>CM076569.1:450852484-451344482 GCA_034641835.2 Pinus albicaulis | reverse complement strand
ATTTAATTAATAAGCATATGAAAACTTAATATTTACAATAAACTATTTTTTTAAGCTCTCTCTCAACGCATATCACTTTAAAAAATTAAGTTAAAACAATTGTAAAGCATGTCAAAGAAAAATACCAAGTGCATATGTATGTAACTATATGTATCAATGTTTTAATAAAATAAAAAACAAGAATATTTCTATATATAAAGATGTGAAATTTATATAAATATAAATAATATTATTAGGAACCAGTATAAATCTATCTTAACTACAAAAGTGATCAAATTTCTTGAGGTGCAAACATTTCCTCAAATTTTGCACTCAAAAAGAGATTTGCATGTAGAAATATTTGATCCCTCTTGGAACTAGCTAAATCCAAAGTTAAGATAAATATATACTAATTCTACTAAAACTTGAGACATTTACACTACAATCAAGAAATAAAAAAACAATTCCATCATTTCCATTAACACTATAGAGCAGTTCACAAAGGATGCAATGACATGTTCATTTACTTACAAAGATGAAAAAAACAATCCACTCTTGCATGTTTGGCCTAAAACTTTTATAGCTGGGATGGTCCACACCTGCCATTTGAATGGTGTTGCTTTTAATGCAGTACTATTCACACACACACATATAATAAATACGAAGTGTTTTTAAATTTATTATATTGTATTTATTTATAAAGTGTTTATAATGTTTTTAAGCTAGTTCCCCGATGGGGGTGATGGAACCGTTGGTATGTGTGGCGATCAAGTGGTGTATGAATACCGTCTGACTTCCACGCAGCCACTGAGTTCATCATAATGGTCCTAGGCATCATTAATATCCAATAGGTGGGCACTTCTCCCGCTGGTTGTCTCGTTAAATTCTCTTGGAATTCTGGAACGACTCTTTGTGTATTGTGTTGGGCGATGAGGTGGGGGTCTATAGAGCACTTAGGTTTCGAATTTTGGTTTGCCCAGCAGTAGTCATGGCTCTAGGTGGGCGAGGGATGTGTGACATGGAATAGTTTGGAACAAGGTGATCTCTTGTCCTAGGGAGGCCCGTGGGGTCTTGGCACACAGTGGGTGATTGGGCTTTGTGGATCTGTCGAGGTCTTCTCTATTTGTTGTTTGTGTGTCCAACTCTTCCCACGAAGGTCTAATTGGGATATGGGTCACGTTGTTTTTTTCCTCTGCCTATGGCTCATTTCCAGTTTGGTGTCATTGTAGGAGCAACTTCATGTCAGTTCTTTTAGCACTATAAGGGAAGCTTTCGTGACAATTGCCTCTGATTGTCCCTCTAGCTTGTTGGGTTGTGATTCTCTCGGCGGGAGGCAAAAAAATTGCACAAGGTTGCTCTGGGGTGGCACAAAGGATTTATGGAAATTTAGGTCTCGAGCCTCCAGTCCTTGGTCGGTGGAGTCTGGTAATTGGTACAATTATTTCTTGTTCTGTTCTATTTGGTTTTCTTTGTTATATAGGAGGTTATATTGCAGGACATGTAGGAAGCGTTGCAGGTTTGTTTTTCTATCTTTGTTCATCTACAACTACCCTTGGCTCGCCTTAATGCCTCGCTAGAGGGGTCACCTGCGCTGGGGGGGTGTTGCTCCCCATCCTAAAGTCAATTATCCACATAATGAGGGCAGTCACTCATCCTCTGATGATGCCACCAGTCGAGACACGGAGGAGGATGCGGCCATTTCTCTGTGTCATTCTCTGGGGAAATTTTTAACTCCAGTCACCCTGGACATGGTAGCAGACCAGCTGCAAAATATCCAATTGAATATATGTAGCATGAGGAACCATCGCTACGATGACTAGAACGAACTAGCGACTTATATTAATGATTTTCAACACGTCTAGAATGAAATCTTGGACAATATGGAAAGCCTCCGATGACACCACCGGTGCACCAACGATCACTTTTGCACTCTGGAGGCGAGGATTGAACACATTGACTTCCATATGCCTCCTTGAGAGGCTTTTCTTATTGTAGATATGGCTCAATTTTGGTAAGTGTACGGTATGGCCGGTATGCCTATTATAAATAAACTTTGATACTAGGTGTAACTATTTTCCTCCAAGCCCTATGCTCTCTAAGTTTGTATGAAATGAGAATAAAAGGTCTTGGGAAATGATTTTTGTACCTAATTTCCTTTTAATAATATAATGCATGTTTGTTGATCAACAAAAAAAAATTGTTTTTAAACTTGTCTTATTTTAGGTTTCATTACCAACTTTCATTTACCATTTACCCATTAAAAATTGTTGCAATTATTATTATTATTATTATTATTCATTTTTCATTTAAATGACTTTTTATTAAATCAATGAATTTCATTTTGTCATGTTTTATCTCCATCTTCAAATTTTGATGAATGTCATTTCCATTTATTTACATTACTTCATATTTCAATAATGTCACATCTATGTCAAAGAGGGACTATAGTAATCCATTCACCCTTTGACTACTATTAATTCACCTTTGACCTATACAATACATAATGTTTAACTTTGAAAATTCACTAATATTATTGTTTAAACTTTTAATTGGATAATAAATTTAATGTCTTATTGTAACCTTCTCACATTATAATGCCATGTGTATTTGTAGCATATTATGATTGGAGTGGCTAATGTATCACTTTCTACTACCTGAGCCCTCTTCTCATACCAATTATAATATATGAGATGGACAAATCGCCACCTTCATAATGACTACATGCAAATGCAATGCATGGAATGTACCATGACAAAGATGAGCGTATATTAAGATATAATTTTAGAGGTAGAGTAAGAATATACATATTGATATATATATTTGTAGGCACATTTTGTAGAGCATTGTACCAATCATCATCCAAATTTAAACAATGTCATCTAAGATCAACTAACACGCATATTTGGAAGTCTTACATTGGTATTTTGCAAGTTGGGATCTTAAACTCTTAGAACTTACTTTTGAACTCTTATATGGGAAACGACTAAAAGTATTACAAGATCATTTGAGGTTGACTCACAAGCATATTTGGAAGCCTTACATTGGTATTTTGTAAATTAGGATTTTGAGCTCTGAAAATCTGCATTTTAGGAAGATCAAATATGGGTGAGGCACACTAAATGCTCACTAGTACATTGCAAAATATGGACACAAAATTGTTTTCACAAAGACTTGTATTGATACTTTGCATCCAAAATGGAATGAGTTATATACTTAAGAAGTTTATGATCCTTGTACAATAACCATTGTGTATTTTTGACAACCTAAATATTCAAGAAGGTGAAAGTGAAAAAAAATTCAGCAATGGTAAATGTTAATATTAACATATCATATTAACATACAAAGAGGACTACTTGTTAATCTTAGATAACAATGGTATGTATTATGCTTGCGACAGTTACTTCAATGTCCTTTTATTAGCCCAATATCAATTTCACTTTAATTTCCAATAGCAATCATATAAACCAATAATTCACATTGATAGTGATTGTAGATAGAACATGAACAATAAAATGCAGAATACAAGCCAAGAAAAGAGAACACGAGAATTTGGCTCAATCCAGGGAGAAACCCCAAGATGGGGAAAACCCTTGATCAATCCTCCTTATTATCAAATACCAAATGTTCAACAGAGAGAGAATAATAAAGTACAATGATACAAAGTCAAAGTTGACTTACCAAATAAATGATCCAATACCACTGCCCTAAGTCAAATAGATGGCCCAATCAAAATCTGCAATTCTACTCTCAGTGAACAATAGTCAAACAATACTAACCAGAAAGTCAACAATGGTCAACGCAACAGTAAAAGTGTCCTTCTTGAGCTCGGACAAGGTCTAAAAAATTTGACCTTCCTTAGAGTTTAACCAATAGCAAAAAAATCATCAAAGGAGCATTCAAACTTGGTCAAACTGAAAGTCAGCTCTGCAGTCAAACAATCAACATAGGCATGCAGTCAACCTTCCCAAAATGCCTTGAATTTGTGCCAATAAATGTGACATGTTGAAACAAAGAGAAAACCACCAAAACCGCGATCAAATGAAGTTAGATGGGCCTCGGAAAACGCTGGTCAAAGTCTCCCAGAAACAGAAAGTCAATGCAGGTTAGATTTGTCCTCCACAAACTCGTATGTGTGAGATGAATAGCTGCCCAATCAGATGTACGCACCAATCAGATGAGGAGAGATAGATGTGCGTTGATGAGATGCTAAAATGAGGTTTCCTCAATGTATATTTATACAAGTTAACGTGGGTCAAAATACATGTCTCTTGGGCTTCATGAGCCTACCTAAAGGTAGGGCCAACCTTGACCAAAACTACATGTGTGGGCTTGTCTTCAAAAACATATTTCTCCTTGTCCAAATTCAGTGATCCTTAGGTCGATTTTGGTCCTATCGAAAAGAGGAATTCAATCCAATAATAATATTCTACAAATGAGCAAACTAAAGTGGAATTTGGCCTAGTTGCATATTTTAATACCAATTTTATATTATTTTGTAAAATTTGGAACTTTTGTATTTGTATAGGGTGCAAGTAAAGCACCATATGATCTCAAGGTACATTTGTGTTATTTTTGGAAATGTATTCATGTATTACTTTCTATAAGTAGTCTTATGTTATCTTTATCTTTTTTATTCAACAATTAAAACCTTGCATATCCATCCAAAGTTTTGCCACAAGTTTTCACGTACAATTGTCATTATCACATATTTATTCAACAAAAGGAATCTAATTTGTTTCAATCCACTTTCCTTATTATATAACATTTGTAATATATGTGTGTGGGTGTAATATATTTTTTCAAATATATGATGTAATGAAGATTATAATGGAATTTATACACTTTTAAAACATATGATTATCATGAATAATACAAAGTTTGTCCTTTATATTATATTATTTAGATTTATGAAGTAGATGATTAGCTAATATCTTTTAAAATTCAATGTGCTTTATTGTGTTTAACAAAATTGTAGTTTGAAATTTATAATATAAAATAAACTAAAAAAATTATTGTTATTATTTTTAAATAAGATGAGATAACAATTTTGCATAAGGGAAGTTCCATTGGCAATCACATGTTCTAAAGTATTATGTAAAACATAAGAATCAATGTTCAAATCCCCTTTGCGTCAAGTCTATATATATAAACACTTTTACAAAAATATATATTTTAAGCTCATTTTTTTGTAAAAAAACATTATGGGCATGTTTTACCTCTATTTATTTCTTATTTGTTATTGGAGAAACCAGACCATTAGAAAAATAAAGTATATTGTATTGAGATTATTTCCAAGTTCAAAATAATATAAAAAATAATAAAAGATCTAAATTTATAGTAGAAAGTTTCAAAAAAAATACTTTTATGCAAACTTAACAACCTGAAGACGTCCATAGAAAGTAGGAAGCCAAATAACAAAGAGTAATTGAACATATTGAAGACTAAGAAGAAATCAAGGCATCCACCTCAAAAGGCACTAGCTTTGCTTGGATATCGAAGCTTGGTCTCTAACTTGGAGTGAAGCATGCCTCTATAAGGGCTAGCCTATTGTCCATGTTGTGACACCCCCCAGGTATTGTAAATTTTATTATTTACTTTTATTGTTGTGGACTTGGTAATTTATCAAGTAGAGTAAAATGTTGGAATCTGGAATAATTCTAAATAATAATTATTTTGTTTAAATAAAATCTATGTTGAGTCCTAGAATTTACAAAGGGGACCCTGGTAATTCTCTTTTACCATACATTTAATAGTTTAGGAAAATCAACTATTATTTTCTTTTCCCTGAGATGAGAGGAAGATCTCAGGGGGAGAGGAGAGAGATATAGAAAAGAAATTCAAAATGTTTCCTGAGTATTCTTGAGCTGGACTAGGGCCAATGGAAACTCCATATTGCAGACTTGGTCTATGGAAAATTCTAGGCTAGACTTAGGGGTCCTGATGCCCGTGAATTAAAATTGAGAAAATTGTTGCATAAGTGACTCTTCTGGAATTGAGGAGCTTGGGGGGGGGGGGAGGACTGGACTCAATATCCAATTTATCATTAGAAGGGTGGTGTGGTCCCATTTGTAATTTATTAGTCATCGACATAGCAGATAAGTATATATGTGGTCTTAAATTTATTTTTAGTAGAATGTTGGATAAAGATGTTAATACTGAACATTATCTTGTAAATCTGAAAAGTAGACCTATTTTCTCTCTCTCTCTCTCTCTCTCTCTCTCTCTATATATATATATATATATATATATGACAGTATGTGTCCAATAAGGCTAACTCATGTACAAAATGTGAACTATTCTTATATTCTGTGTGACCTATGAGGCTAAGTCATAAACAAAGTATGTGAGTTACTCATTTATTATTTTTCAAAGAGAGTTCATTATTTTCATTATAATGCTTGTAAAACCCTCAATAAGGGTGGCAAGCTACAGGAAAACCAACTATGATAAAAATATATATATAAGCCCATGGTTACGACGGTAGCCTGGAAAGAATGTGGAACTAAAAATAAAAGAAGAACGCATGCTAATATAATTTGTATAACAAAAGGAAATCATGTTGAGCGTTGCTAGTGAGCTAAAGAAGAAAACAACATTACATTAAGAAATGTTATATACAGAAGTCATAGAGGGCCTCTACCTAGATTTATTCCTCGTGGCCAGTCAAATTGTCAATATCCCGAGGAACAGTTCTGGATAGTGAAGCTTTGTCGAATGAATCAGAGGGAGCTCTGTCGAATGAATCAGAGCGAGCTTTGTCAAATGAATCAGAGCGAGTAGGGTCTATGGAGGATAAATTTAGAGAATGCATGGAGCCAAGCTCGAAATACTGAGATTTGAAGAGATGTCTTCAATATTTTTCTTGGAAAATTTGAACCACAATTTGTATAAACCATGGGAGTAAATTTAAGCTGAGATACAACAAAAAAAAATTTAACAAATTAATGTCACGCACATATTTCATTCGCCGTAATTTACTCCCATGATAGCAACAATGAAAAAATGATTATACAGATTACAACAAATGCATGTTAAACTACAGAAATCTATTTCAAAATAAAATGGAAGACCTCAATTAGAGATCATTAAACAAGAGCAATACATGAGATCTGAAAGACCTGGATTATTCTCGCTTCATGGGTGAAGAAGATATACCCAGTTAAAGTGTCTAAAATAATACCATAATAACTAAGCCATATTGCGACAATAAGTGACTGCAAGGAGTAAGGCATTGAGTCCCTAATTATAAATTCACAAAGGAATTCCAAGGAAAAAGCAACTCCGAACTATGCCTTCCTCAACTCAAATTTAGCAGTGAAACGTACTAAAAAATAAGGAAGAAAAGCTCTGATCCATTTCATAGGACAACCCCCCACCCAAAAAAAAAAAACTAAAACCATAAATATGCATTAACCATCTTTAGGTTTCAAGGTGAAAACCCTCAGTGTAATCCATTAAGAAAGAAAACATCTCAACAAAACCCTCAAGGAACGGTAATTTAGCAAGGACCACCCTAAGTTTGTTGTGCAAGGAACCCAAGTTGGAATGGCACGAAGAAGATTGAACCAAAGCCACACATACACCAGAAGCGGGAATTCCAAGCCCATGTTATGGAGTTTGCAGATAATCTATAACCCTAGCTTAACACAGTAATTTGGAACGATATTGTTGAGGTTATGAAGAAAATAAAGGGAACTTAACATAATACCTTTAAGTGACTGGTGAAGGAGTCAAAACCTTACATCTGTAACATAGGAAGTCAGGGTGATCATGTTAGAGACAAGAAGAAGGAGAAAAAATTAAACATTAGACAATACAGGAAAAGAGCAGTGCCCTAAAATGAACCATTACCTTGTTGCAAATGCTACAAGCCACATTCGTCCATCCAGCCACAAACCATAAGGGAAAGACGAAGGAAATCGACAAATTGGAGGTCATCCACTAGTGGTGAATTGTTGTCAATAGCATTGTTCCTCTGGATTGTGATAGAAACCCTAATGAAGCAGGGGTTTGGCAGAGATACTTTCCCCAACATCAGAAACATTTGAATGACCAACAGTGAGAGAGAAAAATTGGGTAGTTACCCTTTCCCACTGGAAAACCCTAGGTGTAATTGGATGAGGAGTATTAAAGATCGACGATAGCGCAGGTTCCAGACCTCCCTCTGTCAGTGTATTGGAAGGATCAATAAGATGGGTAGCTAGAAAGCATTAATGCTAGTTGGTTTCCAAATCTATCTCCCCTATAAAAATTCAGATAACTATAATTTCCAAGGAATGATAAAAGGGTTGATTATGATCAAACAATGATGGTAACACAAGTTAATTATAATAATTAACCTGCATATTGATTATGGTGTGACATAGCAAATGTGAAAACATGGTTAAATTATAAACAAGAATTGGAATATGTTATATTCTGTTATATAAAATAAAATAAAAAATCAAGTTTATTGTTATTGCATGTGATAAGTGGTAACAAAGCATTAGGTTGCTACACTGATGCATGTATGGACTTATGTGGAATAAAAAATGTGATTATGGTGCACATAAAGGAATTTGATATGGTATGAGACAGGGAGAAGGGATTACCCCACCAGGAAAACCATATGAAGGAGCACGACAAATGCCTTTTCAGGAAACCAACCCAAAAATGTGGGTTCAATTGGGTGGAGAAATCTAGAACACGAATGCAATGTTATTAGAGACTATTCAACAACTACAAGAAAAAATGATGAATTTGAGGGCTGATAATGAAAGGTTGTAGTTGGAATAGGAAAAGATCATGAAAAGCCTCTCAGACAGGAAAAATGAAAGGAATATGAATCCCAGTCAAGACAAAGTGAATAGAGAGGAGTTGCACAGACAGTGAAAAGACAACCCAAAATTTGAGGGAGTTAGAGTTGTTAATGAAGAAGAAATTGGCAATGTTTCTAGTGTAAAGGGAACTAAGAGACAAAAAATTGAACTACAAAGGGAGTTTAAGCAAATAAAGCCCCCGGCCTATGATGGAGAGGTGGAGGAGGCGGCTGAAGCATGGATAATCAAAATGAACAAATACTTTCAAAAATATGAATATGATGATAATCTGGAAGAAATACCAGAAATATATCAACTACAAGGTAAGGCCACCTTATGGTGGGAAGAGATTAAAATGGTTCGAGTAATTGATGAGCAGGAAGTTACTTGGGAACAATACATAAGCATTTTAAAAATAAATACTTGACCAAGCGGTTCTATGATGAAAAAATAAAAGAATTTCACGACATGAGATTGGGACAACAGTCCATGGATGAGTTAATAACTAGTTTTACCTTTTGTTAAGATATGTCCCTTACATTCGCGAAGAGAAAGCTAAGGTGCAGTGGTTTACAAGCAACCTGCCTGCTTTCATGGAGGAGAAATTGGAATTTTGCAACCCTAAGACAATGGATGAAGCCATTCGAAAGGCTCAAATTTGTTAACATCAAATTGTGTAAAAGGGGGATAAAACTAAGGGTTGGATAAATAAAAAGGGGTAGAAAATTTTCTCGAAGACAAAAAATATGAGAATTGTTGGAATTAAGAATGCAAGTAGAAAATTGTTGAATGGAACTCTGAGTAAAAATCAACAAAAGTTCAGATCCCATAATCAAATTAGGTAGACTGAAGCGTCTAGAAGACCGAAGCCCAGTCAAACTCATAATCCCCCCTTGCAGTGTTGGAGCTGTGGGGAGCCCCACTAATATAAAAATTGTCCTCACCGTACCAGATCAGAACCAACTACTAACATTCAAGAAGCCTCTACTGTCGGCAAGGTGGAAAGGAGCATACCATGGATCAATGCAGCCTTCGAGAATCATCAAGTTGAATATCAACCTGCAATGGTGGGGCTTGAAGGTAAAATAACCAACCATCCCGTTTCTATTTAGTAGATCCAGATGCAAGCCTGAGTTATATCAGTCCAAAAATAATTGATTTATGTCATATGAAAAGTGTAAATTTAAGAAATCCTTGGCTAGTGCAACTGGTTACGAGAGCTAAGAGAAGAGTAATCACGAAGGTAGAGGATTTTTTAATTGAAATAGTTGGACAACAGGTTAAGGAAAAATTAAATATGCTACTGCTAGGCTCCTATGACGTGATGATAGGCATTGACTAGCTATAAAAGAATTGGACCTTAGTAAATTTTAAGGATAAGACTATTAATTTCCTTACTGATGGGGGTATTAGAAGGGAATTAAAATTACACCCCATTTCAACCCATAACTTGGGAAAGTGAATTTGCAAGGGATGCCAAATCTATGTTGTTCAGGTGGGATACACCAATTCTAAATATAAGATATCTACTACGGAAAGCATACCAGTCATCCAGGAGTTTGTAGATGTCTTTCCAAAATAAATCTCGGAACTGCCTCCTAAGACAAACATCAATTTCACTATACAACTAGTCCCAGAGCTACCTCGGTATCAAAAGCCCCTTATAGAATGAGTATCCATGAGTTGACAGAATTAAATATGCAGCTCCAAGAGTTGTTATACAAAGGCTACATCTGACCCAGTGTGTCCCCTTGGGGAGCCCCAGTTTTGTTTCTAAGAAAAAAAGATGGCACTCTTTGCTTGTGTATTGATTATAGGCAACTAAATAAGTTAACGATTAAAAATAAGTACCCGTTGCCCAAAATTTATGATTTGTTCAATCAACTTAAGGGTGCTACTGTATTTTCAAAAATTGATCTATGATATGGATATCACTGAATACGAATGAAAGATGAATATGCTTATAAAACAATGTTTAGGACACGCTATGGACACTACGAGTTTTTTGTTTTGCCATTCAGGCTTACCAATGCTCCGACAATGTTCATGAGCTTGATGAATCGTATTTTCCACCCCTTCTTAGACAAGTTTGTTCTAATTTTCATTGATGATATCCTAGTTTATTCTAGGAGTTTGGAAGAACATAAGGAACACCTCTGGATAGTATTAAAAACTTTTGTAAAGAACCAAGTTTATGCTAAATTTAACAAATTTGATTTTTATAAGGACCAAATTCAATACTTAGGACACGTCATCTCCTTTGAAGGTATAGCAGTGGATACAGAGAAAATTAAAACCATCATGGAATGGTCTGTTCCAAAAAAATGTAACCGGTATACGCTCTTTTATGGGTCTAACCAGATATAATCACCAATTTATAGAGGGGTTCTCTAAAGTTTCTCACCCTGTCACCTCCCTGAAAAAGAAAGGGAAAATTTTCAAGTGGTCAAAAGAGTGTCAACAAATTTTTGAACATTTGAAACACTTACTTACTACAACTCCTATGTTGAAATTTGCAAATCCAGAAAAGGAATTCACAGTTTGTACGGATGCTTTCCAAGAGGGTGTAGGGGGAGCCTTAATGCAATAAGGTAAGGTAATCGCTTACGAATTTCATAAGTTAAAGGAACACGAGTAGTGGTACTCTTCCTATGACTTGGAGCTAACAGTTGTAATCCATGCTCTGAAAGTATGGCGACACTATTTGCTAGGAAAAATATTCATGCTGATGACAGATATATTAGTTTAACCAATTTCTTTAAGAAGCCAAACTTGAATGCACGTCAAGTAGGTGGACTACGTTTCTAAGCGAGTTTGACTTTGAAATTTAACATCTTAAGGGGAAAGAAAATCATTTGGTCGATGCGTTAAGTAGAAGGTTGCATTATGTATATGAGATTTCGTATAGTCAAGTGGCCTTTAACTTTTCCAAGTAGATTAAAGAAGTTGCCCTGAAAGATCTGGAATATTAATATCTTTGGCAGCAAGCTAAGCTTGCACAAAATTCTGGGAGACAAACTGAATATGATATCAATAGCGATAATTTTCTAATATTTAAAGGGATAATGTGTTCCTAATCAACTATCGATTAAACAAATTTTATTATATGAATTCCGCATAATCCCCTACACCACTCATCCAGGATATCTAAAGTTATTTTATGCAATTAAAAAAATATATTATTGGTCCGGAATGAGGAAAGACATTGTGGCATACTTAGCAAAATTCTTAGAGTGTCAGTAGGTCAAGGCGTAACACCAACACCCTGTTGGTTTCCTACATCCATTACCCATTCTCGAGTGGAAATTGGATACGATTACCCTAGATTTCATAACCAAGTTCCTTAGAACAAAAATACAAAATGATTCTATCATGGTAGTAGCGGATAAATTGAGCAAAGTAGCTCATTTCACTCCTTTTAAATCCACTTACCAAACTTCCCAAGTGGAAGATATATTTATGAGAGAGATATTCAGATTACATGGCATGCCTAGAGTAATAATTTCTAATTGGGATGCAAAGCTCACCTCTGCATTTTGGAAGGAACTATTTAGTAAATTGGGTACTCAAATCCACTACAATACTACTTACCACCCACAAACGGATGGGAAAATTGAGTGGGTGAATCAAGTGACTGAGGATATGCTGCACATGTATGTGATGCAAAAGCTAGGCAGGTGGGAAGAATACCTTCATTTAGTGGAATTTTCTTATAACAACAACTACCACGAGTCATTAAATGTAACATCCTCATCCCACATCTACCCAAGCAACCATCCAACCAGGGTAAATATGTGATGAGAGGCCACTATAATGGGATTAAACCTCCTAGTTTACCTTAAGGAAGTGGAATCAACAGAAACACATCAAACATACCTTCCACATCAACAACAAAACTCCTAGGATCCATCCTAGCCACTCAAGTAACCAGCCCTTGAGTCCCACTAGGTTTTTAGACCATTAAACCCCCGAAATCTCCCTTGATGTGGGAAATGGTGCGTATCGAAGGCTCTGGATGCTCCCATGGTGACATAACTGCCACCATGATCAACAACATGCAGATGCAACAAGTACATATACCACAAGTATGAGAAACATATATACAAACAACATAAATACATTACCAACACACCGCCCATCTCATCCGAGTGGTGAATCATGCTCTGATACCACTCTGTAACACCCTCATCCCACATTCTACCAAATTAATCATCCAACTAGGGTAAATAATGCGATGAGAGGCCACTATAATGAGATTCAACCTCCTAGGTGACCTTAAGGAAGTGGAATCGATGGAAACACATCAAACAAACCTTCCACATCAGCAACCAAACTCCTGGGCAACCACTCAGGTAACCAACCCCTGGGTTTTTATACCCTTAAGCCCCTGGATTCTCCCTTGATATGAGCAAGGGTGCATCTGGGAGGCTCTAGACGCTCCCACAACATGGGCATGCATGTGCCTAGGGAATTTTTTCCTCAGACTTGTGCCATCGTCCCTAAGATTTTAGCCACGTTTCAGGCCCAAAGCCTAGGTCACTGCCCATAACACCATAACACCTTCAGAAATGAATTATAGCAACATAATAATGATTCAAAAGCAAACACTTGAATAAGGACTTGATTGGACCCCTACTAGCTATAATAGGCATTTCGTCAAACATGTCACAAACCTGTAATCTACAGGTTTAAACAACATATTTGAGCATAGGGGTCTCATAATTATTTTAGAATCGCTAAGAATAATTGTTCCCTTATATCATTAGTTGCATTATCATATATTAGGTCATAGATACATTGTTCATTCATTTACAAATCAAAACAGGAGGAGAGCCATACATCATCACTGTCATAATACATGATTATAACCAACATAATAACAAAATAAATATAAAGGATACATCAACCATAGAATCCACATATAAACCAATAAATTTACACATAATATTTCAAGAAAAGAACGTCTTATTAATGAATGCAAAATCCAACCTGAGATGGGACTACCACGTTCCACCTGACCATAGATTGGCTGAGCTAAATCTCTCTTCAGCCAATCACCCCCGTGCCATATTCCAAGCATGAATGTGGGACTCAAACCAATAGAACCAACTAGGGCATCCCGAGGCTAAACCACCTCACCCTCATCAATAGAAACCAGGCCTTACTGCAATCCATCCCGGATCACTAGGACAAAACAATAAACATGTAATAACATGATTCACGATGATCTCCACTTGATCACTAGGCCAAAACAATCATGGATGCCATTGTATTTCTCCACCTATGCCGTGAGGAATTTTCATGTCTCCTAGTATCTCAGTATTTACTGCAATCCACACCGTATCACTAGGCCCTAAACCGAGATTGCACTCTCCAGAATTTACCGTATATCCCATCCCAGGATTCCTAGGCCTGATGGAGAGCTAACAAAAAATCTGGCTTTACCACAACCCACCGTCTGGTTCAGGGGTTACTAGGCCATGTGTTCTATCATTCAAAGATCCACCTCACTCAACTTCGAATCCATCGAGCAACCCAACTCAACCAAAACATGAGAACCCCATCACACCATGACTATCCAGAAATGGTATGGCTAGGCTAAAAACATTGTCACACCTAATAAAACCCATGCCATGACAGCAAAGAGCCACATGCAATACCATGCATGCCAAATATAGCAAGGAAATCACACATGCAAATCGATACATGCAAAGAGTATTGTTGTAGTTGCTTGACCCTGCTCTTCCTTGCTTGCTCCTTCCTCCATCTTGCCTTCTTTGCCTTTCTTGATCGAATGTCAAAGTGCTCCAAGAAAATTCCAAGCATCCAAGAGTGAGAGAGAGAATAGTGAGAGAGCTCCAAAACTGAAAAGGTTTGAGCCAAAATCTTTCCCATTGATCCTCATAAGCATTTTTATCAAGGAGGCCTCTATTTTCTTTATTTTCCATTATTTTCCTTCATTTTCCTCCTTACATGCAACCTGTGACCTTTCACCTTTCTTTTCTCCTATTTTTCATTATTTTCATAAATAAATGTGTCAAATAATGCCTCTTGCCTTTCCAAAGCCTTTGTCATTGCCTTCGCCAATTTCCTTTAGCCATAATAACTGAAATGAACACCCACTTGGATGTTTTTTCCAACATTCAACTTGGAATAAGTGCCCCATCAATCATGGTTATTATTTTGACATTATTAAACTTTATTATTTTTATCCAATTTTAAGGTCACGACGAAGCCAAACACCAAATTGGTGTATGAGACCCCCTTGTTTGTGGGACAAGGGACCCACCTCTACGCAACGATTTGACTACTAATTCTACGAAGACATACATACTCTACCACCCTCTAATTTTGAACCTATGACCTCTTAGGAGGAAACACATGCTCTTAACCATTAGGTCCACTCAAGCTGTATTACATGGAATTTTCACCAAGGTTGTTACAAAACCCTCCCCCTTGGGGGAACACCATCCTCGGTGTTCAATGACACGTACAAACCAACAAACCACTGAAAATAAAACATACTTCCTATGGAGATTTATAATACATCTCGTTGTAGTATTTATAATGACATCCATATATACAACCATACTGTCTATGGAGCTTTATAAATCCAGCTCAATATAATATTTACAATAATATACACATATGCACATTTTCTCAACCAACAAATAAAAGGATACGATGCTTGTATCAATAACAAGGAATCTAGAAGCTCACACCTCCAACCTCAAAGTAATACCAAGATTCGCCTCCTTCCCAGGAAGTCCAGAATCCACTGCCAAAGTCAAAGCTACATCCATTTTCCAACGCTACAATCCTGTGCCACTTGTCCTCTCAATGAACAATTACCAACTCATTGGTCCAGGGTGCACTCCCAATGGGCATATGATTCCATCTGGCAATGATAATGACCAAAAAAATCCATC
Source organism: Pinus albicaulis (assembly GCA_034641835.2). Taxonomy (NCBI): domain Eukaryota; kingdom Viridiplantae; phylum Streptophyta; class Pinopsida; order Pinales; family Pinaceae; genus Pinus; species Pinus albicaulis. Next base: position 451,328,776 of record CM076569.1, on the reverse strand, counting down.
TCCATCCTTCTCTTATTTGCTACATAGTCCCTCAGCCAATCCGGTAATCCCCTTCTGTGCAGTCACTCACCTTCCAAGTTCCACAACATCCCCTATCATGGGCGATCCATCCTTTGGAAAGGCTTCCTCGCATCATAAGTTCAAACAACCAAGGCATATACTTGCCCCAAAACCATCATACCGATCATATCATGGTCATGACAATCAATGGACACTATTGGGTACTGGTGTCCCAAAATGGTCCTGCTCTTGAAGTGCTTTACCAACATACTGCTTCCTATTCCAATTCCTTTTGTTGACGCTGCTAATTCTTGCAGTCATTTTCAATCATCCCAAACCAAGCATTACATGCTTTCTTGTACCAAGCACATAACTACCATTAGATTCAAAATAAATTGAAATAAATTCACTTCATACCTCCTTGGTAGCTCATCAATAAGGTACACTTACACTTATGTTCACTTCCGGTCACAACAAGTCAAACCAATTGTTTGATCAAATAATCATGTATAAACATATCACAACTAGTTAGCTCAAAATCCAACTATCATAAATTAAAACCATGAATCACATGAAATCACCATAAACCATAATCAATAATCACATGTAACCATCAAAATTTAGAATCATAAATCACATGCATAATAAAACTGAAATAAAATACTGATATTTATCCTTCGTATATCCTTACTTCTACCTTTGTTATTTCTACACACATTGGATCGGTTTCCACACTTGGTAAGCACCTAGTGCCCTTGCTTCTCTTCAATCGTGTACACATACACACAATGTAGAACACGTACATCCACACAAGGTGTACAACACCACACAATACATACACCCACACTTGATGTGTAGCACAACATAATACATACACCTACATCTGGTATACAACACAACACAATACATACACCTACATTCGATGTACAACACAACATAATACATACACATACATTCGGTGTACAACACAACACATGCACCTACACCCGGTGTACAACGCAATACATACACCTACACCTGGTGTACAACACAACAAATACACATCTCACGATGCCACGACTACACAATGCACATACATAGTACAACATGCCCACAACACAACATGTACGACATGCACACAATAGCACATGTACATCAATACTATATATACAATATGTATACAATACCACATGTACATAGCACCACCTGCACAATGTGTGCACAACATCACATGTACATGACACCACTTGCACAATGTGTACACAATGCCACATGTACACCACACCACATGTACAACGTGTACACAACACCACATGCATGACATGTACATGAAACCACATGTACACAACATAACATGCATGACATGTACACAACACCACCTGCACAACATGTACACAACACCACATGTACAATCATGCACACAACACCATATGTATATAGCACCACATGTACAACATGCAAACAACACCATATTAACATAGCATTGCATATACAACATGTATATAGTACTATATGTACACGACACTTCATATCCAACATGCGCACAACACTGTTTGCACACAACACTGCATATCCAACATGTGCACAATACGATATGTACACAGCACCACATATCCAACATGTACATAACACCATCTATAACTAGCACTGCATATACAATATGCACACAACAACATATATACACAACATTGTATGCCCATAACATCACAGGTGCAACATGTACAACATACATGCACAACATCGTATGCCCATAAAATCACAGATGCAACATGTAAAACATATATAGTAGTAGTACTGCACATCCATAGACCACAAATTTACCCATAAAGCAACCTTGCTTCTAGTGTCTCTCCATTATGCATGCTTGCTTCATCACGTCGTAGATCACATTGCTTTCATCCGTTGATGTACCCTCAACATTACCTGCCATAACATAAACATATACATAGTATAATCACATAATATCAAATCATACCCAAATGATACTGACCTTGTAGATCTGTTAGGGATATTCTTCGCACTTGATTCCTCATATGACCAAGAACCTCTTCATACCATTCACCTGCATAAGCAATCATTCCTCCACAAGAATGATCCTTGAAAAAACTGTCATATAGTGACATACATACATACAGACAGACATATATACATATAAACATTAGCATCAAACAATCATGATCCATGATGACCTTGTCAGACACAACATACATACATACATGCATACATATATACATATATAAACATCAACATAAAGCACTAATGAACCCCTCTGACAGAGACACACATACATGCATATATACATATATAGACATTATCGTAATCATGATCACAACATAATTACCAGATAACATAAGGTCATTGTTAAGAGAACTTCCTTTATCTGCACACAACATGCACCATGTTGAGAACCACAATTCCCAACTTAGCCAAGGTATATGATGCCTCAAATCCCTTTACTTAACCTTACCTGATTATCTTTCTCATGACTTCTCTATCATCATCCATTTATCCCAATGAACCCCACCAGTCCAACCAATTGTCATATTCTTACCTTCCGCTGCCCTTTACTCATGCACCGAGCTTCATTTGGGCCTTACATTAACTGTTGGGTACCATACAACTCTCCCCAAGATCCATTAACTTTCCTCTTTCCCAACCAAGTCCCAAGACTCTCAAAACATATAAGGCAAGAACAAGAGAAAGCAAGAAGAAGACCATGAAGAACCAAAAGCAATATGACACCACAACAAAGTGGCATGATCATGCACCAAACATAAACAAAACTACAAATCAAGCACAAAGAAATCACAAAGACCAAAAGCATAAAACTAGCAACAAACACCATGAATCAATCCCCATAAGTTCCTAATGCTTCTAAGGGAAATCTCAACTTGAGTCTCATTCAAGATTTCATGGAAGTCTCTTTTCCCATGCAATCCCCTACATCATACTGCCATAAACACATAATTGTTACTGTGTAATATAAACATACAATACACTGGTTATCTTACCTTGTTATGTGAGGCACACTGCCTTGTATTTGAACACATGCATTCATCTCTCAAGGAAATCCAATCCCTTGACGAATCCAACCATAACTAGAAACCAATTGTTATACCTGTCAAATACATGTTCATAAATATAGCACATGTCCACATAATTTAAGGCAAGATTAGGATTAAGAAGACTTCATGTCTACATGCAAAGCGCTCATTGCCAAAGGAATTCTTACCCTATCCCTTTATTTTGCCTTGTTGCAATTGAGTCCTACTATGTACTATCACATCACCCATATGTTAGTTATATAAGCACATAAACTATTACCTTGTCATGTTAATACCAAGCATGTTGCCCTGCTACTATTCACACATGTCAATCACATGTTCCAAATATCAAGACATCATATCTATTAACTAAAATAAACCTCTACCAAGACTAACAACCATGTCATAATCAACTAATAGTCAAAATCATAATACTACGACTATCACCTACTTATACTCAAGTACACATAAGCTATCTCAACACATAGTGTGTTAGTACAACCATCTTAATACAAGATCATTACTTCATGCGATCTTATAGGCACATGCTCATATCAAGAAATTAATCAAACATTCAAACAAAAAATAAACGACATAATAGACACCAAACACTCAAACACCAATTAGATGACATAATCAAACATTCAAACACCAAATAAACGACATAAGAAAACTCGTACCTTAAGGTATCTCAGGGGAGGCTATCTTGGCTCCACAAAGTCTAGATTAGCACGATATATATTCACAACATATCAAATCAAACATAAATAAGGTCACGATATCCATAACATTAACTAGCTAACATGTTCACATCATAAACTCATAAACAATTGTCAAACAATCACATATGCACAGTCAGTCTAGATTAGCACAACACAATATCTCAAATATATCGACTCATACATGAATGTAATAACCCTAACCATCTGCATAGGCCAATCCAAATTAACACAATACATATAACATCAAGATCTTAATGCAATAACCCTAATCATTAAGTTAACTAATATATAACAACAAAAAGTTAACATATAACATACTTATCAACAACATATAACATAATCATCAGGTTAAATAACATAAAACAACAACAACAATGCATATAACAACACACTACTATCATTCATGACCATTTGACACATGTGCATATGACCACACTGATTCACTAACATCTATCATGCATGTAACCACAACAACAATAAAATGATCAACATGTATATAAGTAACCCTAATTCTTATAACAACCATTAATCACATACTTTCATGCCAAACACACAACGAGGATGATGATCTCTTGTTACTCTGAGGTCCAATGTTGTAACTTCTCTTTGATGATCTGCATCTCCTACTCTATCTCAATCAACACATTAGCATCATAACATACCAATAGAATCATAATGACCTAAAATTCATACAATGGTCTCATGGACAACAACCTTAACCATGACAATGCATGCAAAACAACATATAGACACTGAAATGTATAAAAAATGCATATAAAACCATACACTCATGACAACACATTTCACAACAACACCAACAACCCTCCCATGGCGACATCACTGCCACCATGATCAACACCATGCGGATGCAACAAGTACATAGACCGCAAGTATGAGAAACATATATACAAGCAACAGAAATACATGACCAACACACCACCCATCACGTCTGAGGGGTGAACCGGGCTCTGATACCACTCTATAACACCCTCATCCCACATCCACCCAAGTAACCAGCCAACCGAGGTAAATATGCGACGAGGGGCCACTATAATGGGATTTCACCTCCTAGGTGACCTTAAGGAAGTGGAATCGACATAAACACATCAAAAATAGCTTCCACATCAACAACAAAACTCCCAAGAGCCATCCCAACTACTCCCATTAACCAACCCCTGGGTCCTACTGGGTTTTTAGACCATTAAACCCCCAGACGCTCCCTTGATATGGCCAAGGGTGCGTCTAGGAGGCTCTGGATGCTCCCACAACATGGGCATGCATGCGTCCAAGAAATGTTTTCCTTAGACCTGTGCCAACATCCTCCGGATTTGAGCCACTTTTCAGGCCCATAGCCCAGGTCACTGCCCAAAACACCACGACACATTCATAAATAAATTATAATAGCATAAAACGATACAAAAACAAACAATTGAAGAAGGACTTGATTGGACCCCTACAAGCCATGACAGGAATTTCATCAAACATGTCACAAATATGTAATCTATAGGTTTAAACAACTTATCTGAGCATAGGGGTCTCATAGTTATATGAGAATTGCTAAGAAACATTGTTCCTTTATATCATTAGCTGCATTATGATCTATTAGGTCATAGATACATTGTTCATTCATTTACAAATCAAAACATGAGGAGAGCCATACATCATCACTGTCATAATACATGATTATAACTAACATAATAACAATAGAAATATTAAGGATACATCGGCCATAGAATCCACATATAAAACAATACATTTACACATAAGATGTCAAGGAAATAACCTCTTATTAATGAATGCAAAAGCCAACCCAGGATGGGACTACCATGTTCCACCCGACCATAGATTGGTTGAGCCAAATCTCTCTTCAGCCAATCACCCTCATCCCATATTCCAAGCATGAATGTGGGACTCAAACCAAAAGAACCAACCAGGGCATCCCGAGGCTAAACCACATCACCCTCATCAATATTAACCAGGCCTTACCGCATTCCATCTCGGATCACTAGGACAAAATGATAAACATGTAATAACATGCTTTACCATGATCTCCACCTGATCACTAGGACAAAAAAAGCATGGATGCCACCGGATTTATCCACCTACACCATGAGGAATTTTCCTGTCTCCTAGTCTCTCAGGATTTACCGTAATCCACACTAGATCACCAGGCCCTAAATCGAGATTCCACTCTTCAAGATTTACCATATGTCCCATCCTGAGATTCCTAGGCCTGATGGAGAGCTAACAAAAAATTTGGCTTTACCGCAACCCACAGTTTGGTTCAAGGGTTACCAGGCCATGTGTTATTTTTAACACATTCAGAGATCCATCTCGCTCAGCTTTGAATCCAGCCGACAATCCAGCTCAACTAAAACATGATAACCCCATCACACCATGACTATTGGGAAATGGAAAGGCTAGGCTGAAAACACTGTCACACCTAGCAAAACCCATGTCATGACATCAAAGAACCACATGCAATACCATGCATGCCAAATCTAGCAAGGAAATCACACATGCAAATCGATACCTGCAAAGAATCTTGTTGTAGCTGCTTGATCATGCTCTTCCTTGCTTGCTAGTTCCTTCCTCTTGCCTTCTTTTCCTTTCTTGATCCAATTCCAAAGTTCTCCAAGAAAATTCCAAGTGTCCAAGAGTGAGAGAGAGAATAATGAGAGAGCTCCAAAACTGAACTGACAAAATTTTTTAGCCAAAATCTTGCCCACTGATCCTCAGAAACTTTTTTATCAATGATGCCTCTATTTTCTTCATTTTCCCTTATTTTCCTTCATTTTCCTCCTCACATGCAACTTGTGACATTTCACCTTCCTTTTCTCCTATTTTCCATTATTTTCATAAATAAATGTGCTAAATAATACCTCTTGCCTTTCCAAATCCTTTTCCATTTCATTTGCTAATATCCTTTAGCCATAATAACCGAAACGAACACCCACTATGATGTTTTTCCCAACATTCAGTTTGGAATAAGTGTCCCATCAACCGTGATTATTATTTTTCATTTATTAACTTTTATTACATGGAATTTTCACCAGGGCCATTACATTAAAAATGAGCCCTTTTGAGGTACTTTATGGGAAAATATGTAGAATACCTTCTAACTAGAATAGTCCTGAGAATAAAATGATTCTAGGTCTCGACATGTTAGAAGAAATGGAAAGTACATTGAGAAAATTTCGACAAAATATAAAAGTTGCTCAAGATCGACAAAAGGCCTACGCTGATAAAAAAATAACTTACCGAGAGTTTTAGGTGGGTGACCATGTTTATGTGTGGTTTAAACCTAAAAAAAGTACCCTCGGATGGGGAAGTTGTGCAAAATTAGCACCCAAATACTGTGGACCCTTCCAGATCTTGGAAAGGATAGGACCAGTGGCATATCAACTTGCCCTACCCAGCCATATACAGGTTCATAATGTATTTCATGTTTCACTTTTAAATAAATATGTATATGATTCCAGACACATCCTAAATTGAAAATATGTACAGGTAATAAATATGTTGTAAGTTTATATATACAAGTTTTAATGCAATGAGTGAAACAGAGAAATGACTATGATTCAGACTTATGCTGGAACATAATAAAATACAGAAATACACATAAACACAGAGATGCAATAGAAATAAGACTTCATTTCATTAATATCTCATAACTAAAATATGCTTACAGACATAATGGAAATAAACTAGCTAGGGCATTGGTTGCTTATCTTTGAGAAGAGATGTGGTGGCTACCTGCCTCTGAAATGTGTTACAATGAGGCTCGAAGGCCTCTTTATTATTTAGAAACAATGGAAAACCTTAAACATCCAAAAAACTAACCCTAGGAGATGAAACGTCAAACTATGGGCCTCGTCAGGGTAAATTGGTACATCAATTCCCATGGTCGTAACTTTGGCATACTATCTCCGTTTGACGCACATGATACATCGTTAGAAATATCTATACAAGCACTACAATTGTTGACAACGAATATTGAGTCTATAAGAACCATCTTTGTTGGACCTTTCATGCCCAAAAAACGTCCTTTAGGGCCTCAAAACGGCTCTGAAAGTTTAGGACCCGAAAAACTGCAAAAAATAGTAAATTGTGCTACAATTAAGGAAACTAAAAACTAAAAGAAAAAATGGCGGGGATCCAAGTGGAATAGGCAGGTGGCCACCAATATCCACTTGGATCAGACTAAGTCATGATTTTTGATAGGTCAAAGAGTTTTTGGTAGAACCTTTGCGTATACTTGTCTAGAGAGAAATAATGTTACGGAAGCAAGCTATCATCCAGGTTAAAGTGCAGTAGAAACACTTTAGCCTAGAGGAAGTCACTTGGGAAGATAAATAATTTATGCAGGAAGCATATCCCAAGTTGTTCCAAGAGGCAACAAAAGACACAAAAATCATGGACCATGTTTCGCTCTAGGGGAGAGAAATTTGACACCCCCAGGTGTTGTAAATATTTATTATTTAGTTTTACTATTGTGGACTCAGTAATTTATCAAGTAGAGTAAAATGTTGGAATCTAGAGTAATCCTAAATAATAATTAGTTTATTTAAAGAAAATCTATGCTGAGTCCTAGAATTTACAGAGGGGACCCCAATAGTTATCTTTTACTAGAAATTTAACAGTTAAGGGAAATTATCTCCTCTTTTCTTTTCCCAGAGATGAGAGAGATATCTTAGGGGGAGAGGAGGGAGATATGGAAAACAAAGGCAAGACACTGCATGAGGAGTATTCTTGAGTTGGACCAGGGCCAGTGGAAATGTGACAACCCTGGTAAAAATCCATGTAAAAAATATATAAGACCATGGTTGATGGGACACATATTCCAAGTTGAATGTTGGGCAAAAAATTCTAGCGGGTGTTCATTTCAGTTATTATGGAGAAAGGAAATTGGAAAAGGCAAGGCAAAGGCTTTGGAAAGGCATGAGACATTAATTAGCATTTTATTTATGAGAATAACGGAAATTAGGAGAAAATGAAGGTGAAAGATCACATGTTGCATGTGAGGAGGAAAATGAAGGAAAATAATGGAAAATGAAGAAACTAGAGGCCTCATTAATAAAAAGCCTTATGAGGATCAGTGGAGAAGATTTTAGCTCAAGCTTTTGTTAGTTCAGTTTTGGAGCTCTCATTATTCTCTTTCTCTCTCATACTCTTGGATACTTAGAGTTTTCTTGGAGCAATCTTGGAGAGTGTGGATACTTGGTGATCTGGAGCAAGAAGGAAAAGGAAGAGCAGGAAAGCGCAAAAGGACATTGAGATTGGCATCTACATAAGGTTCTGAGTGCAAGTATCAAGTTGCATGTATCTTTTCCTCACTAGTTTTGGCATGCATGGTGTGTGCATGTGGATTTTCCTAGCCTTGCCATTTCCTGGATAGTCATGGTGTTGTCGGTCTATTTCCATTGATTTTTTTCTAGTTGGTTCTCATGATTCCTTTAGTTGTGGGTTGAGTTATTAGTTCATAGAAGCCCTGGTTGGACAAATGCTCTAGAAGCCCAACGACAACTGTGGGTTGAGGTACTAGTCTTGTAAGCTTTGGTTGGAAAAACACTCTGAAAGCCCTAGGTGAGTTGAGTTACTAGTTCTGGAAGGCCTGGTTGGAAAAATGATCTGGAAGCCCTGTAACAGTTGGGGTTGAGTTACTAGTCCAGGAAGCCCTGGTTGGAAAAAACACTCTAGAGCCCTTGAACAACTTAGATAGAGACCAATCTGTGATGGTTGTGATATCCGACTGTGAGGTGGATTCACAGGTTCAGGGTTGAGGTGATTTGGCCTCTGAAAGCCCTAGATTGATTGTGATTGATGAGATCTCACATTCATGTTTGGCATATGGCATGGGGGTGATTGGCTGAAGTGAGACTTGGCTCAACCAATCTATGGTCGTGTGGAACGTGGAAGTCCCATCTCCGGTTGGTTTTTACATTCAGTAATGAAGAGCTCATTCCTCTATTATTTAGGATGCAAATGTACTAGTTTATATATGGGTTTTATTGTTGTTATATCCATTGTATTTTTGTGGTTATTGTGTCGGTTATAAGCATGTATTCGATCAATGATGATGTATGGCTCTATCCATGTGTTTTACCTGTAAATGAATACAAAATGTATCTATGGTAAAATAGACTATATTGTAGCTTATGATGTAGGGGAGCAATGCTTCTTAGCGATTCTCAGATAAGTAAGAGACCCCCATGTTTAATCTGTTGTTTATACATGTAGATGCAATTTTCATGACATGTTTGAAAAAATTCATGTCATGGCTAGGAGGGGTCTAGATGAGTTCCTAATGATATGATTTCCTTTGTACCTTTTTTTTAACGTTATTCATCATCCCTTACGATTTCATGAAGTTCTGGGTAGTAACCTGGGCTTTGGGGCTAAAAAGGTAGCACAAATCCCAAAATTCCATGCACAGAACTGGCCAAACTGGGCCCTGGCCACTAGCTTGCCTTGGCATGCCCACAACTAAGGCTCAAATTGGTCAAAAAGTCAGTCTCCCTCATGGTTCAGGGGCATGGAAGGTGGGTTACCTCATGAGGATGGTTTTGTTGTCATGTAAGGCGTGTTTGTCTTGATTTTGTCGGTTCCACTTCCTTAAGGTCATATAGGAGGTTGAATCTCATATTAGTAGCCTCTTGTTACATATTTACCCTGGTTGGTCGGTTACTTGGGTAGATGTGGGAAGAGGGTGTTATAGGAAACTCCAAATTACAGACTTGGTCTGTGGAAAATTCTAGGCTGGACTGAGGGGTCCTGATGCGAGTGAATTAAAATTGAGAAAATTGTTGCCTAAGTGATTGTTCTAGAACTGAGGAGCTCAGGGGGAGAAACTAGACGTAATAGCCAATTTCTCATTGGAAGGGTGGTGTGGTCCCATATGTAAATCCTTGGTCATCGACATAGCAAATAAGTATATATATGGTCTTAAATTTCTTTTCAGTAGAATGCTGGATAAAGATGTTAACACTGAACAATACCTTGTAAATATGAAAAGTAAGACTTGTGTTCTCTTAACAAAAAATATGTACTTATTTTTTTGATGGTACGCAACCAATAAGGCTAAGTCATGTACAAAATGTGTGGATTGTTCTTATATTCTATGTGGCCTATGAGGCTAAGTCATAAACAAAGTATGTGAGTTGCTCTTTTATTATTTTTCAAAGAGAGTTCATTATTTTCCTTATAATGCTTATAAAACCCTCGGTAAGGGTGGCAAGCTACAGGAAAACCAGCTATGATAAAAATATATATAATCCCATGGTTACGACGGTAGGGAAAGAATGTGGAACTAAAAAGAAAAGAAGAACACCTACTAATATAATTCACATAACAAAAGGAAATCATGTTGAGGGTTGTTAGTGAGTTAAATAGGAAAATAACTAAGAAACATTATATAGAGAAGTCATATAGGGCCTCTACACAAATTTATTCCTTGTGGCCAGTCAAATTGCCGATGACCTGAGGAACGGTTTTGGATAGTGAAGCTCTGTCGAATGAATCAAAGCGAGTAGGGTCTATGGAGGATAAAGTTAGAGAATGAATGACGCCAAGCTATAAAGACTGGGAGTTGTAAATATTTCTTAAATTATTTTTCTTGGAAAATTCAAACCACAAATTTGTATAAACCATGGGCATAAATTTAAGTTGAGATATGACCAGAAAAACTGTAACAAATTAATGTAATGCACAAATTTCATTCACTGGAATTTACTCCCATGATAGAAGCATAGAAAAAATGGTTATACACATTACAACAAATGCATGTTAAACTATAGAACTGTATTTCAAAATAAAAGGGAAGACCTCCATTAGAAATCATTAAAGAAGAGAAATACATGATATCTGAAAGACTTGGATTATTCTCGCTTCATGGGTGAAGAAGATATACCTAGTTGAAGTGTCTAATATAATACCATAATAACTAAGCCATCTTGTGACAATAAGTGACTGCAACAGGTAAGGCATCCAGTCCCTAATTATAAATTCACGAAGGAATTCTAGGGAAAAAACGACCCCGAACTATGCCTTCCTCAACTCATATTTAGCAAGGAAACTTACTAAAAATTAAGGAACGGAAACTCTGCTACATTTTAGAGAACAACCCCCAAAAAAAATATAACTAAAACCATAAATATGCATTAACCATCTCTAGATTGCAGTGTGAAACCCTCAGTGTAATCCCTTGAGAAAGAAAACCTCTCAACAAAACCCTTGAGGAAGGGTAATGTAGCGAGGAGCACCTTAAGTTTGTTGTGCAAGGAACCCAAGTTGCAATGACACGTAGAAGATCGAACCAAAGCCGCATATACACCATAAGCAGGGATTCCAAGCACATAGTATCGAGTCTGCATACAATGTATAACCCTAACTTAACATAATAATTTGGAATGATATTGCTGAGGTTATGCGAAAAAGAAAGGGATCTTAACATAATACCTTTTAGTGACCGGTGAAGGAGTCATAACCTCAAATCTACAACCATAGGAAGCCTGGGGCGATCACGTTAGAGACAAGAAGAAGGAGAAAAAATTAAACAGTAGCCAAAGCAGGGAAAGAGTAGTGACCTAGAAGGAAACATTACCATGTTGCATATGCTACATGCCACATTCGTCCATCGAGCCACGAACCAGAAGGGAAAGGCAACAGAAATTGGCGAATCAAAGGTCAGTCTATAGTGGCGACCTGTTGTTAAGAGCATTGTTCCTTTGTATTATGATAGAAACCCTAGTGAAGCAAGGTTTGACAGAGAAACTTTCCCTAGCGTCATAAACATTTGAATGACTGATGGTGAGAGAGACAAAAATGGGTAGTTACCCATACCCACCGAAAAACCCTAGGCGTTGTTGGATGAGGAGTATCAAAGATCGACGATAACACAGGTTCCATATGCCTCTCTCTATCAGTGTATTGGAAGGATTGAGAACTTGAGCATTTAGCAAGCATTAATGCTAACTAGTTTCCACTCTCTCCCCTATCAAAATTCATATAACCATAGTTTCCAAGGAATGATAAAAGGGGCAATTGCGATCAAACAACAATGGTAACACAAAGTAATTATAATAATTAACATGCATATGATATTCTTAACCTTATGGTGTGACATACCAAATGCAAAAGGGTGGTTAACTTATAAACAAGAATTGGGATATATATATATATATATATATATATATTCAAGTGTATTGTTATTGGATGCGACACATGTCTTTCAATTGCACTTAGATGTCATCTAATTGTAACAAAATTTCACTCTTCCCATCATTTCTTTCATGCAAGACTTTTCCCAACAGAGATTTAAATTGCCAATACAAATCGATAGTGTGCAAGTATTGATTTTGGCGACCATAAGTATGACAGTGTAGAGGTATTAACTCTGGCGACCAACATAAATCTAGCTTAAATGTGGATCTAAGAAACATCTAAACAAAAAAAATCTAATAAATCCATAATCATTCAACAACATTTAAATGATAAAAATACCAATAAAATAATAACATTATCTACATTTAGATTACAAAATAAACTTAAAATCACACTTAAAAATTAAAAAATAAATAATATTTTTTTAACTTTAAATATATTCACAACAATTTACATCCATCATCCTCTAATAATAAAAATATATAACACAGACAAATTCAAATACAAAGAATTTACATCCATCATCCTCTAATAATAAAAATATAACACGGACAAATTCAAATACAAAGAATTTACATCCATCATCCTCTAATAATAAAAATATAACATGGACAAGTTCAAATACAATCTTTGAATAATGGTTAAAAGTATAACTATCTAAAAATTCAAATAATTAAAAATTATTTAATTATTTATTATAATTTTATAATATTTGTTATCATTTATAATATAATTACATTTAAACATTTATGTTTGAAAACATATTTGGATTTCTAGAAAACCTTGAGAAAAGTTCAAGCCATGGACCATTTGGACTACCCTAGGCTTTATGTATTTGAAGGCTGAAGTCCCACTTTTATGTATTAACCTTGATCCCCGGGTATCTCAGTTTTTGGACCACGCATACACGTATATAAGCATCTATATTGGGAAATATATATGTGTTTCTCTAACCTAGATTTTCTGGTATCCTTCCTTCCTTCGTTCCTAATGGTCTCTGACCTAGTTTTTTTTGGTCTCGTTCCTTAGTAATGGTCTCTGACTTTCTCTAAACCTGCACATGATCTCCTCCCCTCGTTATTTGCACTGTCACGAAAGCGTTCCAACCCTCTTCCGAATCTGGATCCAATAGTTGCGGTTAAGTCGAGATTCAATGGGCATCGCTTCCTCCTAATTCCGATTGTGCATTTACTAATGGCGCATCATCTGCCTCTGCGTCTGCCTCCACCTCCACTGCGGCATATGTATACAACCCCAGCCAGTTTCTTTTATCGTGGCCCAGATGTCAAGAACACAGTCGCAAGTCATCTCTACCGCCGTCTTATTTTCCATGGATTGTGAGTCTTTATAGACTAATAGCAATGGTATGGAAATGAGAACTTAATTCTTCAGATTGAAAGCGCCATTATGACAACTTCCTTGTCATCTTGTTTAAATCAACTAGTTCTCATCCCATTATTCCAGTTTTTTATGGTTTCAATTCTTTTTGAGATTTGGCGGATAGATAAGATAACGTAATAGAATTATATTTATGTACTACAGATTAGGGCAAAGTGACTATTGATTACAATGATGTCAATACAAAGCTGGAAAACCAAAACCAAATAGCTAGAGCTGACAGAAAAGATCTAAGAGCTAATAGGTTCATCTCTAAGTGCTAATAGGTCTGAGGATCAAAGTGACTATTGATTACAATGATGTCAATACAAAGCTGGAAAACCAAATAGCTAGAGCTGACAGAAAAGATCTAAGAGCTAATAGGTTCATCTCTAAGTGCTAATAGGTCTGAGGATCAGACTTATCTCTCTTGTCATCCTAGGCTTATGGAAAGAAAACTCAACAAACTCTGTCCGCCGGATGAAGAGCCCGTGGAAAGTGTGGATTGTCCACTAAATCGTTGTTTGGAGTTTGCCTGTTGCTGATGCATAGAGGACCTAGTCCATGTGCCAGGAACGGATCTGAGATATCGTGCGGCAGGGTGAGGTCTCACGGATCCTCATTGATCTAGAAGCTAAATATGTACTGGTCAACCAGTCCTTTGGTGCCCTGTCTATTATCTTGAAAAATGTTGTGATCCTTTGTGTGGGGTCTGGTGTGACAGGAGGCTGAATAATATGCGTCTGAGAGCCTTAGGCCAAACATATATGAATGAAATTCTTAAAAAAGTCGGCAAGGATACGAGAGATAGACATTGATGGACTGCTAGTATGCCCAAGCATTGTAAATTTGCAAAAAAGAAAAAAGAGATGTCCCATAAACTTGAAAATGGGAGAACTGGCCTCTTTGACATCTTTCTCTCAGCTTTCAAGTCAAGGCGTGTAACAGGTTAGCCCTGTATTTGTTTCTGTATATCTTTTAAGTTGTATTTTTACACATATCTATTAAGCATTGCAATTTTTTTGTGAAAATAGATTTGTATTGATAGACCATCTTACATCTTTAAGCACTGCAAACTTTTGTGTAGATGTATCCATATGGATTGTATTGATGTATTGATTTATTGGCGGAGATACATCTATACTGATTGTATTATCTATTACTATAGATCTGCTCTAGGTTTGGATTTTTTTAGCAGTCAAGTGCGTATAAGCTTTAGGGTTAAATGGTTAATTTTAATTTTAATTTCAATTCAGATTTTAGATGATTTTTAGAAAAGCACAAATACTTAAAGTAATGTGTGTTTGGTAGACTGATTAGTCACGATGTGAAATTCATGGGCAGGGTTATTCAATACATCATGAAAAATGCTAAATGATTACCCTTCAATGTGGCTAAAGATCCAACTGGTCTGGATGAGAAGTTCAAAATTTTTGAAAAAACAACATTATTCCGGCAGCAATAAAGCATGAAAGTTGAGTTTGTGTGAATCGTGGGCTTGGGTGGAGTAGAAAAGACACTAGTTGTAAAAGAATCCTTAAAAAGAAATTCAAATTACTGTGGATCCTAGGTCTTGTTCATTTTTAAGAGTTTGATGAAATTGATCATATTGATTAAGCTATAAAGATGCTCAGAAACATCTTAAATCTGTCATGCCCTCATAATTTTCGATGATGTAGATCATGTCAATGAGCGAGATGCATTTTTTTCAATGAAGGTACATCTCAATTTTGGTTACACCATGTTCTCACAAGCTCAGGGATTTGAATATCTGGTAGATAAGCTCTTAATGGCATGTAATGGATTGTCTTAATCTTTGAACGTATTTAAGAGCTACTCTTTTGTTGAGAAAATGACAAATCTTACTGGGAAGATCATCTGGATAGATTTACCTTTTGTTATGAGAAAGACTGTGATAAGACCATAAAACTTAGATTTACCTTTTGTTATGAGAAAGACTGTGATAAGACCATAAAACTATGGAATGGAATAAGGCGGAAAAACCTTTTGGGATCTCACGTGAGAAAACAGTTTCTCGTGGAGGTGGACAAAGAAAATAAGTTAAGAATCCATGATCACCTAAGAGACGTTGCCAGTCAGGAAAAGTTTCCAGGCTTTTGAGAAAATAGGTTTAGAAAGCATGATCACCTTCGGTATTTTAGAAAAGATATTGCCAATAAAAAAGAGTCTTCAGGCTTATCAAAAAAAGCCTTCAAGCTTGTCACAGTATTCTTTGGCATCCATTCATGATTTGTTGAAGGCATCATATGTAAGCATTCATCAATATAGCTTATTTAAGAGAAACCTGTATGCTATGTTTTAATTCTTCATTGTCTGGTTTTCCCTAACCGTAGCACGTAAGCTTCAATGTCATTAAAGTTGAACAACTGCACAAGATGAACCATCATAATACAAACATTGACATTGCAAATGAATTGTTAACAAAAGCTGTAGCAAAGATCATTCCTAAAAATGCTTCTAAGGCAGGGGCCAGATAAGGATACATTGGTGTCCTTTTTGCATACCAATTGATGCATGTGTTGTTTTTTACTTTGGAGTTTGGGTATACTTTTTTATTTTATGGGGATTACATATCTTATAAGCATATAGGGGAAAAAGACTTTTTGAGATTTCCGAAGGAGAGTGAGGTGGCTTTTTTAGCACTCTCTGGGAGCTATTGACACTGGCAAGATAAAAAATTCTTTTGTTAAGAATTGGATTGGGTGCTATGCATTTTTAATTTTGTTAAAGTTTCCTCCATTGTGCTTCCATGAATCTGGTGATGCTAAGTGCCCAATTTTTTGACGTTAATGTTCTGCAGAGCTTACTGGGCTAATAACTAGATTAGATATATAAACGACCGCACTGTTTTTAATTTAGAACTCGGGGATTGCTACAATGTCAATGCCCAGAAGTCTATTGGTAACAAACACTGTTTTTAGGAGACTTGCAAGCAAATCTTCAACCTCTCAACAAACATGTTTTTGACTTCACTATCGGGTGAATATTTATCTAGAAAGGAAGTCATTGGCCCATCGTAGTTGATCAGTTGCACCATACTGGTGCAAAGACAATTGTCATTGTGATTGATTATAATAATTGTCATTGTTTTTGTTCGGGAGATTTCCATAATGGCCATTCGTCTTGTTTTGGGGATTTCCACTGTCCACCTTATTCTACTAGTATCATCTCAGCTGTATTAGAAGACTCCATGTTAAGGAACACCTAACAAAAATTGCATTCATATTCACTATGCATCCTTTAGACGTTGGCGATTAGTGTATTGTTGACAGTGTCAGTGTTAGGTTACACACAAAAATAATAATTATACCAAAATAATTTAAATTTCCTAACAACTTCACAAATATTATGTATTTCTAAAAAATTAACATATTAACCTTTACAAAACTTGCACTAACGTTGAAATCATGCGAATTTCTTTTCTCTTTTCTTTCACAAGTCTTATTGGTCTGGTTGTAAGTTTTTGTAATGCCTTTTACTTACATTTTTGCTTCTTCTCTTTAACAAGTACTATTGGTCTTGTTGTAAGTTTTTGAAGACCCTTACTTAAATTTTTGTCTCCTCTTTAACAAGTATTATTGGTCTTGTTGTAAATTTTTAAAGACCCTTTAATTACATTGTTGTAAGCTTTTGAAAGCTTCTTTATTTAGCTTTTTTGCTAAATCTTCATTGTCTTATAATATTTGTTCTTTTTAAGATTCGTAATAGTTTCAAAATCCTTGAAAATGTTATTTTTCATTGAACGAATGATTCACAAAGTTTCAAAAAATTATTTTGCATGATTTTCTAAGATTATATAGGAATACCCAAATATCCATATTTGTGAAGGATTTAAAATGCAACATTTAACACAAGCTTCCAAAATTAATTTGTCTTTTTGGCATTTTTTTAGCAATTGCAATCACCATATAAGATTTTAAAAAGGTAAAAGACTATATTTTATAAAGAATGTGAAGTGGTCACTCAATTTTAGAACATTTTATTTTTTAATTTTAAAATAGTTAGAAGAATAATTGCAAAATAAATAGTCATTTAGTTGAAGATTATGTATTATATCTTGAAAAGCAATTTACAAAATTGAGATTTAAAATTTAAAAATGAAAATAATGTTTCTTTAATATAATTTGTTATTATGTTTAGATAACTTATACATTTGGTACTCAACCTGCCACTGAAATGACTGATTACTTGACCATTCACTAAACATCTGTGAATAACAATTAAAATAACATAATTATATTTATATCCAACTATTAACCAAAAAAAAATCACAAGAGATGCACAACTTGTTAGATGTTCTTCTTTACAGGATTTACAAGAGCTTTTGCTCTTCCATGTTCATGCTTATGTTTCGTGCGTATTCTCAGAGCATATTCTCGGAGTTCAGTTCTGTTGGTGGCATAACAACTTGTAAGAGGTACATGGTGCTAAAATGTACCCTTTGAGTGTAATTTTCGGTACTGAATTCCGTTGTCTAGAGGATGAGATTGTCGAATTTGGCGGATGGTCTCTGATCCTGAAGAAAGATTTTCTTAAATTTAGGCATTTGGTGGCTTGGGTTTTAGTGACTTGGATAGAGACAACAAGGGGCTGTTAATGTGGGTAGGTGGAGGGGAGCTTTCTGACGGAAGATTAAGCATTTCGGTCCTAAGCTTTGAAGTTAGTTTTTACAGGGTTATCTGTTTGCTCTTGAGATATATGTCTAAGGCTAGCCTTAGGCATCAGATTGCTTCTGTTTTCATTTCTAACTCTTGGTGTAACTGGTGTTTTGGTTAGAGGAATTTGCTTCTAGTTGGAGAGGTTTATGGCAAAGTTAGAGGCATTGAAGTGTAGTTATTTTTGTGAAAGTGTGTTATGAGAAAAGGGGCATCAAGCAGGTGGCTCAAGGCACTCCTTGGCGTGAAAAAACCCAGTAAATCAGCTGCAGAGGAGGTCCTGTGTTTGGTACACTGATTAGTAACATCTGAAATTCATGGGCAGGATTATTCAATGCATTATGAAAAATGTTGAATGATGACCCTTCACTGTGGATAAATATCCAACTGGTTTGCACGAAAAGTCAGAAGGGAAGACAACATGAAACCTGAGTTTGCGTGAATCGTGGGCTTGGGTGGAGTAGGAAAGACATTAGTCGTAAAAGAACTCTTCAAAATTCCAAATTACTGTGGATCATAGGTCTTGTTCACTTCTTAAGAGTTTGATGCAATTGGATTGACAAATGGATCATATTGATTCAGCTATAGAGATGGTTAGAAACATCTTAAATCTATTCATGCCCTCATAATTTTAGATGATGTAGATCATGTCAATCAGCTAAATTTTTTTGTCAATGAAGGCACTTCGCTAAAGAGCTCAATTTTGGTGACATCTCGTGACAAGTATGTTCTCACACTCTCAGGGATTGGGAGTCATTGTGAGCCATTAATTTATAAGCTGGCATGGCTAAATAGAGAATACTCTGTAGAGCTCTTTTGCTTTCATGCCTTGTTTCAGCGTCATTTAGACCAAGGATTTGAATATCTGGTAGGTGAATTGTTAATGGCATGTGATGGAGTGTCTTAATCTTTGAAAGCATTTAAGAGCTACTCTTTTGTGGAGAAAATGACAAATCTTACATTTAAGAGCTACTCTTTTGTGGAGAAAATGACAAATCTTACGGGGAAGATCATCTGGATAGATTTAAATTTTGTTACGAGAGGACTGTGATAAGAGCATAAAAATGTGGAATGGAAAAAGCCGAAAGTACTTTTGGGATCTCAAAATTGAGAAAGCAGTTTCTCGTGGAGGTGGACAGAGAAAATAAGTTAAGAATTCATGATCACCTTTGCGATTTAAGAAGAGACTTCGCCAGTCAAGAAAAGTCTCCAGGCTTTTGAGAAAATAGGTACAGAAAGCATGATCACCTTTGGTATTTAAGAAGAGATATTGCCAATCAAAATAACTCTTCGGGCTTATCAAGAAAAGCCTTCAGGCTTGTCACGGTATTCTTTCACATCCATTCATGATTTGTTGCAGGCGTCATACGTGAGCACTTAAATCATTCTTCAATATAGTTTTTTTAAGAGATACCTGTATACTATGTTTTAATTCTTCATTGTTCGGTTTCTCCTAACAGTACCAAGTCAGCTTCAATGCCATTAATGTTGAACAAATGCACAAGATGAACCGTCATGATACAGATATTGTCATTGCAAATGAATTGTAAACAATAGCTATAGCAAAGAGCATTCTTAAAAATGTTTCTATGGCAAGGCTAGGTAAGGATACATTGGTGTCCTTTTTGCATACCCATCATTGATGCTTGTGTTGTGTTTTTTCTTTTGAGTCTGTGGTACTCTTCTATTCTATTGGGACTGCATATCTTATAGGCATATAGAGGAAGAAGATCTTTTGAGATTCCCGAAGAAGAGTGAGGTGGCTCTTTTAGCATGGGAGATATTGACATTGGCAAGATGATAAATTCTTCTGTTAAGAATTGGACTTGGTGTTATGTTTTTTTAATTTTGTTTTTAAAGTTTCCTCCATTGTGCTTCCATGAATTTGGTGATTCTAAGTGTCCAATGGTTTGATGTTAATGTTCTGGGGAGTTTACTAAGCTAATAACTAGATTAGATATATAAACTATCCTACTATAGTTAGATCTAAGACTTTTGTGATCCATGATGTAGATAAATGTCTTTCGAATTAATCACATATTAGGATTTGGTCGACGTTTCGAACCATCTAATGTGGTTTATCCTCATGACAAGGTGAAGAAGGAAACTAATCTCATTGAATAAATAGCAAGGATGTGTCATTGCCTAGTAATAGCTGTTAAAACTAGCTGTTATTTGACTTGGTTAGTTAATAAGTTAGAATATTAAAAGTTTTTAAAATTTTAAGAATAACTTAATATTATAACTTATTAACTAACGAAGTCAAATAACGGCTAGTTTTAACCACTTTCACTGGGCAATGAGGCATCCTTACTATTTATTCAATGAGATTGGTTTTCTTGGTCACCTTGTCCTGAGGATGAACCACATTAGATGGTTCAAAACGCCGACCAAATCTTAATAATGTGATTAATCCAAAAAACATTTATCTACCTACTATTTTTTATTTAGAACTCTGGAATTGTTACAATGTCAATGCCCAGAAGTCTATTAAAAACAAACACAGTTTTAGATGGAGACTTGCAAGCAATTCTTCAACCTCTCAACACACATGTTTTTGACTTCACTATCAGGTCAACATTTATCTAGAAAATAAGTCATTGGCCCGTCGTAGCTAATCAGCTGCACCATACTTAAAAGACAATTGTCATTGTGATTATAATAATTGTCATTATTTTTGTTGAGATTTCCATAATGGTCATTCTTCTTGTTTGGGGATTTCCTCTATCCACCTTATTGTGCTAGTATCATCTCAGCTGCTGGTATTAGAAGAATCCATGTTCAGGAACAATTAACAAAAGAATATTTCAAACAATCACATTCGTATTCACTATGCGTCCCTTAGATGTTGGTGATCGGCGTGTTGTTGACAGTGTTCAGGTAGGGGAATATTGCAAAAAAAAGGCATTATTTTTTACTTCGTTTGTTGCTTGAGACAGTGCCACAATCTTATATTTTCTATAAGCATGCTGAAGAATATTACTTTACAACGAGCAAGACATATCAGCTGTGAGAAAGCTCTTCTTGCTCAATTTGGTTGCTACTTATGAGTATTGCATCCCTTAGATTGCATCCCTTAGAGAGGCTTTGAAATGAACATTCTGACAACAGTTTTCCTGTGGTATGACAATGAGGAAATTTAATACCCAAGCTCAGCATTAGCCACAAATCCCATTAGCAATTTTTATTGCAGTCCAGGTATGAATGATGCCCTGGAGTTGATTGTGGATGTTTCGACCTGAATCGAAAATATTGGTGTTCTGAGAGGCTGCCAAAGTAGCTAATTTAATCTTTCATTTGTTTGCATATGAATTATCGGTATTTTAGTTCCACATGCCCAATTGATTAGGAGTAGATATTTGGGGTTAATTTTCTGCATTCACTACTATTCTAGCCTATAAAATGCGCAGTACTATGTGGAAGGTACTTTAATTTCAGAGAAAATTCTCAATCGTTTTGAGCAAGCCTGTCTCTGCAGTTATTTGAAAGCAACGCACAACACAGACACCCAAAACATATTGTGGCTTTAAAAAATGCTATAACCCAAATAAGGTTAAAATGGACACAATGAACCATCAGATGTACGAGAAATTGAATTGAAGATCCGAACTTGTACTGGAGATGAAAATCTGCGAGGAATGGAAATTAAATACCATTTGTTCCTCTTAAGATGCCCGTGTCAATATGTTGGTTGTAACAAATTAGATTCAACTGCAAAGGTGACATGTGGAGTTTCGAAAAACTATTACTCGTGTTTTGGGATTCTATGCTCTGTTATTCATATTATCCATCACATAATGGCAGTTCCCAACATGACATGAATATATATGTATGCGAGTGATGCTGGAGGCTTTTGGCAAAGAGATGGAACTGCCAATCCCTGGTTGGGAAATATATCCAGAGGGCTTGAAGTGTCCAACGCACGTGGATCCCAAAAAGCATTTACTTTAAAAAAAGGTTAATGCCCTAATCACCATGAGGGTTTTTCGTGTATAGTTGTTCTGTGCATTAATGGACTAAATCTCATGCATAGTTCATTGGATCTTATAAATGTTGTTCTGAGAGTAATTTTCCCTGCTGCTGTTATCGAATCTCATTCTCCTCTCCTTGCTCAACTACTTTTAGGTACTGAATCTTAACTAGCATAATATTGTTACCCAAAACTGTAAATATGCACATAAATTGCTGTATTGTGCATACTATTTATTGTTGTTCTGTTCTCAGTTAGGACTCTAAGCTGAGAATATCCATAACATTTATTGTTGTCCTGTGCACAGTGCATACAAATCGTTTTTCTGTTCTATGCATACAATTTAATTCTGATTTAGATTAAGTAATATGAACTAATAAAATTTCCAGATGTTACAGACATCTAGCTCATATGGGTGTCAGTGTTTTTCCTGTGATGTCAAACCCTTCTTTTAAAAAATAGGCCCAAACCTATTTGCAAATAAGAAAACCATCGTTGGCTTTGGTTCTCTCATTAATTCAGTTTATCCACATATGCAGACGAATACATTGAAATTTGTAAGAAGCCATCACAGTTAACCCTGAATTATTAAATAAATTCAATATGATAATTTTCTATGTTTGTTTTATGAATCATATCTATTAGTTTTATGCTTCCCTGCCGTCTCTGGATCCTAGCTTTCAAACTCACAGTAACCAGATGTTCCCGACACTAATACTTGTAGTACCATGTACACACTATTCTTCTGTGTTAATCATCATTTATTGATATTCGGCAAAATCTCGTGTCCAAGCATTTTGTTACTTCGGCTCACTCATTTCAGATTTTGTACATTACTGGATGTCTGGCGGCTCTCTGTTCTTAATTCTCTTGTTATGCCTGCTGTGGTAAGCACTTTAAGTTATGGAATATGGCGGAGATTCAATGTGTACAGAAGTGCGGTGATAGACTTGCAGCCCATGTGAAGAGTTTCCATTCTGTAATTCAACATTGCCGAATAGTCTTTGTATTTTCAGATCATTACTACTGTCAATAAAGAGCACAGGTTTTTACATACAAACAAGGCTGCAATTTTACTCGTTGGCTGTAATGGTACTTGATCTGCTCTTTAGCTGTTTTGGCATTTGTAATTAATTTTTAAAGATAATGTCTCCATTCGTTTAAACACTCCTCTGTCCAATTGCACAGGACAGTCAAAGTAAAAATTTAAAATAAAGAACTCTGCCAATTTAGACACAGCTTCTCTAACTATTTATAAAATAAAAAATTTAAATAAAAAAAGTAAAATCTTGAGGTGTGGGAATCTGGCTCTTCACTCTTAATTAATGTTTAGTTTTAACAATTATCCTTTTTTTTTTCTGTTTTTTTTTTTTAACATCAACCCTTTAAATAAATAAATATTAGCATTATTCTTATTCTTCTTTAAAATATATTATAATAATAAAATATATTAAAATTATATTATATAAAACTATATCTTAAAAGTAAATATTAATAAAATATATTATTATTCTTATTCTTTTCATTAACAAATTAAATTAAATTAAAATACAATATAATAATAAAACATACTAGAATTATAATATGTAAAACTAATAAATTAAATTAAAATATAATATTTTAATAAAATATATTAAAATTTTGTTATATAAAACCAATAAAATTTTTATCATTTCATTAATTAATTTAAATTTTATATTTTTTTCCCTTCTTAGTCAAACTAGCCAATTGGATCTTCTCTTCATCTATTTAAACCGGTTTCCATGATCTGATTTCTCATCTTGTCTTGAAGATGAATCACACCAAGTGGACAAAATATGTTCATATGTGAATATCACCGATAGTTGTTCTATACAAAGTAGTTTTATTGTTGTTATTATTTTTTTAACAGTAGCACTTATTTTTTTAATTATATACAAGATTAATTCATAGATCAGATAAAGAGTACATAATTGAAAGACGAATGTGCTCTTCATCTATTTAAACCGGTTTCTACACTAGTTGGTTCGAAACGCTTTGACAAAATACCTTCATATGTGATTATCACCTAAAGTTGTTCTATACAAAATAATTTTATTGTTATTATTATTTTTTAGCAGTAGTAGTTATTTTTTTATTTATATAAAAGATTAATTCATAGATCTGATAAAGAGTAAAAGACTTGACTGTGCACAATTTACAAAATTAAGCTTGCAAGGTATAATTATAATGCTCTTAGGCCTAGCATCATCCATCACTACTATATTCCAACTAAGTTATATAAAAGACATGTAATATAAGTATACAAAAGCATTTCATAATGCATTGTTTAAAATAAAAAACCCCTCATGGGGTCACCTGCATCTGGAATCTTTGAGCTTGGTTGTATTTCGCTGCTTGATCTCCATGTTGCTTCTCCTCCATACTGGTTATGCTTCAATGTTCTTCTCATGTCCACATTCAACAACTTCATCATTCAGGTCTATGTTTCTCAAACCATTCCTTGGTTGCGCCCCTTCACGTTCAAATTCCATCAAGATCTTTAAACTTGTTTTCTAAAACTGTGAACTGCACAAATAGGATATCGAACTTTAGTTCCAACTCATTAGCCACCATGCCAACATTACCAATTAGCAACCTAACAATATTGACATGCTCCTCAAGGGCATGCCAAATAATGAGTCTCCTAAACCTACTATGGCATCTCCGTGGCCTTCCATATTCCTGCCTATTATATACTCAATTTCACGACCTTCCCTAATAAACAAAGCAGAATTTACTAGATAATTCATGGTATGAACAATTGAATTGATATCTAATACAACATTCCACCCATTAAAAGAAATTTGATGAGTGAAATTAAATGTTTGGATGTCTCCCAAGTACAGGCTCGAGAAATCCATGCATATTTGCTTGTCTGTCCCACATTATCCCTAAGTACAATATACCAATTGTGCGCCAACTAACTTTACCTTTCACATGAACATTCTATCCATCTACATAATTATTGAGTGCTTTAATGCGAGCTAGAAAATGGCAATTCTTGCTAGGAAGGTTGGTTGGATAAACTTCAACAAGTAAAGATTCCCATCGACAAGGATATGGCCATAAGAACATGAAATGGATAATGGTGGAGCTTTTGATTTGAAAATCTAGAGTGTCCTGTGAAGTTAGGTCTTGAAAATAAGAATGCATGATTAGCTTTGAAATTTGGGAAGAGATATTACTTATTGAAGAAAAAAAGAAGAGAAAAAGTCTTCAAGTTTGATAAAAAAGGTTAGATTTTTTGTGGTTGTCAAATGTAAACATTTCACTCATTCATCATCTTTTCATATATATTATTTACTAGAGAAACATGTGTACTATGTTTTAATTCTTCATTGTTTGGTTTGCATTCATATGTGTGGGTAATTAGGATTGTTCCTTGTGTTGACACTTTATATGTTTACATCTATCTCCACTTGGCATTAAAAAATGTGATGATACAAGATGTGGACTTAAGAAGTGTTTGGAAACCATGTAAAGAGTCTCTACAATTGACATTATATTATTCTTGGTAATATGAGGAAGTTGTAACTTGTTTTAGCTAAAGATGGTTTTTTAGAAGGCTTATTGAGGAGGGTGTAGTGACCAATTCTCATATGACTTTGTTGGTATAATTGTCTCTACTCTTCCTTGCCTTCTTGGATTCCATTGGCGAATGAAAGGGTATTAAAAGTGATTGGGAGAAAATTGAATACATTGTGGTGACAAAATCTTCATTAGGGCATTACAAAATATATAAATTATTTATTTGATTTGATGGTAGAAATTTACAGGATAAATATGAACATTGATAGGCACCTATAAAGTTAAGGGAGTTAAATATTGCACTCCCCCTTCAAACTTTCCAAAGTCCAATAGGAACTTGAAGCAACTTAAAAAGATTATTGTGGATTATCCATCAATGTTGGATTTATCTAAAAGCTTTGCTAGGAGAGATTTTTTCTTTGAAAACATAGCCAAAAGAATTTTGTGATGACAATGCTAGCCATTTAAGTTGTTTAATTCCTTTGGGAATTTAACTAATGTCCAATATAACAGTTTGTCCAAATCCTATGATTAGAGATACTTTCAAAGTCCTTGGAGAATTTAATATGGTATGCAATTGTGTTGGAAATCATGCTACAAATTGTCAACCTTGAGGGAAACACTTGGAAATAATATCATTACCCTTCAATATATTAGTCTTTTAGCTTGCCCAAACATTGAAGTATATCCTTACCAGGTGGCTCATCAAGGTCTTTGGAGGAAATGTATTTGTTGGGTACACACTTAAAGGGTTGTCGATCTCTAATAGAGACCTTAGTTATTTGGAAGTTTTGGAGTTGCAAAGTTGCTAGAAATATTGCCACGTTTACTTGATGATCTAAAAAGCTTAAAGAAATTGTGGTTGTTTAATTACTTTAGACTAAAATGTTTGCTCGGTTTTGTTGAATTGTTGGCTTAGTTGACAACCTTGAAAATAGAAATTCATGGAATACGTTACTTGTTACTATTTTGAAGATGTAAAATCTTGTAGGTTGTCAAGTCATCTATTCTTTGTTGCATAGATTATCATTTCAAAGTGTTTAGGGAGAAAGAGAAACATGAAAGGGTTGAATAAATTGAACTCTTCCATCAATAAATGCATGTTTCAAATAAGACCATATCATTGAGAAATATAAGGTTTCCTTTCCAAAAGTTGTTTTCCCTCCTCGAACATCTCAAAATTACCTTTTGTGATGAGTTGGTGAATATTGCATCCTTTCCAACATCACTAATAACACTAGACTTGTCTTCTAATTGTGGATTGAGGAAAATAGGAGGCATTTGTGGTCTTCCAAAAACATTAGATATTAAGCATCAACAATGGCAAAGAATTAGAGTTGGCAAGTATTGAACTATTAACATCTTTAGATGATTTCAAGTTGTATAAAATATATTACAAGCTAATAAAAGCATATAGTGTGGGCAAACTGGACAAAAGTGAAGGTTGACAAAGAGCTCATTTATGATAGTGTTTCATTACAGTGTCGACCATAATGCTTTTTGTAAGCTTTATACATGGTTGTTTCATAATGTTGTTTACCTATGCGACCAAGTTGTTGGTGGTTGCAATGTACCCAAATGCCTCCCTTGGCCATCAAGGCACTCAATTTGAAATTCTAGATTCTAATAACCAATGCTAGACGTGTCCTCTTATTGTGCATTGAGGAAAATAGGAGGTTTTGTGTGTGTGTATATATATATATATATATATATATATATATATATATATATAAGGTGGGCATATTAGACAGAGGTGAGGGTTAACAAAGAGTTCTTGTATGATAGGGTTTCATACAATGATGGCCACAATTCTCTTTACAAGCTTTATACATATTTGTTTCATAATGTTGTTTACTCATGTGAAAAATTTCTATTAGAGACCTTTGCTAAGTGATCAAAGGAGCTTAAAGAAATTATGATTGTGCAAATTCCTTAAACTAAATGTTCTTCTCAATTTTATTGAATTGTTGGCTCAATTAACAACTTTGCAAATATAAAGTTATGGATTATGTTACATATTATTGTTCTGAAAATGAAAAATCTTGAAAGTTTACGTTTGGTAATGTATCCTCTATTGCAGAAATTGCCATTTCAAAGTGTTGATGAAGAGACATTGATAGAGTCGATGGGGGGAAAAGTTTGAATAAACTAGAGTCGTCCATCGACCAATGCATGTTTCAACTAGGTTTCTTAAGACCATCTGATCAAGTAATATAATGCATCCTTTCTAAAGTTGATTTCCCCAATATTCAACATCTCAACATCGCATTTTCTGATGAGTTGGTGCAAATCAAAGCCTTGTCAACATTATTAATAACATTGGATTTGTCCTCTTTTCATGCATTAAGGAAAACAAGAGGCCTTTGCAATCTTGCAAAAATTCATATACTAAACCGTAGTGGTTATAAAGTAGAGGAGCTAGAAATTCTTGAAGCACTAACATCTTTAGAGGACTTCAAATCATGTGTGTTTGTGTTTGAATCATGGTCACATACATAAACAACATTATGAAACAACTATGGATTAAGTCTAGAGGTAGCAAGATGGTCGACACTATAATGAAGCATTATCATATAGGAGCTCTCTCTCACACACATATATTACAAGCTAATAAAATCAAATAGGTTGGGAACATTAGACAAAGTTGAGGGTTGATGAAGAACTCCTATATGACAATGTTTCATTAGTCAATAATAGTGCTTTCTCCAGGATTTGTCTATGGTTATTTCATAATGTTGTTTACCTCTGTGACCATAATTGTTGGTGATTGTGATGTACATATATGCCTCTTAAGGATGCATGAAGTCTAGTGTTTTCTTGTGTGACCAAATTGTTGGGAATTGTGACATATCTAGATTCCTCCCTTAGCTATTAAGGAACTCAATTCGAAATTATGTATTCTAATAACAAACATTAGGCTTGTCCTCTTATTGTGCAATGAGGAAAATTGGAGGCCTTTATGGTCTAATGAACCTCCAAACATTAAACATCAATGGTTATATAGTAGTATTCAAAATCGATATCCCAAACTAGAGGCCTTTCTAGTATCCTAAATTGAATCATACTTGGGATGTGTTGAAATATCTTCTTTGTTTCTTTCCAATTTCTGTTATGGGGTGTTAGGATGTACCAAGCAACAAGATTAATAGCAAAGGAAATATGAAAATATGTAAGAGTTAAATGCAAAATGTTACCAACTAAAAACATAAAGTGATATTTACTTTGGGTGTGGTACAGGTGGAAACAAGTTAGACTCTACATTGAAAAGGAGATTGGGTTAGTTTACAATCTTCGATTTGAAAGTGGTGAAGGTCACATGTATACTAAGAAAGGGAAATTCATTCTTTTGTTTGCAAGTGTTGGAGACCAAGAAAATAATGCAAATGTATTAAGTCTATAATGCCAAATTTCTTCCTAGTACTAGATCTCACATGGGTTAGAAGTTTGAGGGCACTAATGTAACACCCTCTTCCCACATCTACCTGAGTAACTGACCAACCGAGGTAAACATACATTGCGAGGCTACTATAATGAAATTCAACCTCCTAGATGACATTAAGGAAGTGGAACCAACAGAAACACAACATACATACCTTGTACATCATCAATGACACCCCCAGGAGCTAACCCAACCATTCAAGCCTCTTACCCATGGGTCACACTGATATTTTGAACTCTTTGAGCCATAGACGCATGCACAGGCTTGCAGGCTAGCGTCCATGAGGCTATAGTTGCAGGCATAACATTGCATGCTAGTGTCTAGGGCCCCAATTACTCAATTCTTTGCCACCGTCCTCAGGATTTGAGCTACCTTTTCAGGCCCAGAACCCAGTGTTCTGCCCAAAACTTCATGAAAAGTTTATAGATGATAAATAACAACAAGACAATGATATGGAAGAAATCACATCAACAAGAACTCATTTGGACCCCTCCTAGCCATAACAGGCATTTTGTCAAACATGTCATTGATCTATATATGAAACTGCTTGAGGATTATGTAAAGTTTTGTAAGAGAATAAATTAGGGTTTTAAGCCTCTTATGTCAAATTCTCAAACATATAATCATGAATTAAAAGTTTAGTTTCTGCAGAAAATATGAGACAACATCACCATAATAGCAGACACAAAACAACACATGATGGAGTTAACCCCTCCTGGGCTACATTTCCTGGTCCGACTTCCAATGGTTGGGCCTCTTTCAATATGCTCAAAAAATGGTGTTCACGTCAAGTTACAGTGCTCAAATGGCTTCAACAATAGCTCCAATGGCTTCAAAACTGTTAAAAACCCCTGTCTAGCCTCTTTTTACTCCTAAAAACTGAAAAAGTTATGCCCTCCCAAAGTTTCTGCATTATCTATCCTACAAATCGCACCTTCTGCAATTTGTCCTACGAATTTGGGCTTTGTCGACCACGTGGGACATAAATTTTCCCCACGCTGGCGGGATTCTCGTCACGCCAGGTGCAAATTGTTGCCTGGTTAATCGAGCCAGTGAGCCCACTATCCGGCTAATTTCTCCCCAAGTGGCACACTCTCTGTCATTGATCTCAGGCTTTTGGTTGTGTTTTCCCGTTGGACACTAGGCTAACCATGGCATATAACGCTGGGGACGGTTGCATTCACATATGGTGGCTGTCTAGAGTTAAGGTTAGCAGGTAGAGTCACAGTCGACTAACTGTGGCATAAACTGCCAACCGTGTGAACATGTTTGCTCGTTGAATTTAACATTGACGTGGCATAAACCTTAACATCTTATGCTAGAGCCACTGCATATGAACACGTTTAACCGTCAGTTTAGTGGTATATACAGTAACGTTTGCTCCGTCGGTGTATTTGGTTGAAAATTTTGGTTTAAATGTTTATGTAATGGGTTTGGTGTGTATTAAAAACTTCGTCGATGCATATACCATGCCGCAAATACTTTGGGTTATAACCATATAATATGGTTGCGATGTGGGTTAATTCAACACTCCGACTTTGGTTAACAATACATTGCATATATATAATGGGTCGGGGTTAGACCCTAACCCTTGTTTGTGGACTGGGGTCGGGGGTTAACCCCAGTCCCCACCCCCAATGCCAACACAAATAAAGTTTAAATAGTAGTGAACAACTATAGGGGTAAGAAACATGCATAACTCAGACAATATGGGGCTATGTTGTGTTGTTGGAGGTCTTGGGTTCGATCCTTAGGGCTACTGCTTAGCCCTTAACAAAATTTTGGTGGCCACCAAGAGTCCATGTGGAAACCTCTGGTTGGCCCACATGGTCCCTCTTGGTTTGTCCACTTCAAACCAACCTCAACCAATCAAATTCCTCCAAAAACGCACCAACAGTAACCTGCCAAGTGTCAAAATGTGATGGGTTGAAAAAGACAAGTCAACCTGTACAGTCAAGGTCTAGTAAGCACTACGGACTGCTCATTGTGCAACCCTGCAAACCCAAAACATTCTTCTTTTGTCGTTTCCACAAACGAACAAAACTTGATTACAAGAGCATACAATGTCATTTTTGTGCGAAACGAGTTGTAGTAGATTCATAACGACGAGATCTACGCAGTGATTCTAGTTTCGAGCCATTCTCGCAACTTTGAATTTTGAGCATAAAATTGATCCACCAGATCATTCCTCCTCACTTGAAGCTTTTTTGGACTTCCAAAAGCTCTTTATCAGTCAATAAATAGATTAGGGTTCATCTCCCTCACCCTTCCAGTCTCAATCCACTGAAAATTTCTTGAATGCAACATTTTGAGCTTTTCATGAAAACTGATCATTTTCCTTGATTTTGGAGACCTTAAACCATCTTGTTGCAATTTCCCAGAATATGCAGAACATCAAACTGTCATTGAAGGAACAAACACATTCCCTCATTGATCGTCAATCAAATGAAACTTAAACAACCTCAAATTTTTCTCACCTTGAACATTGTTGACATGACAATGCTTGAGATGTCTAGTCTTGCGCTCGGCTCGATCCTTAACCAAATGTAATCGCCATCGCCATGCACAATCCCATTTCAAATACAACACATTGTGAAACCCACAAGAAGAAATTTTGGATCCAATGCCCTCTTTGTCAAATTGCTTTTGCATTTTCTCTTTGACCTTTGCACTCTTTAGCACTAGCATCTTGTTCACATCACTGTTCAACAATGATGCATGCTACTGCAAATTTAACTAATCTTGTTTACCTCTTTTAGAAGGAAACATGTTAGGCTCATGAAACATCTTATCACCTAAATTAGTGACATCTATGAAATTAAATTTTCCATTTGATGCATTTCCTTGAAAGGCCTCATTCAAAACATCTTTATGCTTGAACATTAACAAAGCAAAATTTTGACCAGCATTGACAATTCTCTTCATTTGTCTAGCATTCATAAGAGACAAACTCATATTCTTAATATGAACTCTAACAATATACTGAATCCCATTCTTGAACAAGTGATACTCATTCTCATGGCAATGAAAGCTTTCTCTCCTATCATAAAGATATGAGCTTCCCAAAACTATACCACAAATATCAAGCGAAATTACATCAAGTTCAACTTCATCAAGAAAGATTGCAGTGATTGCAAATCTAAGGATGCACCTCCTTGTAACCTACAATTTTGCATTCTCACATACCCAACCTAAAGGATAGGGTCTAGGATGTGGAATGGTCTTTAGTTTAACTTCTTGACAATGTCTGCTCAAATAAGATTTGCTTGTGAACCACTATCAAACAGTGTGTCAATTTTGGTATGTTTTGAAACAACTCTAATATGGAAAAACTCAGTTCTTGTTTCTTCATCTTCAGTGTCATTAAGACAACTTGAAGAACTAGTACTTGCTATGTTCTTACCATTCAAGCGCATTGTTGCTATCTTTGTTTCAACTCTTGAATCAGAACCTAAATCATGTTGTATGGTTACAACTATCTTCTCCTTCTCCTTGTTTTTAAATTTCTTGGGTCTCATTTTTGGATGAAGTTTCTAGCAATGATCTTCATCATGTCCATCTTTGGAACAATTTTTTCATGCGAGTTTATCTTTCTCCAACTTGATGGATGCATTCTTCTTTCCTTTTACCTTGAACTTACCATTTCCTTTCTCTCTATACTCAAAGGTATTCTCACTTGTCTCATCTGAAAAGTGTTTCCCTCTTGCCTCTAGATGTGTGGCCTGCACACAAACTTCATCTAAACTTGTAGGGTTAAACATGAGAATTGTATGTCTTAGGTAACTATGCAAACCTCCAATGTATTTCAACAAAGTTTCCTGAGATGTTAAATCCACACCCAATATTAGTGCCCTTCTCCTAAATTCTTGAGTATAGATTTGTACACTTTGTCCCTTTCCTTGCCTAAAGTTTTGCCAGCCCATTATAGCTTTTTGGATGTATGTTAATGGATAAAATTGTATTCTCAAGGCAACAACAAAATCATTCCAAGAGGTTAAGACCTTACCATGTTTCTTCATGCCCTCTTGAGTTTTGGCTTCCTACCAAATAAGAGCTTCACTTTCCAATCTTAATGAAGCAAGTTGAATCTTGGTGTCATCATCCTTGATCCTTTGTATCTTGCAATACACTTCAAGCTGATGTACCCAATTATCTAATCTTTCAACATTTACCTCTCCATCATACATAAGCAAATAAAACTTTATTTCAAGTTTTAGAAATGGAGTTTTACCATGACCTTTTGGATAACGTGGAGGTGTTTGTGAAGGGCTTGTTGTGGAAGAAGATGATGGTGAAGATGGTGGCGAGGATGGAGGTGAAGAGAATGGTGTTGTCAAAGGTGGTTTGTTACCATTCCCTCCATTACCTTTTGGAGTCTTGGCTCCATCTCCTCCATCTTGTTTTGAAGACTTATCTCCCTATGGAAGATTGGAGATCTCACCTTGCAACCTTGTGTTTCTCTCCTCATAGAGAACTTTAACCATTTGTGTCATATCAAAGAATGATTTTCTAAAGGCTTTTTCATCCTCTGACATATTGTTAGTCTCTCATTCATGTGACATGCTTGCTGAAGCTTCAGGTACAATTTGAGGTGAAATTTGTGGCGGAGATTGTGGCAAACTTGCTCTCCTTGTCCTTGATCTAAGTTGAGGACTTGCAACCACAATATTTCCTTCTCCACTCTTGAGCTTCAACCTTGTAAGCATTAGAAACACCTGCAAACAAATTAAATCCTCACAACAACAAAGAAACCTAAGCTCTCATATCAAATTGATCTATATATGAAACTTCTTGAGGATTATGTAAAATTTTGCAAGAGAATAAATTAGGGTTTTAAGCCTCTTATGTAAAATTCTTAAAACACATAATCAAGAATTAAAAGTTTAGTTTTTGTAGAAAATACGAGACAACATCACCATAACAACAAATGATGGAGTCCACCCCTCTTGGGCTACAACTCTTGGTCAAGATTCTAATGGTTGGGCCTCTTTCACTATTATAAAAAAATGGCGTTCACATCAAGTTAAAGTGCTCAAATGGCTTCAACAATAGCTTCAATGGCTTCAGAACTATCAAAAACCCCTGTCTAGCCTATTTTTGCTCCCAAAAAGACCAAAAATTGAAAAATTTATGCCCTCCCAAAGTTTCTGCACTATCTGTCCTACAAATCACACCTTCTACAATCTGTCCTATCCTACAAATTTGGGCTTTGTCGGTCACGCGGGACGAAAAATTTGCCCTGCGCCGGTGGAATTCTTGTCGCGTCAGCTGCAAATTGTCTCCTAGTTAATCAGGTCAGTGAACCCACTATCTGGTTAATTTCTTGCTAAGTGGCGTGCTCTCAGCCATTGATCTCGGGCTTTTGGTTGTTTTTCCACTGACCTCTAGGCTAATCGTGGCATATAATGCTGGGGATGGTTGCGTTCACATGTGGTGGCAGTTTGGAGTTAGGGTTAGCGAGTAGAGTCATCGTCGACTAACTGTGGCATAAATTGCCAACTGTGTGAACACGCCTGCTCGTCAGAGTTAACATCGTTGTGTAATATACCTTGACATGTTACGTTGGATCCACTGCATATGAACATGTTTAACCGCCGGTTCAATGTTATATATGGTAGGGTTTGCTCCGTTGGTGTATTTGGTTGAAAACTTTGGTTTAAATGTTTATGTAATGGGTTTGGTGTGTATTAAAAGCTCTGTTGATACACATACCATGCCACAATTACTTTGGGTTATAACAATATAATATGGTTGTAATGTGGGTTAATTCAATGCCTCCGACTTAGGTTAACAATACATTGCATATATATAATGGGTTGGGGTAAGCCTAATAGTGAAAAACTATAGGGGTAAGAACCGTTCGTAGTGTGGACGGTAGGAGGCTTTGCTGTGTTGTTGGAGGTCTTGTATTCAATCCTTAGGGCTACTTCTCAGCCTTTAACATTTTGATGGCCACCAGGAGGCCACATGGCAACCTCTGGTTGGCCCACGTGGTCCCTCCTGGTTGGTCCACTTCAAACCAACCTCAACCAATCAAATTCCTCCATAAACACCAACAGTAACTTGCCAAGTGTCAAAATGTCATGGGTTGAAAAAGACAAGTCAGTATGTACAGTCAGGGTCCAGTTAGCAATACGGAATGCTGACTATGCAGCTCTGCAAACCCAAAACATTTTTTTGTTCCATAAATAAACAAAACTCGATTACAGGAGCATACGGTGTCGATTTTGTGCAAAACGAGTTGCGTAGGATTCAAAATGATGAGATCTACGTGGTTGTTATGGTTTCAATCCATTTCAAAAACTTTTATTTTTTAGCATAAAATTGTCCACCTAATCAGTGACAAACATGAAAGCTATAGGTATAAACAACAAAACAAAGAAAATGGGTCTCATACTTATCTGAGTATTTCTAGGAAACATTGCTCCCTTACATCATTAGTTGTCATATAATGTTAGGTCCCTATATTACTAGTGTAGTCCCTTATTATTGTTAGTGTAGCCCCATTATTGTTATTGTTGTACCTATGTAGCTGCCATATTATTATTATTATTATTGTGCCCCATAAAAGGCACTGTTGTTATTGTTGTGCCCTTACATTTTATTGTTATGTCGGCTAGGATTATATTGTGACCCCATGGACTCCTATACATAGAAAGGAGGTTTTGTCATTTGGATCATCTAAGAATTTTTCATTTATGTAATGTAAAGGAGGTTTCCCCCTCGAAGTGGTTGATTTATAAGACGTTGATATCTATTTTCTTCTATTTTGGAATTTGGTTTCATAACATTTGGAATTAGAGCTTTGGTTTCTAGGGTTTCACTGCTTCAAATAGGTTATCGTGGAATTTTCGCTATAATTTTTTTTTCTAGGAAGGTTCATAAGCTAAAAAAACTCATTTGTGAAGAAATCCTGGGGAACTTAGTGTAAAAATTTCAGATCTTGGTTCGTAATATTTTCGGAGATATAATATGTGGAATTTATGGTTTTTGCAGGCTCCCGAATTTCATATCAAATAGGCGACCTTGGGAAAATTGTCATAATTCTCTCTCTGAGCATCAGATTGGAATTTGTAAAAATTGGCTGACAGCACACAGACTGTAGTTTCCTGTGTATCAATTTCAGAGCCGAAGGAGGAATCTATAACATGTGGCACAACGTATAAGTTCGCTCTACTAAACCAGTCCATAATTAGGTCATTGTGGGAGACTGGGCATAACTTTGTCTTGAAGAATCCAAATCAAGTTAGACCTATGGCATTGGAAAGAAGATAGGGATACTAAAGGACTGAAGATAAAATCTTAGGGATCTGAAATTACAGAGATGCATTAGTTTCAATATCGAGTTTCTCAAAAGAAAGAAAAAGGTGTGTATTTTTTTTTCAAATTGCATAAGTCTTGTTTGAAAAATCAGTTTGAAGTGATTCCAAGGGTATGTTGAAGCATAAATATCAGTATTGGGTTTTAAAATGCCCCCTAAAAATAATTCAACACCCATTAATCCTTCAGAAGGCTCTACTATGACTTATGAAGAGGAAGAAGCACAACATGATATATCAAAAAAACAAGAGCAAGTGCAACAACTTTCGCTCTCGCAAAGAGAAACAAAAAATTAAATGGAAGTTTTGAAGAAAGGCGTGGAAGCTAAGATGGATGGTTTGAAGAAAGGTCTGGAAGCTAAGATGGACGGTTTGAAGAATGTCATGGAATCTAAGATGGATAACATGGAAGAAAAAATGGAAGACAACATCGAAGACATGAAGAATGATCTAAAAGCAATAATGGAAGGTTTGAAAAATATGATACAAGAAATGATTCCTAATGGTGAAAAGATATTAGAGGAAACTCATGATGAGAACAAAATAAATGTTAATCATGATTTCATAAACTCTAATGTTGGATTTAAGACCCACCATATTCCAAAGATCGATATGAGGAAGTTTGATGGTAAGGATCCCATAGCATGGATACTACAAAAGGAGCAATATGTTGATCTCAATAATGTGAAAAACACACAAAAAGTACGCATTGCAAATTTATATTTAGAACAAAATAAATTTGTATGGTATTGATGGATTTGCTCCCATAAAAAAATTGTCACTAGGTCAATTTTTACGGAGGAAATGATAGCACATTATGAGGATACAAAGAGCAACACCTTCTTTAGCCAATTGATAAATCTCAAACAAAAGGGTTCAGTGGTGGAGCACATTGAGGACTTCCAAAAATTGAATATAAGGGTAACTGATATTCCAAAGGAACACGAGATTGATGTCTTCATAGGGACTTTAAAGGATAACATCCAACATGAGGTTCACCTTTGGGAACTTCATTCATTGGAGAAGGCATTCAGGTTGGCAAGAAAAAATGAATGTAAAAGTATGGCAACAAGGAAGCCTACCACTCACATCTATAAAGATGGAAGTGTTGCTACTCCTAGAATTCCACAACCTACAAGATTGACACCACAATAATTGGAAGAAAAAAGAGAAAAAGGGCTTTGCTACAGTTGTGATAGCAAATACACTAAAGGTCATAGGTGTGCTAAGAAGAAGTTATTTTACATAGATTGTGAAGAGGAGGAAGAAAATGAACAAGAAACTCCAAAAGAAGAGGATATACACCAGGAACCAACCATAGAGAAAGAAGAAATGAGTCTGACCATATCCTGTAATGCATTGGCAAGAATTACCACTCAAACTTTCAAGATAGAAGGAAATATCAAGAAGAAAAATGTAATAGTGTTGATTGATTCGGGTAGTACCCATAATTTTATTCATTGTAAGGTAGCCAAGGAATTGAATTGCTTCATATACCCAACACCAGAGTGTCAAGTGATGGTTGCAAATGAACTATAAATTTCTCTGGAAAATGCCATAATATCAAGATAGCCATGGGGGAATATGTATTGAATAGTCCAATTCTTTCCATTCCAAAGGTAGGTGTTGATGTTGTACTAGGAGTACAATGGTTACAATCTTTGGGGATGGTAGCTTTTAATTTTCAAGAACTTTTCTTGAATTTTTTTTTGGAAGGAAAGGAAGTTGAATTACGAGGTATTGTAGGGAATCTGGGAAAGATAATAAGCTCTAATGTCATGACAAAGCTTCTGAAGAAAGAACAACAAGGCATACTTGCACAGTTATGCTCAATAGAAGTTGCAACATCAAAATGACTATTTCTCTAAATATTCAAAAAGTCTTGGACAATCATTCCAAGGTGTTTGAAACTCCCAAAGTACTCCCACCTATTTGTGATCATGATCATGCCATTCATTTGATTCCAGAAATTTTTCCTCCAAACATCAGGCCTTATAGATATCCTTATGTCCAAAAGAGCGAAAATGAATGTATGATTGCATAAATGTTAGAGGCTAGTATAATTCAACCTAGTCAAAGTTCTTTCTATGCTCTAGTAGTATTGGTGCACAAGAAGGATGGATCATGGCACATGTGTCCAGATTATAGGGAGCTCAATAAGCTGACTATGAAAGATACATTTCTCATTCCTATTATTGATGAATTATGGGATGAATTACATGGAGCAATTTATTTTACCAAGCTGGATCTTCGTTCAGGATATCAACAAATTAGAATGAAGACTGAAGATGTTCTAAAAACAACATTTTGAACTCATGAGGGTCATTACGAAGTTTTGGTCATGTCTTTTGGCCTTACCAATGCAGCTTATACATTTCAAGGGTTGATGAATTCCATTATCAAACCCTTCTTAGAAAATTTGTGTTAGTTTTTTTGATGATATACTAATCTACATAAGGTCTTGGAAGGATCATGTTCAACATGTTGATATGGTGCTAAAACTATTGGAGGAAAAATAATTATATGCAAAAACCTCCAAATTTTTCTTTGGAGTACAAGAGGTGGAATATTTGGGTCATAGTGTATCTCAGGAGGGTGTTAAGGTAGACCCTAACAAAATTAAAGCCATTAAGGAATGGAAAGTACCCATAACCATAAAGCAATTGGGAGGATTTCTCGGGTTAACAAGGTATTATCGCAAGTGTTTTAAGAATTATGGGAGAATGATAGCACCTCTAACAACATTATTGAAGAAATATGCATTTTCATGGACTCCTGAAGCAACTAAGTCCTTTGAACATCTTAAAGAGGCAATGTTCCTAACACCGGTCTTAGCTATGCCAAACTTCACAAAGAAATTTATTGTAGAATGTGATGCCCCATGAAATGGAATTGGTGTTGTTTTAATGCAAGAATAAAGACCCATTACTTTTGAAAGTCACCCAATCAAAGGAAAGTATTTACAGAAAGCTATTTATGAGAATGAAATGATGGAAATACTACATGCATTAAAGAAATGACAACCTTACCTAATGGGAAGACACTTCAAGATAAAAACTGATCATGATAGTCTTAAATACTTTTTGGAACAAAGACTATCTTCAGAAGAGCAGTAAAAATGGGCCACAAAGATGTTGGATTATGACTTTGAAATCATCTACAAAAAAGGGAAGATAAATGTTGTTTTATATGCACTCTCAAGAAAGGATGAAAAGGTGGAAGCATTGCTTTGTGTCATTTCTATTATCCAACCAGATTAGATAACCAAAGCAAGGGATGAATGGAAGCATGATGAAGAAGTGTGGACACTTATTCAAAATTTGCAGCAAGATCCTAGTATATTCGATACATTTAGTTGGAAAAATTATTCCTTATGGTACAAAGATCACTTATATCTTTGTAAGAATTCCCAACTAAAACAAAATATTCTTTTGGAATTGCACACCTCTCCCTTAGAAGGACACTCGGGATTTTTAAAAACTTACCATAGGGCGAAGAAATATTTTTTTTGGATAGCTTTAAATTTGATATTCAAAAGCTTGTGGTTGAATGTTTGGTTTTCCAGCAAAACAAATTTGATACAATTAGAACCCCGGGTCTTCTACAACCTTTATCCATTCCAAGTCAACGTTGGGAGGAGGTTTCAATGGATTTTATCACATGTTTACCTAATTTCGAAGGAAAGAGTGTCATCATGGTGGTAGTTGATAGACTTACAAAGTATGCACACTTTTGTGAATTATCTCATCCATTTAAAAGCTACATGGAAACCCAAAGATTATTGTAAGCAACAAAGATCACATTTTTACTGGAAATTTTTGGACGAAATTATTTTCTTGTTTGGGTACTCAACTAGCTCATAGCTCATCTTATCATCCTCAATCCGATGGGAAAATTGAGATAGTGAACAAATGTTTGGAATGATATTTTTTTTGTTTTGTATCTGATAAACAAACATAATGGGTCAAGTGGTTACCTCTGGATGAATGGTTATATAACACTTCTTCCATACTGCAGCAAAAATGACCCCATTTATGACACTTTATGGATATCATCCACTGTCCATCACATCATCTTTAAGAGAAAATTATAAGGTTCAAGTAGTGGAAGATCACATCAAGCATCAATAACAAGTTCTCCAACTCTTAAAGGATAACCTAAATTTGGCACAAAATCAAGTGAAAAAACAAGAAGATCAACATCGCAGCAAGAGAAGTTTTGATGTAGGAGACTGGGTATTTTTACGGCTACAACCATATAAACAAATGTCCCTCAAGCAAGCTAAGAAAGATAATAAATTACCGCCAAAGTATTATGGTCCTTACAAGGTGTTTCAAAATATTAGTACTATGGCATACAAATTGGAGCTTCCTGGTTCTTCTTGAGTGCACTCAGTTTTCCATACTTCATGCTTAAAGAAGGTTATAGGTGAAAAAATTCCAGTTCAAACAATATTGCCAGAACTTGATGAGGAAGGAAAAATCATATTGGAACCTGAAGCAGTCACAGAAAAAGTACTTGACAGCTATGAAATCAATCAATTTCAGAGTATCTCATCAAGTGGAAGAACTTACCCACTGCATATTCCACATGGAAGGATGAGAATTTTATACAGAAGCATCCAGATCTACTCAAGCATTGAGGACAACACTTTTTTGAAGGAGAGGGACATGTTAGGTTTGTATATTACTAGTGTAGTCCCTTATTGTTGTTAGTGTAGTCCATTATTGTTTTCAGTGTAGTCCATTATTGTTGTTAGTGTAGCCCCCTTATTGT
Organism: Pinus albicaulis; assembly: GCA_034641835.2. NCBI lineage: Eukaryota > Viridiplantae > Streptophyta > Pinopsida > Pinales > Pinaceae > Pinus > Pinus albicaulis. The sequence continues at coordinate 451,286,763 of CM076569.1, read as the reverse complement.
TATTTTTGTACCCTTATAGCCCCGATATTGTTATTATTGTGTCCCATAAAAGCCACTATTTTTATTGTTGTACCCTTACATTTTTATTGTTAGGTCATCTAGGATTATATTATGACCCCATGGACTCTTATATATAGAAAGGAGGTTTTGTCATTTGGATCATCCAAGAATTGTTCATTTATGTAATGTAAAGGAGGTTGCCCCCTCAAAGTGGCTGATTTCTAAGGCATTGATCTCTCTTTTCTTCTATTTTGGGAGTTGGTTTCATAACACACAATCTATTTGACCATAGATACATTGTGCATTCATTTACAAGTAAAAAAATGGATAGATCCATACACAATCACTGTTAAAATACATGCTCATAACCAACATAATAACAACAGAAATACCGTGGATACAACAACAATAAAATCCACATATAAATCAATACATTTTCATACCAAATACCAAGGGAATGAATTTCTCATTAATGAATGTAGAAACCAACCAGAGATGGGACTTCCATGTTCCACCTGACCATAGATTGGTTGATTCAAGTATCTCTTCATCCAATCACCCCCATCCCATATTCCAAGCATGAATGTGGTACTTATAACCAACCAAAAAGAACCAAAGAAGCATGAATGCTACTGGATTTCTCTGCCTACATCGTGAGGAATTTTAGTGCCTCATAGTCTCTAAGGCTTTACTGTAATCCATAGTTTGATCCAGGGATCACTAGGCCCTACACTAAGACTCGCTCTCCAGGCTTTACCGTACATCCCATCCCGAGACTACTAGTCCCAAAAGAGATCAATCCACCTCTTGGCTTTACCATATATCCTACCATTCACCAGAAAGGATTCTTAGGCCCACTTAGGCACACAATCTGGCTTTACCGAAACTTACAGTCTGGTTCAGGGGTTGCTAGGCCAGTGGATTTACTGTGATCCATAGTCTGGTTCAGGGACCACTAGGCCATGTGTTTGTCATTTCGTAGATCCACCCCATTCAGCTTCGAAATCATCCAGCAATCCAGCGGAACCGAAGTATGAGAACCCATCTCATCAAAGCTATATGGAAATGGCAAGGCTAGGCTGAAAAACACTATCACACCTGGAAAAACCCATGCCATGAAAAAAAATAACTACATGCAATACCATGCATGCCATATATAGCAAGGAAAACACACATGAAAATTGATACCTACCAAGAATGTTGATGTAGTTTGTAATATTCCAAAAATTTAGCCTTAAGCTAAATGGAATATTATAGTTTGTTTTATCACTAGGTAGGTGAATAAATGGGTGGGAAGGCCCATAAGTCTCATAAGCAACAATAAAAACACTTCAAGTGTGAAAGGAGACCTTTTCAGCAGCCAAATAAAGCACCTCCAAGTGTGAACAGGGGTTGAATCATGTTGATTCAATCAACTTTGACCAAGTCAACAACGCTGTCATGGAGGAGTGGAGATTAAATGAAGAATAGCGCAATTTTGGAGGGAGATGGATCTCATGAAGGAAATGACCTAATTGAGTGGGGCCAAGGGCAAGCACGATCATATTATATTTAAGGAGGAGGATGGCAACCATATGGGCTCATGTTTTAGATTATTATTTTGACATTGGTCTGCTTAGACTTTTGCTTCATCTCGCTGTTTAGTAGGGTTGCTACGCTATTTAGCATCGAGTGTTCCCGAGTGGGAATCCCACCTCTTTCCTTGAGAGGCCCTTGGAAGAGTATTGTATTCATTTCCACATTCAGGGTTTTAGGCGAAGCTACAACTTTTTTCATCAACGTAGTTTCTGTAGGTTATTGTGCTGGGTTGCAGGGTGTTGCAATGGAGGGCTTAGGAACCCACTTTTTGAGCTATTTTCTCATAGGAGGAAGGTTTCCTTCTCTTGGGAGATCAGTTTGGAGAGATCTTGGGCATATTTCAGATATTTGGCATCAGGCCATCTATTTCCCATCACTTACAGGGTTGTTCCAGCTGGGAATTGCATTATTTTGGAGGGAAGCTTCAGTGAAAGATCTTATGGTTCCTTTGCAGTGTTTTCTTGTGATTGGAGGGTTCAACCTTTCATGGGAGGAGACCTTTGAGGGTATCTGCATCAGATCTGTTATATTTCAGCCTCCTACACTCATGTTCTTCAGTTTGTAGTGAATCTCCAGTCATTGGGCTTTAGATCCCATCTTGTATAGAGTGTATTTCTGAAAACCCTTTTTGGGTTCTTTTTAGGAGTTTGTATTAAGCCTAGATCTGTATTGGGCATATCTTCTGAGGAATATAAAAACCCTACATATTTTGTACATTCTTTTGTTGTAGCAGTGTGTTTTTAATTGCATTGTAGCAGTCTTCCGACATTTTTGTATTGTGACAACAGCTTATTTGTAGAGTGATTGTTTAGGGGAGGCTTGTTCCTTCATTGTTCATGGTTTATGCCTCACTATTTATGATGATTTTTTGATATAATACATGATGTTTTGTCTCCATATTGGTCTCCAATGTTCATAAGTTGATTTACACTATTATTTCCAGTTTTGTGTTCATATATTGTTGCATTCCCCATTTGGGAATATTACATAGTTGCTTGATTCTTGCTCCTATGTGCTTGCTTCCTCCTTGCTTTCTTTCCTTTCTTGCTCCAATGCTGAAATTCTCCAAGAAAACTCGAAGTGTCCAAGAGTGAGAAAGAGAGAGAGAATAATGAGAGAGCTCCAAAATTGAACTGACAAAAGTTTGGGAAAAATATTGGCCACTGATCCTCATAAGCCTTTTTATCAATGAGGCCTTTATTTTCTTCATTTTCCATTATTTTCCTCCTCACGTGAAACGTGTGACCTTTCACCTTCCTTTTCTCCTATTTTCCATTATTTTCATAAATAAATGTCAATTAATGCCTCATGCCTTTCCAAAGCCTTTGAAATTGCCTTTGTCAATTTCCTTTAGCCATAATAAACCGAAATGAACACCCACTAGGATGTTTTGCCCAACATTCAACTTGGAATAAGTGTCCCATCAACCGTGGTTATTATTTTAACTTTATTTCATGGAATTTTCACCAGGGTTGTTACAACTAAATATAGAGAACACGTATTATGAGATGGTCACTCACTTTCTTCTTAGAGACATTGGAGTCAAAATGATATCTAAAGAAGTCAATTTCAAGAAGGAAGCTATCAATTTTAGCATACAAAGCTTAAGGAGCTTACTTAAGGTCATAGAGATATTTATCAAGGTGACAAACAGGATTACTCATTTTGAATATGATCAAGAGGTTTTTCTATCTAAATTTCTTCTTGTAAATCCCTATTTAAGAAGGTAGATTTGACATCCAATGGACCTCCGATTTGTATGATGTTGCAAGGGCTAGAACAAGGTGGGTGGAATTAGCTTTTTCTATATGGAAAAGGTTTTAGTATGTTCAACCCCTTCTACTCGAGAAAATCATTTGAAAACCAAGCATACCTTACTTATATTAACACTTCCATTTGTTGCATGCTTAGTCTTATGCACCCATTTACATATAACAAATTTTATCCTTTTGAAAGAGATCTGAAGATATTCTTTGTTTGTTGTTGCATCCTAATTTGGATGGCCAAAAGTTTCTACAAATGTTTTTGGATCATGGTTTTTTGAAACTTGAGCCAAAAGAGAGGAGGCGCAATGGAACTATGAACATGTATGGTACTAAACGTTAGGATCACCTACTATATCACTAGTTGCTTCTCATGTTGTATGGAATCATCTAGAAGGTTTTGCTACTAGTTGATCTAAACTTATGCAGTAACACAATAGAATACATATATAAACATAAACACAGAAGTGCAACAAAAATAAAACTTCATTTCATTAATATCAAAGAACATAAATATGCCTACATACAGAATGTAAATAAACTAGCTCGGGCGATGGTAGCTTATCTCTGAGAACATATGTGGCGGCTACATGTCTCTGAACTGTGTTACAATGAGGTTCAAGGGCCTTTTTATTATAGAGAAATAAGGGAAAACCCTAAACAACCAAAACCCTAACCCCCAAGATATGGAACACTAAGAGTTTGTGGGCCATGTTGGGATTAGTTGGGCAGCCAACTTCCCAGGGTCGTTACTTGGTCATATTATCTCCATTTGGCGCGTACGATACCTTGTTAAAATTATATCTACGAGTACTACAATATTTTCCACAGGCCCTTGCCTACAATAATAAGCCTATCGCGACCTCAAAAAAATGTCGTTTAGGGGTCAAAACTACTCCAGAAGTTCAGGACCCGAAAAAATGCTAAAAATAGTAAATGCTGCTATAAACAAGGAAACTGATGAAACTGACTACATGTCTAGGTGGAATAGGCGGTTGGCTACCAATATCCACCTAGATCACTAGTGATGGTTCACATTCAATGGTCTTAATGGAGGAATGTGACCAAGCAGAACTATATTCGCATCCTCATTGTCATCATCTAAAGAAGAAGAAACTAGGATAGGGGCACTAGTAGAAAAATTTGAAACAAAAGATATCACATTCATCAAAGATGGCTTACAAGCCAAAGATGGAAAAAAACACTAATTTAGGAACACACCAAGAGACATTAATCAAAATTAACATCTCTCCCAATAATACTTTTTGTCTAAATGGGTTGAAGAATTCTATAACCTCTTACATCTTCAGAATATCCAAAAAATGGATTTCTCATTTTTGGGCTATAATTCTCTCCTTTTCTCATCATGAATGTGAGTTGATGATTCATTACAAATCCCTTAAAAGTGGTTCATAATTTGGTTAAATGTTACTCTATGTTACTTCTAGTGTTATATATTTTAAATCCTTTATGGGAGCGCAATTAGCTATGTAAATTTCACAATTAATGGCGTCCACCCAATAATGAGGACATGATGCCTTCCTTAGATTCAATCATACAATTTTCCATTTATTTTAATATGCATTTTTTTCTCTTTTAAACACAATTACGTTGTGATGTATATGGGATAGTATGTCACATATGAATGCCCTATGTAGTGTAATGAGTTGTAAATTTATTATTGGCATTTTCATCCTCATTATTTGTTCCAAAATTCTAAATTTGATGCCCATATTATTTTTCTACAAGGACCTTATAGGCCAAAAATATGCCAAAAAAATTCACTCTTAAGTTTTAAGTAAATCCAAATGCATTTAGAGAAGTCATAAGTGAAGGTTAATAAGTACTTGAACCCAAATAAAGAAGAATGGAGATGATCAAACTAATCACTACAAGCAAGTTGCAAGGGGGTTAAGGTGTGCCAAAAAGAAAAATTGTCTTAAAGATGTCCATTGAGAACACAACTAGAAAAAACACCATTTATTTGAGAAATAAGAGGAAGACTAGTCACCATATTCTACTTACATAATTGAGGCAATGAGAACATCTTTATGACCAAATTTCTCATACTAGAGTTTGCTCATGTCATTACTATGAGCAATAAAAATCAATGGAAGAGATGATGACCCAGAGCAATCAAATCTATACAACCAGGTAATATCATCAATTTCAGTTTCTAAAATATGTTGAGGATCCTTTAAATATTTGATTGAAATCATTGACTTGAATATTTTATTGTTTTTCCTTCACCTAAATGGGTGATTTGACATAATGATAAAAGCTTGTTGCAAGAAAGAATTAGACCACATAATATATCATTAAAATAGTAATATTCTAGTTGAACTATCTAAAACCATACAACACTAAGAGACCTATCATCACCAATAAATATTTGTTTGGTGTTGCATTCATTAAGAGTAGAAAATATGGCCTTATGCTTCGACATATTATTATGTGCTAAAAAATAAATAAATGACTCGTTAGAAGAAGCAGATGTTGAAATAAATGAAAAAAAAATGGTGAAATGTGCATGTCCATGAGAAAAGAGGTAAAAAGAAAAGATATCTAGATTGATGTTGTTATTTTTCGTTATTGCTTATAAGGCTTCCATCTTCTTAAAACATTTAGACTCTATATGACCATCAACTATCCCATTGGCTTGTGAATGATAAGGGCTTGGAGTATGATGTTATATCATGGCTTCTTTTGTCTAATCAAGAGGTAATTAAGCTTTCTCGTGACATTTTCCAATCCAAAACAAACATACCTATTTAATGGATATCTAGGAGTAGGAAACCCCAATTTCAAGCACGAATAATGGGATTCCTTTGTCCCTCACCTAAGCTAGGAAGAAATATATCTAGGAAAACTTTGATTTAGTTTACTTCTTTAGTTTAGGCAAGAATGTGAATGCTCAACCAAAGGGAGAGGGAATTATTTCTTGATTTTTTACCCCAAAAAAATTGCAATGTCTCTAAATCTTTTCACCTTTTAACTTTCTTCCTTTATCACCATCAAGAGTAGGAGCTAGATAAAAGGGGTTAGGACCTTATTTTAATTGGTTTTTCAAGGATATTACTTCTTCAATTGCTTAAGACATTACTTATATTAGGCTACTGGAGCTTTCTTAGATGTAGTTATGTAATATCCTAGGGCATTTTCCTTCTTATTTTGCCAAGGGTTTTCTTCATACAACTATGGTTTCAAAACAAAATTTTCCTTTTTCATTCAATCATGAAATAAATAACAAAGTACACAGATAATAATCATAGTTCCTACACTAACACAACCCAATAAATTGATGTGCAAACAATAATTCATTAACACAATACTATAATACCTCCAATAAAAGGTCCAAAAAATGATTCAAATCCAATAAAATAATTATAAGTAATTGTACTTGAATGGCACTAAAACGTAATATGAAAACAACACTCAATTATCAATTCTTGCAAGCCTGAAATTTCGAACTGCCACAGAGTGAATGACCTAGGGTTTTTACAAGTCGAGTCCTGGAAGAGCAGTACAAGAGTAGTGCTTCATGATGAGAATAATAATGTGGAGGAGAATTTTGAGTACTAAAGGGTCTACTTCAATACAATTTCACATGTATTCAGTCAATAGGGGTTACGCTCTTCCTTAGTGTACTCGGTTATGTGGACGCATATGTTTCCAATTACTTCATAAATTTTGGCTTATTGGCCTCAACCACCGTTGTGGATACCTTAAGGATGAAACTCAAACAAATCCCAACCTTAGATAGACTCATTTTGCTTTAGATTCTTCCTCTATACTACCTTAATTAACTTGTCTTAGATTCATAAATTTTCCTCAATATTTGGTCATACAAAACCCTTGTCCTAGATCACAAAATTATTTTGTCCTGCCTTAGAAGTTTTGGAATTTTTTTCTTATTCTTTCAAACAAACTTGCAGAGCTACAAGAATTGGATCGATCTCCCTTAGGATATGCACAGAGTCTGGTTTTTGACTTGTATGAATAATTTCTTGTGGCCAAAACAAGAAAATAAAGATAAAAGGTAGAAAGACTTCATTGCTTCCTCAAATATAATTCTTGTGCTACAACACAGAAGAGTGACTATGTAGGGTGGGATCACCTCAACTAAAACTAGTCCAAAAGAGGAAATGAGGTATTAAACCCTTAGAGTCTCGGGCTCAAAAAAACATAGATGAAATAAATCAATCCAATTCATGCCTCAAGTGCTTCTAAGCCTCTTGTATTTATAGATTTCCTTTAGGAAGGTTTTTTATTTAATTAATTGAGTGATGTTCACTCTAAGCCCCAACTTTGGGATTTTTTCCCTAGTTGCCCTAAAACTTGCCCAACATTGGGTATTTTGGGGTTTTCCCCTTTGTCAAGGACTATATAATATAAGAATCAATAGGCTACTTCGTTTCTTGGTCAAATTAATTCCCCGGGTACATTACAGTCCCCAATTCCTAACATTGCTTATCCCCAAACAATGATAAATCTAAGTGTTTCTGTTTTCCTCATCAATCCTTGAACATGAAAATCTCCTAAAAACTTCACAATTACCATTCAAAACATATCGACACTACAAGATGTTATTTTTTCTATTATACTTTGCACTCCACTACCTGCGAGCATGTATTCATTAGTTACTCAGAGATTGTGACCCTTATATGCTTAAGCTTATATAATTCCATAAGGCACAAACTTCACAGGTTCCAATCTGCTAAATATATGTTGCCAAAAAATGATCTAGTTGATTCCTCCATCATATTTTTCAGCAATGTGTATGTTGCACCATTCTCCTTGTTTTTTACCAGTCAATTAACCCATTAGACTTCCACCTTGCTCCACAATTCCCAAGAATTTCCTCCAAAATAATTTCTCTATTTTTTTTTCCTCACCATCTCCAAAACTTGTTCAGGGACAAGAAAATTTGGTTCAAAATATAGATAGCAACCATTATCTTAATCCCCATGCATTATATTATGCATTATGACCTCAAGTGATCTGGTGGATCAATTTAATGCTCAAAATTAAAAGTGCTCGAAATGAATCAAAACCAACGTCAAAGCAAATATCTCGTCGCCCTGATTCCAAAGAAATTGATTTCACTCAAAACCGATATCAGATTCTCTTGATATTGTGTTCTGATCGATTTAGAAAATAACTAAAATTTTAAGAATTTGGTTGCAGGGATGCCCAGTCAGCAGTCCGTACGGTGACTAGGCAATGATTCTACAACGTGATTGTGCCTTTAATGGACCGATGTTATGGTGACAAGTGTCACAACCAAGTTCATTGATGGTTGGTGAAATTCTATTGGTTCATGGAGTCGTTGAGGTGGTCTAATGGGAAGAGGCCACATGGGCCAATGAGAGGCCTCCATGTGGCCTCCTAAGAATGGACTAAAATTTTGGTTTGAGGTCGAACTGCCTCCACAGGATTCGAAAGGACAACCAACCACCTAGCAACAAATCCCTCCACTGACTCGTGTTCTTATTATATCTATGGAGTCGACTTATATTCAATATTGAGAAGTTATGGTGTCAATGGGTCGGGGCGCGGGTTAACCTCCGGCCTCAGAAGATAGTTATAACATACCACAGAGTTTATACAAAAGTCACTACATACCCAACTGTCAACTGAACTAGAATTTCAACATGTTACATGGAAATTTTTTTGGTCACGGTAATTTTAATGTTGGCGGGAAGGGTTAACTCCATAAGTTCTGGAGATAGGTCACATACAATTGTTCGGAGGTCAAGTTAAATGTTAAGGTGGAAAACCATACTTAAAACCATGGAAGAACCATGGTGTTGAACCACAGTTGCAGGTTAAGGTTGGAGCGGATGGGAAGCGAAACCTGCCTTGGGTAGGGTTCCGGGAAACCAAGCCATGGTGGATAAGCCAAACCCAACCCCAACCATGGTTCTAACTAATTGGCGGGTTGTTCAAACAAAACGAATCTAAAGATGCTCATTACGCCATTTGGTGCCTTTTTAATCAGTTCTTGGGAGACATAGTGCATTTAAAGGTTCGAAAAATTCCACCTTAACCTGTGGGAATTTCGCTGCCGCGGGGCAAAATTTTCACTCCATGTGGCCGCAAAAGGTGGAATTTGTAGAAAAAATTGCAAGTGGGTGAGAATTGGAGGAAAGTTAGTGGGAAAACTTCTATGGAGCATAACTCAGTCAATTTTCGACCCTTTTGAGTGCAAAAAGAGCCCAATTGGGGGTTTTTGACTATTATGGAGCCATCAAAGACATTATTTTTGCATTTTCAGCATTGTAACTTGATGTAAACACACATTTTTAGCATAATCAAAGAGGTTGAACAATGGAAGCTGGACCAGGAGATATAACCTAGGAGGGGTGATCTCCTTCATCATGTTGGGTGTGGAGCCTGATTAGCTTCTTTATTTTGTATCATAGCATTGGACCCCTGTTCTTAACAGAGCGGTAACGCCACCCGTAATTGTATGCTACCAGGGGGGTCCAGGGGGGGGGGGCAGCGGCTACGAGTTTATGGAACCCCCCTGGTGGGGGGGTTTCGGAGGCAGCGCTCCAAAAGCTAAAAACATATGTAAAATTGCCTTGTACAAGTATAGTAATTTCTAGTAAATTTGGGTAGTTCATTAGGCGGATGATCTGATGGTAGTGTTAGGTCTCTGTAATTTATTAGCAAGATTGGGAGAGTCCAATCACAGAGTTAACATCATTTCAACCAAACTTTGGGATTCTAGGATCTAGCCCTCCTGAATCCGGAGAGGGATCTCTCTAATATGTGCAAAGATGGATATTGTCTTTGAAAAGCTTAAGGTAATGATATTAGGCTAGTTATGAAGGCCAAGGGTTTTGTTTTGTTTTGGATGGTTGAGCATGAAATGTTACTTGAGGGGAAAGTACTAAGTGCAAAAGTTTCAAAAGTGAGAAGTTGCAAGAAAATAGAACATTTTTGGCAGATAGATAGATATAACGCTGGTTTTTAGTCCATTGGGCTATGGAGTCATATCTGGGCTTTAATTGAACAACAACATCAAGTGTGATCCAAGGGGCAAGTCATCTATGTCTAAGGATCTCTTTAAAGTTTTATTTATGGAATGGAGTGGTACATCAAGAAGGGGAATTAAACAGATGCAGAACGAAGTGCAGCCTAGGATCTGATAAGTACTTTTAAACCAGTCAACCTTTGACAAACACTTTAAGAAGGACACGAAAGCAGACTAGGATCTGGTAAGTGCTTTTAAACCAACCAGCCTTTGACACACTTCTAATATAAAACATGCAAAACAAGGGGAAACACAAAGATAACACAAAATGGCCTAAGATCTAGCAAGTGCTTCTAAACTAGCTAGCTTTTAACACATTCCAAGGGAAACAATCTGTTAGTTATGCAGACAAGTCTGGGACCAGGGCTAACCATATCTTCCTTCAGTTCATCTTCACATAACATATACTGAAAGTAACATTCAGAAATAATATTCAGCTAGAACGATAAAACGAGGGAACGCCAGCATTCTCATGCCTAAACTGAATTAAGTCATTCCTAAATAACACAGATTGGAAGAAAACATTCAAATAAAGATTTCTCAGCCAGAGAAGGTTACTAATATACAGCAGGTCCTAACCCTGTTTAAACTGTTCTTTACAGTGGAGAATGAAACAACATGAAAACAGAAATAAAACAACAAGTTACAAATGAGAATAACATCACCGTCAATATAGATCAGGATCCCATGAAACAGCTTTTATATTGATGTCAAACCAGCTACAAACTTCAAGTCAAATGTTTCAGTTCAGCAATCATCTTCACTATTCAACCTAACTACTCTAGCACAAACAGAGCTTCAAGGGCCAGTGAATACTATGTACAAATAGAAGTCTCAAGCTCAAGTGTATTTCAAAGTTCTGCAACCAACAACTCCTCATCTTATGTAGAAGTACTTATAGGAAGATGAGGAGGTGAGATTTTAACAAAATATCTCAAGGACAGTTAATGTAGAGTGAAGACTTCTCGGCCCTTTGAGAGGCTCGAGGGAAAAATTTACAGGTGGATCACTACATTAACTGTTTCACAATAAATATCAAAGCTCGGGGGAAGCTCTGTTTGACTTTGAGGCTCTGTGTCTGTTTTGGAATAACTCTGCAGATATTTATTCATTGGTTTCCTTGCAGAAATAACCTCTTGGCAATGCTGGAGGCAGATATTTCTTCGAACAATAACTTCGGCCTCTGTTCTGAATGGTTCGAGGCAACAGGTGGCTCGGTGGTAGCTGAGGAATCAATTTGCCTCAGATGTGGCGGTGGAGGCTTTTTGTCTGATAAAACACTTTAGGTTTTTCCTTTAAACTGTGTTTTAGATTGGGGATTAGGCTTTTGATAATTGTCTTAGCCGTAATCCCCATAAAAATTGTCTTCAATCTTCATCTGCTGTGCTTTATTCTCAAAACTGATACTCTTTAACTGTGTTTGATTTAAAACAGTGTCTTGTCGATGTGCAGACCCGCACTGGGCTTTACGGCATCAATACTCATAGAGTACTGACGAAACATGGAATAGAGCCCCGTGAATGGCTTCTCTGTAATGAAACGAGGGCATGAGAATCATCATTCCCGGCCCTTGGCATTTCTTCGTTATACAATGGAAAACCATTAAGAACGCCTGCATCAAACACAAAACAATTAAGAAATCCTGCGGAAAATAGGTTTAAACTGCTTCAGATGGTGGGGGAGGAGCGTAGCCATCGGATAAAAACATCTAATGGTGGAGATCGACGCAAAACAGAAAAATGAGAGCGGGGAGAAGAAATAAGGCGGGGTGGTTTTGGACAGTCCGATCTGTACACGTGGACGGTCCAGATCTAATCGGAGGATCTCAATTGGGGGTGGTAGGTAAGTGCGTGCGATTGAAACGCAGCGATGCGATTAAGCGCTGGCCATTGATCTGCAGATCAGATCAACGGTGGAAAGTGAATCAGAGGGTTTTGAAATGGTGGTAAGACTTGCGATCGAAGGGAATAAGGACCGTTGGATAGGCGGGAAATGGACGGCCCAGATTTAATCGGAGGATCGGCAATCGGGGGCGCAACAAAAAGGCATGCGATTGAAAGTTTACGATGCGATTGAGCGTAGGCCGTTGATCTGAGGACCAGATCGATGACATGGAATGAATTGGAGGGATCGCAAGGGTGATGCGATGGCCGTCGGATCGCGAAACAGATGGACGGTGGGGATCGAATCGGGGATCGGCAATCGGGGGCGCAGCAAAAACACATGCGATTGAAAGTTTGCGATGCGATTGAGCGCAGGCCGTTGGATCAAAGGACTAGATCAACGGTGGAGAATGGAATCGGGGAGAAACCCTTGTATTTTATATAAAACCTGAACTTTTGAAATAAACAAAGGTTTTTATGGATCGAGGTGGAAAAACATATATACAAAGCGGACAGGCGCCCGACTGCGGGGCCTTTGGATATATGAAAATTGATGGGCCCGGGGCTTTATATATAATGAGGGCCTAATCGCAATCGGAACTTTTGGAGTATGGCAAAGACTTGCGTCTTTGATTCTTTCCGATGCGATTAGCACCTTATCGTATTAGAAAATGGTTCCAGACCCAAAGCGTATGGTGGGGAAGTGGTTTAGGGCTTAGCTCAAGGGGCTTAGGCCTATAGCAATGAAAATTTGATTTTTTATGAGAATTTTCAAGGATTTTAATGGATTTGGGGGTTCCGAAATAGTTAAAAAGTGAGTTTTTAACTATGAAAGGGGAAATTTTCATAAATGGAAAGAAGAGGACTTATGAAAACAAGGTAGTTTTGATGGAGAAAAAAGAGGAGCAGATGAAGGGTTTTGAGAAGAGGAGAAATGGCGATCTTTCAGCAGTCTTTCAGTTGGAGTCAGCAGAAATTCCTGAGTATAAAAAATGGGACAGCAAATGAGGATTTGGGACAGAGGCATGAGGCCTTAAAGAGACTTCAAGAGCCAACAATTTTTAGTTATAAAATTTGTTCCTTGGAGGCTCAAAAAGATCTTAGCCACCTTTTGGTATAACAAAATATTATAGGTGGCTAATAGTGGCTCCACTTGGGGATGGTGCCTTCTTGAAGGCATCAAGAATTCAGACTTGATTTCTGGGAGGCTGATTAGTTGCCTCATCCATTGGGTTGCCCTTCCTTTGCTGGATGATCTAGCTTTGAAAAAATGTTTGGCAGCTATGAAAACAATGGACTTTCATCAATACAAACTTTCTACCTACCCAATCCTACTGATCTAGCATTTTTTCTTCATCAGAGTGCACTTGGATTAGCAAACTCTACTCACAACATTTTATTCTTTTGAAAGCAGGAAATCTAAACTATTTCTACTCCTTATTTCTCCCTGAACTCAGATTAAACAGTTGAGCTCAGATATTTCTCTACCTAGTCTACTGTCTGTTGGGATTAAACAGTCCAACAAACTTCCATTCTCTAAATTCTAAAACAGAAATTTAAAAATAGTCAAGTCAAGATTGAGCTGTTTGACTTGCTATGATCTATGGCATAAGAACAAGCTGCACATAGATTATTATTTGCAGAAAATTAAATCAAAATAGAAGGCTTAAGATTTGAAAGTTTAAGTACTGCCTTCCGTTTTCTTCACAGCTCTGTTTTTTACTTGGTTTGAGCTGTCTTTTCTTTTCTTCTGGTTCAGATTTTGAGTGATTTAGAACCAAATTTACACTTTCTTTGACTCATAAAATAAAACAGTTTTGAGTCATCTCTCTTTGGAAACTTTGGTTCAGATTTTGAACATGTTTGAACCTTAATTTCTATCCTAATCTATCTACTGATGAGCCAAGATTAAACAGTTTGGCAAATCAAATTCACTACCCTATCAGCAGAAAATTTAAAGCTAATTAGTCAAGATTAGGCTGTTTGACTAACTAGATGTGTGTTTTGTAGGAGTGGCATTTAAGCTTGCACACTTTCAGATTTATTTCTCTTTTTTTGGCATGGGGCTTTGCCTTTCTTGTTTTCATTTCTGCCCTCTTTTCATTTTTCTTTGTTTTTGTATTTTTTGATTTTTCATAACTTTGAATGCAATGATGGATGAAATATTCATAATGAAAAAGAAAAAAAAGAAGGCTTAAAAACATATCATGAATCAAGAGAAGTAATGCTTGAGCATCCTGCCATTGACAGGACCCCCAAACAAATATGTTCCATCCAGCTCTTTTAAGAAGAATGCATTGTTTCTAGCAACTGAATGAATAGAGTAAGGGCCAAGCCATAGATTGTCAAATTTACCATGCTTTCCCTTGTCTTCTCTCTTTGAGTCCCACTTTAAAACTTTGTCCCCAATCTTGAAATTGCTGGCCTTTGTTCTTCTGTCAAAAATCTTCTTAATGATGTCCTGTTTCTGCAATGTTTTGTTGTACACTTCCTCTCTGATTTGCTGAAGATGAATGGTCTGATTTATTCTTTTGATCATGTCATTATCTTCAGTCTGCAATTCTTGGATAAACTTCATAACTGGTACACCAAGGCTATTAGGAAAGATTGCATATGTACCATACACAAGCTGAAAAGGTGACATACCAATAGATTTCTTCAAAGTTAATCTGTCAGCCCAAAGTGCATGGATCAGCTTTGTGTGCCAAGACTTCTTGTTGTCCTCCAACAGTTTCTTTATTATGTTCACTAAGCTTTTGTTGGAAGACTCTGCAAGTCCATTACCTTGAGGGTAATAGGTTGTGGAGTGTCCCAACGTTATCTGATATTTGCGACAGAATTCCACCATTTTCTTTGATCCAAATGCTGCTGCATTATCTGTGATGATCTTGGTAGGGAAGCCAAATCTGGAAAGGATATTGGTTTCTATGAACTTTATAATAACTGAATCATTGGCTTGCCTACAAGGAATGGCTTCTATCCACTTAGTGAAATAGTCTGTGGCGGTAAGGATCCATCTATGCTGGGCAGAAGATGAGGGATGGATTTCACCTATGAAGTCAAGTCCCCACTGTTGAAAAGGAGCTTCAACGGTGATTGGATGCAGAGGAAGGGGTAATAATTTTCTCTTGCCCTCAAACAATTGGCATTTATGGCAAGTAGTTGTCATTTTGTGAACATCATGAAAAAGGGTGGGCCAATAGAAACCAGCCCTCAAAATTTTGTTGGCTGTTGACTTCCAGTATAAATGGCCTCCACACTCTCCTTCATGAAATTCCCGCTTAACCTTCTCTGCATCAAACTCAGGCAAACATTTAAGCAATATACCACTAGCATTTTTCCAATAAAGACACCTATCTACAATGCAATAGTTTACTGCTTTCAGTTTTAAGAACCTTGCCTTTGTTTTCGATAAACCAGGAGGTGTATTTAAATTAAGAAAAACATAAACGATATCGGCATACCAAGGAGAATTCATAAAATGGTTTTCAATAATGGGAGTTGAGAATTCTTCTTGGCTGTCCAAAGCATTAATCATATTAATATCAAGAACTTCAAAATTGGATTCAGCCATTAATCTAGCTAGACCTTGGCCTTTGATGAGTTTAGTGGGTTTTATCTCTAAATCATATTTGAGAATAACAGCAATCCACTTACCTCTCTTACCATCTGGGTCCTGTGTTAGAATGTCTTTAACCACCGAATTAGGGACAAAGGCAATGATGTGTGAGTGAAGGATGTATACTCTGAAGTCTTTCAATGCTTTAATCAAAGCAAAAGCTTGCTTTTCCATAATATTATACTTCAAAGGGGCATCCCTCAATGCCTTGCTAAAGAATGCAATAGGCTGCTCTTGTCCTTGTGGATTTTTCTGTAAAAGGACAGCAGCAATGGTATGTTCTGATGCAAATGAGAAGATATAAAAATATTTTGAAAAATCAGGGCTTATGAGAACCGGTGTTTTGGTTAATGCTTGTTTCACCAGCTCAAAGGATGTCTTTGCTTCCAAGGTCCATTTTATCCCTTGCTCCTTCTTAAACATGTTTGTGATATTTCTAAGGAGCTCTGCCAAGTTAGGGATGAACCTTCTCAAAAAGTTAATCTTTCCAATGAAAGACTGCAACTCTTTGATATTTCGAGGATGAGAGATTTGCAATATAGCCTCAATCCTCTTTGGATCTATCTTTATACCTTCTTCTGAAATAATGTGTCCAAGAATCTTACCTTCTTGGAGACCAAATAGTGTCTTCTTAGGGTTTAAAGATATTCCAAACCTTTTGCACTTCTCGAAAACTTTTCTCAAATGTTCTAAATGTTCTTCATCTGTTTTTGAAAACACGGTGACATCATCTAGATAGATAATGATGAAGAAGCCCAATTCTTCCGAGAATGCTATGTCCATGGCTCTCTGAAAGGTTGCTCCAGCGTTCATTAGACCAAAAGGCATCTTCACATACATGAAAGTGCCCCATGGAGTATTGAAAGCGGTCTTTAATTGATCAGCGGGGTGAACTAAAATCTGATTATACCCTGAATAGCCATCAAGCAACGAAATCCTTTTAGACCCCACCACCCTTTGTAAAATGTGATCCATTTTTGGTAAAGGGTAGTTGTCTTTTAACGAAGCTTTGTTTAAGTCTCTAAAGTCTATACAAAGCCTGATTTCTCGAGTCTTCTTCCTAACGGACACCAGATTAGATACCCACTCAGAATATCTAATAGGGACAATAATGCCAGCATCATACATTTTCATGATCTCCTTCTGAACCAATGGCAACTAGACAGGGTTTATTCTGCGCAGTTTCTGTTTAAATGGTTTTTGGTTTTCTTTAAGAGGGATTTTATGCTGTATTATTTCAGTGTCATAGGATTTGAGATCTTCGTAACTCCAAGCAAAAACATCAGAAAATCCTTGGAACAGCTCTATGTATTTGAGTTTAATGTGAGCTGGCAAAGTTTTGGACAGTTTGATCATTTTCGGTTTTTCCTCACTGCCTATATTGCACTCCTCTACTTCGGTCTCTACAGGTTCCAGTTTTGGTTTATTGGCCACATCGTTAAAATCGAACAACTCCTCTAAAGGCGTTAGACCACTCGGCAAATTTTCATCTTTAGAATGCAGAGTTTGTAATTCTTCCGTTTCTAACTCTGCACTTAATTCTGTTTTGTTCCTAAGTTCGCTAGACAATAGGTTAGTATTGGCAGGTTGAGGAGATGATTCTTCTTCACCAAGAAAGTTTTCTTCACTGCAGTCTGTATCATAATCTGAATCTGAACTGTGCAGTTCGAACTCATTTCTGAATTGCATGAAGTCTTCTATTTGTTTGTCATTGTCAAACACTTGCCAATATTTTTCGTTATCAGGCACTGGCGGTCTAAATCTTATCGGAGTTGTGTTGTCTCGAGTCTCATATGGCGTTAGACATGTTCTGGCCGCAAAAGCTAAATTATGGGCCATAATGTTCTTTTTCCTTGGGACGAAACTCAGGTTTGACTCCTCAAATGTTGTCAACAGATCCATGACATCATTCCGATAGGCTCTAAGTCTGGGATGATTCGCATTATACTCCCCATTGACTTGCCTAATGATTAACTCAGAATCCCCGTACACATTAATTCTTCTGGCTCCTAATTTCTTCAAGAGATGTAAGCCTAAGAGAAGGGATTCATATTCTGCTATGTTGTTGGAACACTGAAAGTTTAATTTTCATGAGATGCATTCTGTGTGGTTGTTTTCAGTGTTAATGATCCAAACCCCTGCACCAGCATTATTTCTAGTGCATGACCCATCAAAATACATACTCCATAAAGGACTGTCTTCGGTTTCGTCTGTTTGGCGATTGTCCTTTTTAACTATGGTGCCTTCTGACTGTTCATGAATAGCAGCACCCAATTGAATTTGTTTTGACTCCTCAAATTCTTCAATAGATTGAGGGATGATGCCATAAATGTTAGGGGTATTTTCTGGGTTGTTAAGTCCTAAAAACAATGGACTCATAACCGGTAAATCGAGACCTATGCTTTGTTTACTAATGTTTTCACATGTGGCATACTGTTTGGACACTTCTGCGTTATTATACTCTTCTTCCCTGTCGGCCTTTAATTCTGTTAAAGTGACTTGCTCACTAGGAGTTTCATTGTTAAACATGATAAAAGAATCAAGGCCTGTATTGACAGAATATATAGGAGAGTTTCGTGGTTTGTCTTGACTTGTAACCGTGTATTGCATATGAGACTCCCTGTAAAGTCTTCTGGTCTGATTGAAAACCGGGATGGTTGCATATGTCATGTCCATCTGCATAGTCCCCTATAACTTAGCTCCCCAGGATCTTGATAATAGCATTCCATACTTTGGGGGGACATCGGCCACAACAATGTCCATGAGTAAACATTTGGCTGGAATCTGGGCTAGGTTAACACAGAGGTCTTTGATCAATCCTAGACATTTTACTCTATTTGAGTCAAAGGAGTATAGGTCCTTGTAGGGTCTGGTAATTTCTAAACCAAGGCTCTCCATCACAGCTTTAGGCATTAAATTATGAGAAGCCCCGGAATCATGCATAGCGTTGTGTAGAATTTTTTCATGAATGTTCAAACTCACATAAAAGGGAGGAATTGGTCCTGCTTGAAACTTCCCTTCAATCTTAGGGCCAAAAATCAACTCTGGTAGGTCGTCACTAAGATTAACTGTATCTCCATTTTCCTCTATATTTAAAGGCTTCAAATTTGGTTCCTATATACATGTTGGGCAGCTAACTCAGTTAATGGAACAGAGATTTTGATCTTTAAGATTTCCTGTTCAAGGCTGAAAGGGGTTTGATTCTTTGAAGCACTTGTTTCAACCTTATTAGCTGTCACTCTATCAACAATTACAGCTTGCTGATTTGTTTTACTTGACACAACTGTTGTAGAAGGAGTACTAGCTGAAGCGTTAGTACTGCTGATGTCTTCACTCTTTTTTTCAGAATTTTGAGTGTTTTTCTCCTTATCCTTATCAGAATTAACAGCCACTGTTTTGTCTTTTTGTTTGGTTGTTTTGGGTTTAGCTGCGGTGCTGCTTTGAGAGGATTTGTCAGAGGTTTTGGTGTTGGGGGCTTGTTTACTGGTCTTGCTTCTAAGGTCATATTCTCTTTGAGGTTCTATGACGACATTTTCCATGTCCTGATAATAATTTTCATTATCATCTCTTTTGTCGTCGTAAGGTGTGTAAAGACCTTGTTTATTATCAAAATGAACCTCAAAGTCATCATCCTCTTCCCCAAACATGTTGATATCCTCTTCCTTTGTTATGTCTTCTGTTTCTTCAACCTCACTTACATAGTTTTGATGAAAGGGAGGGGTGATCTGTTGATCATCATCCCTGGGTCTGTTTGGAGGTTGGTTCCTTCTAACATTCTGATTCTGGTTCCTATTTTGAGGAGCAGTTTGATTTTGATTTGCTTGTGCTCTCTTAATTATGCTCATCTCTTTCATCATTTCTTCCATCATTCTCTCCATCTTTGAGCTTGAAGTGGAAGGGGTCGATTCCTCTCTAAAAGATACTCTCTTCTCGCTCTTCATTCTTGCTCTTTTCTCCATCAAGTTTACTTCCACAGAAAGAGCACCCCTTTGCATGTCTTCAAGAGTTGCAAAAACTATTTCTCTAAGTGAATATGTCATGTCTGGATCAAACCCTTCAGGAAATTTGTTTAAAGCTGAGCCCTGAGGAGGTTTTAGTTCAGGGGAAAGTGCATTATAGACGCTGTTAAATCTAGTACAATAAGATTGTACACTTTCCCCAGGGTCCCTATGGAGATTGTTATAGTCAGCAAGGACTTGGAGAGGATTCTTTCTCACTTCCCATCTGTTTAAGAATGTTTGATGGAAGGCTTGGAGATCGTTAATACTATGGGGGGTTAAACCTTTAAACCATTTTCTTGCTTCTCCCCCCAAACTTTGAGCAAATAGTCTCAACTTGACAGAATCATCATCAATTTCGTTTCCGTCAAAGTAGTCATTCATCTTGTCCACATGTTGAGATGCTGTTATAGTATTACTAGCATCATATAATGGAATTTTGGACTGATAGTCCTGTGGAAGATTGGCTAATGGTACGGGAAGGACTAAGGGAGCATACCATGTTGCCATGGCAGGAGGTGGAGGTGGATTTACAGAAGGGAAAGTGGGCTGAGGTGAAGTGGTTTGAACAGTGGATGTAGGGTGAGTAGAAGTGGATGGACCAGGAGTAGACTGTTGAGATGATCTTGGATGGGAGACACCTAAATTGTGAAGGAAATGTAAATCAGGAGGTGTTGTTTCCCTGCTACCTGGATGTTCACTTGTTTCAGGAGATGAAAGTGAAGATTCAGAGTCTAACTGGATTATATCATCAAATGACCTAGTCCTAAATGGGTTCACTAAGTCAGTTTGTGATTGTTGTAGAGCTGAAAGATTTTCAGGGACTGATTTAGCTCTCAAGGGTGATATGAAAACAGTTAATAATTTAACCTTAGGAGACTTCCAAATGATACTTTCTGGATTATCAACTATCTCAGGTGGGTTAGGGTCTGGGTGGGCTCTAGTGTGAATCTTTTTAGAAGCCACTATGCTATGTTGTTTAGACCTAAAACAAGAAAAGTTCAACCAGATATGACAATCTTTGAGAGGTTAACTAAACTGTTTACACAAATCTTAATCCTACAGTCCTCTAACTGAGTTTGAATGATTTTATAATGATAAGGGTTCTTCCCAGTGGAGTCTTAAGGTCTGTTCAAGGATTGTGGAGTCACCAAGTGGAAATTTTTAGCTCCTTTAAAAGGTAAAAGGTCTTATGGTCCACCACATGTTTATTTAATTCCAATCTGAAATATTTTTAGGTTTTTCTAAATCATTTTTCAGTTTTGTGGTTGTTAAGAATATCCTAACTTTGTTTCAAAACTTAGCTAAGGTTGCGAGACAAAGGCAGTCTACTCTTATGGCTAAGCCAGCTGATTTTTCAAGGTTTAGATGAAGTCTTAAGAGAAACCTAGGGTTTACCTAGTTTATCACTGATTCAAACAAGTTCCATCATGATTACCTATAATAGGCAGTGCTTGAAAAGGCTGCTTTTTACTCTGGTTAATAAAGCAAATGCTCTATGAACCAAATCTCTGACGTCGTATGATTCTCTTTAAATGAAAATGATTTTGGGTTCGATGTCCCCAGCGGAGTCACCAGAAATGTTAGGTCTCTGTAATTTATTAGCAATATTGGGAGAGTCCAATCACAGAGTTAACATCATTTCAACCAAACTTTGGGATTCTAGGATCTAGCCCTCCTAAATCCGGAGAGGGATCTCTCCAATATGTGCAAAGATGGATATTGTCTTTGAAAAGCTTAAGGTAATGATATTAGGCTAGTTATGAAGGCCAAGGGTTTTGTTTTGTTTTGGATGGTTGAGCATGAAATGTTACTTGAGGGGAAATTACTAAGTGCAAAAGTTTCAAAAGTGAGAAGTTGCAAGCAAATAGAACAGTTTTGGCAGATAGATAGATATAACGCTGGTTTTTAGTCCATTGGGCTATGGAGTCATATCTGGGCTTTAATTGAACAACAACATCAAGTGTGATCCAAGGGGCTAGTCATATATGTCTAAGGATCTCTTTAAATTTTGATTTATGGAATGGAGTGATACATCAAGAAGGGGAATTAAACAGATGCAGAATGAAGAGCAGCCTAGGATCTGATAAGTACTTTTAAACCAGTCAGCCTTTGACAAACACTTTAAGAAGGACACGAAAGAAGACTAGGATCTGACAAGTACTTTTAAACCGGTCAACCTTTGACACACTTCCAATAGAAAACACACAAAACAAGGGGAAACACAAAGATAACACAGAATGGTCTAAGATCTAGCAAGTGCTTCTAAACTAGCCAGCTTTTAACACATTCCAAGGGAAACAATCTGTTAGTTATGCAGACAAGTCTGGGACCAGGGCTAACCATATCTTCCTTCAATTCATCATCACATAACATATACTGAAAGTAACATTCAGAAATAATATTCAGCTAGAACGATAAAACGAGGGAACGCCAACATTCTCATGCCTAAACTGAATTAAGTCATTCCTAAATAACACAGATTGGAAGAAAACATTCAAATAAAGATTTCTCAGCCAGAGAAGGTTACTGATATACAGCAGGTCCTAACCCTATTTAAACTGTTCTTTACAGTGGAAAATGAAACAACATGAAAACAGAAATAAAATAACAAGTTACAAAGGAGAATAACATCACCGTCAATATAGATCAGGATCCCATGAAACAGCTTTTATATTGATGTCAAACCAGTCACAAACTTCAAGTCCAATGTTTCAGTTCAGCAATCATCTTCACTATCCAACCTAACTACTCTAGCACAAACAGAGCTTCAAGGGCCAGTGAACACTATGTACAAATAGAAGTCTCGAGCTCAAGTGTATTTCAAAGTTCTGCAACCAACCCTTTTTCTCATCTTCTGTAGAAGTACTTATAGGAAGATGAGGAGGTGAGATTTTAACAAAATATCTCAAGGACAGTTAATGCAGAGTGAAGACTTCTCGGCCCTTTGAGAGGCTCGAGGGAAAAATTTACAGGTGGATCACTACATTAACTTTTTCACAATAAATATCAAAGCTCGGTGGAAGCTTTGTTTGACTTTGAGGCTCTGTGTATGTTTTGGAGTAACTCTGCAGATATTTATTCATTGGTTTCCTTGCAGAAATAACTTCTTGGCAATGCTGGAGGCAGATATTTCTTCGAGCAATAACTTCGGCCTCTGTTCTGAATGGTTTGAGGCGACAGGTGGCTCTTCGTAGTAGCTGAGGAATCAATTCGCCTCAGTTGAAGCGGTGGAAACCTTTCTGTCTGATAAAACACTTTAGGTTTTCTTTAAACTGTGTTTTGAGTCGGGGATTAGGCTTTTAATAACTGTCTTAGCCGTAATCCCCGTAATACTGTCTTCAATCTTCATCTGCTGTGTTTTATTCTCAAAACTGATACTCTTTAACTGTGTTTGATTTAAAACAGTGTCTTGTCGATGTGCAGACCCGCACTGGGCTTTACGGCATCAATACTCATAGAGTACTGACGAAACATGGAATAGAGCCCTGTGAATGGCTTCTTTAAGATAGCTTGAAGGCACAGGAAACGTCTTTCCCATCCCTCGGCTTTCCTTCATTCTATAATGGAAAACCATTAAAACACCTGCAAAACACAACAACAGTTAAGAAATCCTGCGGGAATAGGTTTAAACTGCTTCGGATGGCGAGGGAGGAGTGTAGCCGTTGGATGAAGGCAACCAATGGTGGAGATCTGCATAGAAAGGCAAAAAGGATAGTGGGAGAAGAATAAGGAGGAGCAGTTTTGGACCGTCCGATCTGGACACGTGGACGGTCCAGATCTAATCGGAGGGTCTCAATCGGGGGTGGCAGAAAAAGGGGATGCGATTGAACTTCCAGTGCGATTAAGCGCTGGCCGTTGATCTGCAGATCAAATCGACGGCGGAAAGCGAATCGGCGGGTTTTGAAATGGCGGTAGGACTTGCGATTGGAGGGAATAAGGGCCGTTGGATAGGCGGGAAATGGACGGTCCAGATTTAATCGAAGGATCACAATAGAGGAGGTCACAAAACAACATGCGATTGAAACTTTGCGATTGAGCCCTTTGCGATTGAGCGCTGGCCGTTGATCTGAGGACCAGATCAATGGCGGGGAATGAATCGGAGGTAATCGCAAGGGGGTGAAACAATTGCGATGCGATTTTGCGCGGACCGTTGGATCAAGGATTAGATCAACGGTCGGGATTGAATCGGGGATCGGAAATCGGGGGAGCGACAAAAAACGCATGCGATTGAAATTTTGCGATGCGATTGAGCGCAGGCCGTTGGATCAAAGGACTAGATCAACGGTGGAGAATGGAATCGGGGAGAAACCCTTGTATTTTATATAAAACCTGAACTTTTGAAATAAACAAAGGTTTTTATGGATTGGGGTGGAAAAACATATATACAAAGCGGACAGGCGCCCGACTGCGGGACCTTTGGATATATGAAAATTGATGGGCCCGAGGCTTTATATATAATGAGGGCCTAATCGCAATCGGAACTTTTAGAGTATGGCAAAGACTTGCGTCTTTGATTCTTTCCGATGCGATTAGCACCTTATCGTATTAGCAAATGGTTCCAGACCCAAAGCGTATGGTGGGGAAGTGGTTTAGGGCTTAGCTCAAGGGGCTTAGGCCTATAGCAATGAAACTTTGATTTTTTATGAGAGTTTTCAAGGATTTTAATGGCTTTGGGGGTTTCGAAATAGTTAAAAAGTGAGTTTTTAACTATGAAAGGGGAAATTTTCATAAATGGAAAGAAGAGGACTTATGAAAACAAGGTAGTTTTGATGTAGAAAAGGGGAGCAAATGAAGGGTTTTGAGAAGAGGAGAAATGGCGATCTTTCAGCAGTCTTTCAGTTGGAGTCGGTAGAAATTCCTGAGTATAAAAAATGGGACAGAGGCATGAGGCCTTAAAGAGACTTCAAGAGCCAACAATTTTTAGTGATAAAATTACTTCCTTGGAGGCTCAAAAAGATCTTAGCCACCTTTTGGTATAACAAAATATTATAGGTGGCTAACAGGTAGAAGTTACGTTTGATTTATGGTTTTTTTTCCCTAGAAGGCAACCCCTCGTTTTGTATGAGGGTATTGTATTGCGGCTGTGTATTGTATGTGTATTCTCAGAGCGAGAAACTGATAGAGAGACTGTGAGAGAGAACAAAGGATATTACAATAGATCTGATGTAGGTTGTGTCTCTTCATTTTGTTGGATAAGAGAAAGGAAGGACTGGTTGTTCGGGGTGGACATAGCCCAAACTAGGTGAACCACGTATATCTATCTCTCTGGTTTTATGTGTATTGTGTGCTTTTGTTTTCACATATTTTATTTGTTGCATTGCTCTGTAATAAATAATTTTATAACAACTGGTATTAGAGCCGAAGGTCTGTTTGGATGATAAACTCGCAGGAAAGAAGGGTTCCTGGTTCGAGTGGGAGCAATGGCGGAAGATGGTAAGTTTAGGGTCGAGAAATTTAACGGCCAAAAATTCCCGCTGTGGAAGATGCAGATGGAAAATTATCTGTATAAGAAAGATCTGTAGCAACCATTGAGCAGAAAAACAAAGAAGTCGATGACTATGACAGACGTAGAATGGGAGATTCTCAATAGAAAGGCACTTGGAACAGTATGGTTGTGCTTCGTGGCATCTGTAGCCTTCAATATTTCGAAGGAAACAACAACAGAGGGTTTGATTAAGGAATTAGTGAAACTATATGAAAATCCCTCAGCCTCAAACAAGGTATTTCTTATGAAACGTTTATTTAATATGAAGATGTCGGAAGGTGGATCTGTTGTAGACCATTTAAATGATTTTAATATAGTTACCAGTTACTTAAGTTCTGTAGGGGTAAACTTTGATGATGAAGTTAGGGCTCTGTTATTTCTGTGCTCATTGCCAGAAATTTGGAATGGTTTAGTTATGGCCATTAGTAACTCTATCTTTGGATCTAGTACTTTAAAGTTTGATGATGTTGTCAGTGTTATCCTTAGTGAGGAAATGCGATGGAAAAGCTTCGGTGAGACATCAGGTAATGCTTTGAGTGCAGAGTCCCGGGGAAGAAAAATGGAAAGAGGAAAGAGCTTGGGATATTGCAGTAAATCAATGAAAGGAAGATCCAAGTCCATATTGGGGATAGTGTGCTAGAAATGCGGAAATAAAGGATACCTGAAGAAAGACTGTAGATCTCTTAAGTGAAAAGAAGGAGGCACACAGCAAGAAAACAATCATGAAGCAAATGTGATAGGTGATGTGTTACAAGATGCTTTGATTCTTTCTTTCGAAAATGTTACTGATTCCTGGGTGGTAGATTCAGGGGCCTCATGTTGAAGATTGCAACAAGAAACAGTGAAGGAGGCATCCTGAAACATCATTCCTGATCCTAGTTGGAAAGTGATCACCAAAACTAGGTGGGGGCCACACATGTGATTTTTGTCGCAAAGTCTATTTTTAGACTATGTCTATTTTTAGACATGTCGATCATATTCTATAAGTTGCGGGATCCTATTTGTGGATGGTTGGTCAAGTCAGAAAAATAGATGGACTTCTATTTTTAGACATATTGGGCGGAATCTATTTTTAGATTTCCAGTCTAAAAATATATATGTCGAATATTATTAGCTCTTAATAATATTTAGACTCTAAAAATTGTCTTATTCCCTTGGAGCACTTCAGTTAAGTGCACAGATGTGGAACAAGAGCTGACAGAAGGAATTACGCTATTCCCGAGGGTTATGTGGAGCTATTTCATGGATACTTCAGTTAGAACTCATGTGACAGAGTTTGGTGGAGTTGATTGATGAAGTTAGTGGAGTTGTATTCGGTTTAACTAATCTAAACATAGTTGAGCTATTTGTATTCAGTTTAACTAATTGATACAATTAGTGAGAGTGGTGTGAATTAATTATTAATTAATTCACTAATTATAAACTCATTAATCAACTAAACAATACATCAGTTAACTTCAGTGCATGGACAGTTTCAGTGGAGACCAGTGCAAAGATAGGTGAAAGGGCAAGTGTGACTATCAGTTGTGACTATAAGTGATGTATGGTTTGCATCCAACACTCAGTAGAGATGCCTATAAAGACTGTGTGAGCAAGGCTGGGGTAATTAATTCTCATCAAGAGGCATTCTTTAGCAGGGATTGTGCAGTAGAGGCAAGCTATCAAGTGGCAAGAGATTGGAGCATGTGTTTTGCTAGATCTAGCTTGATTAGTGTGTAGCAAGTGGAGATTATACTAAGAGATTGTGAGGAGCTTTTTATGATGATTGTTACATGATCTCTATGACATATATAATATACAGATAGTTGGGGGTTTTCAGCTTTAAGCTTCCCCATTACATATTGTGTTCATATGTGTGAATTTGTATGGTTTTAATGTATGCATGCAATTGATTTTATTTCCGCATGTGATGATCAATGGTAGAAGAGATTCTGTATTATGCATGAAGCTAAAATAGTGTGTGATCAGGATAATCTCGATGAATAATATCTCAGTTATTCAAATTTCTACATGGTATCGGAGCAATATTGATCATTGGAGAAATTGCAAAACATTGAAGTGGTTGAGTTTTGTGCTGGTGGAATTCAAATTTGCAGCAGTGTTTTCTTGGTGTCGAAGTTGAGATGTATTTCAACGGATTGATTGGAGTATGCCCTTGAGGGAAGCTCAAATTATATTGCATGGAAGGACAAGATGGAGGCAGTTTTGGATGACAACGGGTTGAAGGAGTTCATAGATGCAGAAATTCCAAAACTTGCTTCTAGCAATGCTGTCGCACTTGACGCATGGCAAAAGAAGACATCAAAGTGTCGAAGAATTATGTTGGAAGGTGTAAAGGATCACATAGTGTCTAGCCTTCATGGTAAGGCTTCTCCATTCTTGATGTGGAAAGCGTTGACAGACTTATTCCAAAGCAAGAGCGACCAAAGGAAGTTGGCACTCAAGGATAAACTCAGGAAAATAAAAATGGAGAAGAATGACATTATTCCGATATACTTGACAAAGTTTGTCCACTACAGGGATGAGCTTGGGAGTGTAGGAGTTAGTGTGGATGAAGAAGGACAAGTCAAGAAGGTTGGGATTCGAGCAAAGAATCTCTACAGACTTGAAGTAGATGGGATGTCTACGGAGCTTCCTACTGTTGGGAAGTGTGAGAAAGCCATGCAATTGAAGCTTGAGAGGGAGCTAGTTTTGCATGCAGGTAATAGTGAAACTCGAGATGTGGAGAAACTCGAGATGTGGAGTAGCGACAAGATGAGGATCACAAGATGAGGATCACGCAGTGGAAGAAACCACTCATGCAGAGAAATTTCGTGCCAGATGGGCAGAGGGAGTGCATGCAGCTATACCACCAGGTGAGAGGTGGGGCGACATGCATGATTAATCCCAAGAGGAGATTTCTGGGCAGGATTCATGAGATGGTGTGGATCTCATGAATCGAGGTGCCTACAGAGAAGTAGTAGCATGATCAGTTGGACTGATGCAGGCAGATCAAAGTGACAGTGTTAGATACTGGAGCGCGGTTCAGAGTTGACAGCAAGTGTAGAGTGCATGGGTGCAGAGTTCAACAACGCAGTGGTTCCTGAAGACATGTGCAGTAGCCCAGCAGAAGTCGAAGACTTTGATGATAGATGCATCAGATTGATTGAGTTTTTTGGAGCCTATTCAGTTTCAGAGGAGTTGCAGAGCAGATGCATGGAGTTGCATGGCGCTTGTGAAGGTTGCAAGGCGAATGCATGGAGTTGCATGTCGCATGCAAAGACAATCCTTTCTTGTTGAGAGGGAGTGTTGAAGATTGCAACAAGAAACAGTGAAGGAGGCATCCTGAAACATCATTCCTGATCCTAGTTGGGAAGTGATCACCAAAACTAGGTGGGGGCCACACAGGTGATTTTTGTCGCAAAGTCTATTTGTAGACTATGTCTATTTTTAGACATATGGATCATGTTCTATAAGTTGCGTGATGCTATTTGTGGATGGTTGGTCAAGTTGGAAAAATAGATGAAATTCTATTTTTAGAATATTGGGCGAAGTCTATTTATAGAGCGTTGATCTAAAAATAGATGCATGTCGAATATTATTAGCTCTTAATAATATTTGGACTCTAAACATTATCTTATTCTCTTGGAGCACTTCAGTTAATTGCACAGATGTGGCACAGGAGCTAACAGAAGGAATTACGCTATTCCTGAGGGTTATGTGGAGCTATTGCATGGATACTTCAGTTAGAACTCATGTGACAGAGTTTGGTGGAGTTGATTGAGGGAGTTAATGGAGTTGTGTTCAGTTTAACTAATCTAAACATAGTGAGCTATTTGTATCTAGTTTAAATAATTGATACAATTAGTGAGAGTGGTGTGAATCAATTATTAATTAATTCACTAATTATAAACTCATTAATCAACTAAAGAATACATCAGTTAACTTCGGTGCATGGACAGTTTCAGTGGAGACCAGTGCAGAGATAGGTGAAAGGGCAAGTGTGACTATCAGTTGTGACTATAAGTGATGCATGGTTTGCATCCAACACTCAATAGAGATGCCTATAAAGACTACGTGAGCAAGGATGGGGTAATCAATTCTCATCAAGAAGCATTCTTTAGCAGGGATTACGCAATAGAGGCTGGCTATCAAGTGGCAAAAGATTGGAGCATGTGTTTTGCTAGATCTAGCTTGATAGTGTGTAGCAATTGAGGGTGTGCATGAGAGCTTGTGAGGAGCTTTTTTACTATGATTGTTACATGATCTCCATGACATATAATATACAGATAGTTGGGGGTTTTCAGCTTTAAGCTTTCCCATTAAATACTGTGTTCACATGTGCGATTGTTTGTGGTTTTAATGTATGCATGCAATTGATTTTATTTCCGCATGTGATGATCAATGGTAGAAGAGATTATGTATTATGCATGAAACTAAAATAGTGTGTGATCAGGAGAATCTCGGTGAATAATATCTCAATTATTCAAATTTCTACACTTCATTCCATGCGACACCTGATAAGAAATATTTTCATGACAATGTTCAAGGAGATTTTGGACAAGTCCATTTGGGTGATGATAAACCCTATAAAATTGTTGGAATGGGTAAGGTTCTTGTAAAACAGCAGAATGGAAACCAATGGCTATTAAAGGAGGTAAGGCATGTTCCAGATTTGAAGAAAAATCTGATTTCAACAAGGCAGTTAGGCGGTGAAGGTTGTGTGACAAATTTCACAGATAAAACTTGGAAGGTCACCAAAGGAGCCATGCTAATAGAAAAAGGCAAAAAGGTTGGTACATTGTATTTATGAAATGGTATTTCTAACTCTGTTAATGCTTTAACTTCCAAAGGAGCAGATGCATAATTATTTCATCATAGGCTCGGACACATGAGTGAGAAGGGGATGAATATTTTTCACTCAAAAAATTTGTTTTCGGGTTTGAAGAATATTGATTTGGATTTATGTGAGAATTGCATTAATGGAAAACAAGAAGAGAGTCAGATTTCTCAGAGTTGGGAAAGAAAAGAAGAGAGAAAAATTAGAGCCTGTGCATACAGATGTACATTGGGGACCTACTCAAGTATCATCTCTCGGTGGCTCTTGTTATTATGTCACTTTTATTGATGATGCAACTAGAAAAACTTGGATTTATTGAATTCAGAATAAATCTGATGTATTTGATACTTTCAAGAAATGGAAATATTTGGTTAATATTGAGACAGGAAAGAAGTTGAAGTGTCTTAGATCAGACAATGGAGGTGAATATTGCAACAAAGAGTTTGATAGGTATTGTTCAGAGCTTGGAATTCGCAGAGAGAAGACAATTCCAAGAACACCACAAGAAAATGGTGTGTCAGAAATGATTAACAAAACAATCATGGAGTGTGCAAGGTGCATGAGATTGCATGTAGGATTTCCTTTAAAATTTTGGGTAGATGCTGTAGATATTGTTGTTTATCTAATATATAGAGGGCCTTTAAGTTCCTTGGATGGTGGTATTCCAGAGGAAGCATGGATAGGTAAAAAGGTAAACTACTCATTTTTAAAGCCTTTTGGTTGTGAGGCCTTTGTCCATATTAATAAAGAAAATAGAACAAAGCTTGAGGAAAAATCAAAGAAATGTACCTTTATTGGAGATGGTGTTAATGATTTTGGTTATTGCTTATATGATTATGAAAATCACAAAATCATTAGGAGCAGAGATGTAATATTCAATGAAAAGATCTTGTATAAGAATCAGTTGCAGGAAAAGAAATAGAAAAAAAGAAAACAAAGAATACACAGTTCTTGATGAGGTCACAGAAAAAGTAAAGTTGTCTGAAAATAATAATAATCAACAGCCACAACAATAGCAACCACCACAACAGAAACAGGCACCTCAAACACCTAAAAGTGGTGTCAGAAGATCTACCAGGATAAGTAGACCCCCTGAACAATACTCTCCTTCATTATATTATTTATTGTTGACTGATTCTGGTGAACCCGAATGCTCTGAAGAAACAATGCAGGTTGAAACCAGGAAAAAGTGGGAGATAGCCATGGAAGAAGAGATGGACTCCTTAATACATAACCAGACTTGGGACTTAGTCAGGTTTCCTGCAGGTAAAACAACATTGTAGAATAAATGGGTTTATAGGCTGAAGGAAGAAGATGGAGGAAAATAGAGGTACAAAGCTAGACTTGTGGTGAAGGGGTTTGCACAGAAGAAAGGTATTGATTTTGATGATATATTTTCTCTTGTTGTTAAGATGACTTCAATCAGAACTATTTTAAGTCTTGTAGCAGAGGAAGATTTGCATCTTGAACAGTTAGATGTAAAGACAACATTTCTCCGTGGAGATTTGGAGGAAGAGATCTATATGCAGCAACCAGAGCGATATGAGGTCAAAGGGAAAGAAAAATTAGTGTGTAGGTTAAAGAAGATCTTGTATGGGTTAAAACAAGCTCCAAGGTAGTGGTATCTAAAATTTGACAGGTTTATGTATGAACAAAGTTATACTAGATGTCACTCTGATCATTGTGTTGATCTGAAAAAAAAAATGATGGCAGATATATTATATTGTTAATGTATGTAGATGACATGCTTGTTGCAGAGTCTAACATGCAGGAAATAAATGTGCTCAAAAGAAAATTGGCAAATTCATTTGCAATGAAGGATTTGGGAGCTGCAAAACAAATCCTTGGTATGAGAATAACTAGAGACGGGAAAAATCACAAATTAACATTACCCCATAATGAGTACATACAAAAGGTGTTGAAAATATTTAATATGAAGAATGCAAAACCAGTTAGTACACCTTTTGCAAACCGTTTCAAACTTAGTAAGGAAATGTGCCCCAAGACCCAAGAAGAAATGGATTATATGTCTAAAGTTCCATATGCATCAGCAGTTGGAAGATTAATGTATGCAATGGTCTGCACAAGGCCTGATATTTCACATGCAATGGGATTTGTAAGCAGGTACATGAACAATCTAGGAAAAGATAATTGGATGGCAGTGAAATGGATTCTCAGATATTTGAGAGGTACCACAAATCAAGCATTATTCTTTGGTGGTTCAAAAATTTCTCTACAGGGATATGTTGATGCAGAAATGGCAAGTCACAGAGATAACAGGAGGAGCACTATAGGGTATGCATTTACTGTAGTGGAAGAATTGTCAGTTGGGTTTCAAAAATCCAAAGCGTTGTTGCACTTTCAATAACGGAAGCAGATTATGTTGCTGCTACAGAGGCTAGTAAATAAATGATTTGGTTGCAAAGGTTTATGGATGAATTGGGTAAGAAGCATGATATGGGCACGTTATACAGTGATATCCAAAGTGCCTTTCATCTTGCAAAAAACTCAGCATTTCATTCCAGGACTAAACACATACAACTCAAGTACCATTTCATACGGTCAGTGTTGGAAGATGGACAGTTGAAGCTGGAAAAGATACACACTAGACAGAATCCTGCAGATATTCTAACAAAATTTGTAACCAAGGATAAATTGAGATTATGCTCAGTTTCAATTGGTCTTAAAGTATGACGATGAAGATGAGAAACAATCAGGTCCAAAGTGGAGTAATTTTCCAGCAAATGAAGCAGTGGTGGAGTTGCTACAATCAGTCTCCAAGTGGGAGATTTTTGGGTGTGGAGCCTGATTATCTTCTTTATTTTGTATCACAACATTGGATCCTTGTTCTTAACGGAGCGGCAACACCGCCCGTAATTGTATGCTACCTAGGGGGTCCAGGCGAGATTTTGGGGGCAGCGCCCCCGAAGCTAAAAATAGATGTAAAATTGCTTTGTAAAAGTATAGTAATTTCTAGTCAATCTGGGATATTCAATAGGCGGATGATCTGACGGTAGAATTTATGTTTGATTTAGGGTTTTTTAGCCCTAGAAGGAAACCCCTCATTTTGTATGAGGGTATTGTATTGCGGTTGTGTATTGAATGTGTATTCTTAGAGCGAGAAACTGATAGAGAGACTGTGAGAGAGAACATAGGATATTACAATGGATCCACTGTAGGTTGTGTCTCTTCATTTTGCTGGATAATAGAAAGGAAGGGTTGGCTATTCGGGGTGGACGTAGCCCAAATTGGGTGAACCATGTATATCTGTATGTGTTTTGTGTGCTTGTGTTTTCACGTATTTTATGTGTTGCATTACTCTGTAATATATATTTTTATAACACATCGTTTTTTGTCTTGTGCATGTTGTTATGGTTTGATGTCTTCTTTTTTTTCTACAAAAATGAGTTTAAAAAAAATGTTTATGTGTTAATGTAATTGACATAATTTCCTAAAAACCCTAAACATTACACTTCCAATTTTCACCATAAACTCTCAAGTTTACATATACAGATCAATTTGGTATCACAAATTTGGTTATTTGGTTGTTTTGAGGGTTTAATTTTGTTGCAAGTGTTTCTAATGCTTACAAGGTTGAAGGCAAAAAGAGGAGAAGGAAATCTTGTGGTAGAAAGTCTTGAAGTTAGGTCAAGGAGAGAACATTTTCCACAATCTCCACCACAAATTTCACCTCAAGTTTCACCAAAATCCTCACCAGTCATGGCACATCAAGGAGAGCTAGACAATATGTCATAGGATGAGAAGGCATTCTTTGACATGGCACAATTGGTGAAAGTATTGTATGAAGAGACGAATACAAGGTTGCAAGGTGAGATCTCCAACCCTCCAAAGGGAGATGGATATAAATTTCCAAAAGGAAATGGAGATGGGTATAAGCCTCCAAAAGGTAATGAAGGGAATGGTGACAAACCACCTTTAACTCCACATTTTTTTTCACCTCCATCCTCACCTCCATCTTCTACATCAACCCCTTCACAAACACCTCCACATTCTCCAAAGGGGCATGGTAAAACTCCACTTTTGAAAATTGACATAAAGTTTGAATTACCTAAATATAATGGAAAGGTAAATGCTGAGAAATTAGATAATTAGGTTCGTTAGTTTGAAGTGTATTGCAGGATACAAAGAATTAAGCATGATGAGACCAAGATTAAACTTGCTTCATTAAGGTTGGAAAGTGTAACACTCATTTGGTGGGAATCCAAAACTCAAGAGGACATGAAGAAACATGGTACGGCCTTATCTTCTTGGAATGATTTTTTTTTTGCAATAGGAAGAGAATTTAATCAATTAGCATAAATGTAGAAAGCTATCATGGATTGGAAAAACTTTAGGCAATTAAAGGGTCAAAGTGTGCAAAGTTATACCCAAGAGTTTAGAAGGAGAGCATTGATTTTGGGTGTAGATTTATCATCTCAAGACACTTTACTCAAATACATTGGAGGTTTACATAGGTATTTTAGACACGTTATTCTCATGCTTAACGCTACAAGTTTAGATGAATTTTGTATATAGGCCACACATCTAGAAGCAAGAGGGAAACATGTTTATGATGAAACAAGTGAGAACACCTTTGATTTTAGAGAAAAAAGAAGGGTAAGTTCAAACGAAAAGGGAAGAAGAATGCTGCCATCAAGATGGAGAAAGAAAAACTTACATGCAAGAACTATTCCAAACAGGGCCATGATGAAGATCATTCATGTAAAATTCATCCTGAGATGAGACCCAAAAAGTTTAAAACCGATGAGAAAGAAAAGAAAACTGCAACTACACAACATGATTTAGGTTCTGATTCTGAAGATAAAACAAATATCACAACCATGGGTTTTAAAGGTAAGGAAATTGTGAGTACTATTCCTTCAAATTGTCTCAATGATAATTAATATGAAAAAACAAGAATAGAGCATTTCCACATTAGAGTTATTTCAAAACATACCAAAATAGACACACTATTTGATAGTGGTTCACAAGCAAATATTATTTCAGAAGACATTGTCAAGGAGTTGAATTTAAAAACCATTCATCATCCTAAACCTTATCCTTTAGGTTGGTTATGTGAGAATGAAAAATTGCAGGTGACAAGGAAGTGCATACTTAGATTTGCAATCACTACAAACTTTCTTGATGTAGTTTCGCTTGATATATGTGGTATTGTTTTGGTAAGCCCATATATTTATGATAAGGGAGATATTGTTCATCGCCATGAGATTAAATATCATTTTTTCAAGAACAGGATTGAGTACATTATTAGGGAACATAGCAATAAATTGATTTTATCTCTTGTAAATTTTGGACAAATGAAGAGGATGGTTAATTCTAGTCAAAATTTTGCATTGTTAATGTTCAAGAACAATGATGTTGAGAAAGAAGCCTTTCAAGGATATGAATCAAATTTAAAATCTAATTTCATTGAGGTTTCTAATTCATGTGATAATATGTTTCAGGAATCTAACACGTTTCCTCCTAAAAGAGGTAAACAACATGAAGTGGCATTGCAACAAGATGCATCATTGTTGAACATTGGTGTGAACAAGATGTCAGTGCTGAATAATGCAAGGTTCAAAAAGCAAATGCAAAAGCTATTTGGAAAAAAGGACATTGGTCCCAAAACATCTTCTTGTGGGTTTCATAATTCATTAGCTTTGAAGAAGGATGGTGCATGGCAAAAGCGATCACATTTGGTAAAGAGTCAAGCCAAGTGAAAGGTTAGACATTTTAGGCATTGTCATGACGACAATGTTCAAACCCAAGTGAATTTGAAATTGCATAAGTTTTCTTTGTTTGAAGACCAGGGAGGGAATGTTTATATTCCTTCTAGGGAATTTTTTTGTTGTGGATGTCTTGGAAAATTGCAGCAAGATAAGGACTCCAAAATCAAAGAAAGTGATGTACTTTCATGAAAATCTCAAAGCGACAAATCCAAGAAAATTTGAGTGGATTAAGTCTAGAATGGTAAGGGAGTTTTACCCTCATCTAAATTTGACTGAAAATGAGATTTTGGAGGTCGAAAATCTTCCAGTGGGGAGGAATGATCCGGTGGATTAGTTAAATGCTCAAAATTCAAAGTTCTTGAAACAAATCGAACCAACACCATAGCGAATATCTCTTCGCCCTGATTCCAAAGCAATTCGTTTCACTCAAAACCGATATCGGATGCTCCTGATATCGCACTCTGATCAATTTGGAAAACAACTAAAATTTTAAGAATTTGGTTGCAGGATGCCCATGCAGCAATCTGTATGATGACTGTGACATGATTATACTTTTGATGGACCAATGTTATGGTGACAAGTGTCACCACCTGGTTCTTTTATGGTTGGTGAAATTCTATTGGTTCATGGGGTCATTGAGGTGGTATAAGAGGAAGAGGCCACGTGGGCCAATGAGAGGCTTCCACGTGGCCTCCTGAGAATGGAATAGAATTTTGGTATGAGGTCAAACTTGCCTCTAGAGGATTCAAAAGCCCGACGAATTTCCTAGCAGAAAATCCCTCCACTAGCCTGCCTAACATTTTCCTTATTATATCTAAGGGGTTGACTTATATTTAAGTTTGATTGGTTATGGTGTTGGGGAGTCGGGGCGTGGGATTAACCCCTGGCCCCAGACCATAGTTATAACATACCGTGGAGTTTAGACCAAAGTTATCGCATGCCCAACTGTCAACAGAACTAGAGTTTCAACATGTTAAATGGAAATTGTTTTGTTCAAGGTAATTTTAATGTTGGTGGGAAGGGTTAACTCCAACAGTTCTAGAGATAACTCACATACAACCATTCAGAGTTCAAGATAAATGTTAAGACAGAAAACCTTACCTCAAACCATGGCAGAACCGTAGTGTTGAACCACAGTTGCAGGTTAAGGTTAGAGCGGATGGGGAGTAGAACCTACCTTGGGTAGGGTTCTAGGAAACCAAACCATGGTGGATAATCCAAACCCTACCCCAACCATGGTTCAAACTAATAGACAGGTTGTTCAAACAAAAAAAATCCAACGATGTTCATTGCGCCATTTGGCGCCTTTTTATTTGGTTCATGGGCAACATATTTCATTTAAAGGTTCAACAAATTGCACCTGAACCAATGGGAATCTTGCCGGTGAGAGGAAAAACTATCGCTCCATGTGGCCGCAATAGGCAGAATTTATAGAACAGTTTGCAAGTGGGTGTGAATTGGAGGATGGTTAGCAGGAAAACTTCTCTAGAGAATAACTTAGTCAATTTTCGACATTTTTGAGTGCAGAAAGATCCCAGCTAGGGGATATCAGATGTTCCACGTGGCCTCTCGAGAATGGACTAAAAATTTGGTATGAGGCCAAACTACCTCCACAAGATTCAAAAGCCCAACGAAGTGCCTAGCAGCGAATCCCTCCACCGGCCCACCTAACATGCTCCTTATTATATCTATGGGGTCGAATTATATTTAAGTTTGAGTGATCACGGTGTCAACGGGTCGGGGCACGGGGTTAACCCCCGGCCCCAGACCATAGTTATAACATACCACGAAGTTTAGACCGGAGTCATCGCATGCCTAAATGTCAACTGAACTGGAGTTTCGACATGTCACATGGCAATTTTTTTGGTCACGATAACTTTAATGATGGTGGGAAGGGTTAACTCCGACGGTTCCGGAGATAGACCACATACAACCGTTCGTAGGTCAAGTTAAATGTTAAGGCGGAAAACCTTACCTCAAACCATGAAGGAATTGTAATGTTGAACCACAGTTGTAGGTTAAGGTTGGAGCGGATGGGGAGCAGAATCTGCCTTGGGAAGGGTTCTGGGAAACCAAACCATGGTGGATAAGCCAAACCTGACCCCAAGGCCCAACCATGGTTCAAAATAATTGACAATTTGTTCAAACAAAACGAATCCAACGAAGCTCATTATGCCATTTGGCGCCTTTTTATTTAGTTCATGGGCGACATACTGCATTTAAAGGTTCGACAAATTGCACCTGAACCAAAAGGAATCTCATCAGCCAGGGGAAAATTTGTCGCTCCACGTGGCCGCAAAAGGAAGAATTTGTAGAATATTTTGCAGATGGGTGCGAATTGGAGGAAAGTTAGCAGGAAGACTTCTCTAGAGCATAAATTAGTCAAATTTAGACCTTTTTGAGTGCAGAAAGAACCCAACAAGGGGTTTTTTACTATTATAGAGCCAGTGGAGACATTTTTTTTTCATTTCGAGCATTATAACCTGATTCAAACACATATTTTTTAGCATAATGAAAGAGGCCCAACATTGGAAGCTAGACCAGGAGATGTAGCCCAGGAGGGGTGAACTCATTCATCATTTTTTGTCTTATGTATGTTGTTATGGTACTGATGTCTTCTTTATTTTCTGAAAAACTAAGTTTTAAAAGCATGTTTATGTGTAAATGTAATTGACATAATTGAATAAAAATCCTAAATATTACACTTTCAATTTTCACCATAAACTCTCAAGTTTACATATACAATTCATCATGGTAGCAGAGCTTTGGTTATTTGGTTGTTTTGAGGATTTAATTTTGTTGTAAGTGTTTCTGATGCTTATAAGGTTGAAGCTCAAA
Source organism: Pinus albicaulis (assembly GCA_034641835.2). Taxonomy (NCBI): domain Eukaryota; kingdom Viridiplantae; phylum Streptophyta; class Pinopsida; order Pinales; family Pinaceae; genus Pinus; species Pinus albicaulis. Next base: position 451,248,003 of record CM076569.1, on the reverse strand, counting down.
AGATAAGGAAAGCTTCTGGTAGCATATCCTCAAGTTAGGTCAAGGAGAGTACATTTGCCACAATCTCCACGACAAATTTCACCAAAAGCTTCACTATTCATGGCACATGAAGGAGAGCCAAAAAATATGTCAGAGGATGAGAAGGCTTTCAGAAAGGCATCCTTTGACATGACATAAATGGTGAAATTATTGTATGAATAGAGGAATACAAGGTTGCAAAGTGAGAGCTCGAATCCTCCAAAGGGATATGGACATAAAACTCCAAAATTAAATGGAGGAGATGGGGGAAGCCTCCAAAAGGGAATGGAGAAAATGGTGGAAAAACACCTTTAATTCTACCTTTCTCTTCACCTCCATCCTCACCTCTATCTTCACCATCATAATCTTCTACATCAACCCCTTCACAAACACCTCCACATTCTCCAAAGGGACCTGGTAAAACTCCACTTTTGAAACTCAACATCAATTTTGAATTGCATATATATAATGGAGAGGTAAATGCTGAGAAATTAGATAATTGAGGTTCGTTAGTTTGAAGTGTATTGCGGGATACAAAGGATCAATGGTTATGAGAGAAAGATTCATCTTGCTTCATTAAGGTTGGTAAGTGAAACACTCATTTGGTGGGAAGAAAAAACTCAAGAGAACATGAAGAAACATGGTAAGGTCTTATCTTCTTGGAATGATTTTGTTTTTGCAATACGAATTAGCATACATGCAAAAATATATCATGGATTGGCAAAAATTTAGGCAATTAAAGGGTCAAAATGTACAAAGTTATACCCAAGAGTTTAGAACGAGAGCATTGATTTTAGGTGTAGATTTATCATCTCAATACACTTTACTCAAATACATTGGAGGTTTACATAGCTTCTTGAGACACACTATTCTCATGTTTAACCCTACAAGTTTAGATGAAATTTTTATATAGGCCACACATATAGAAGCAAGAGGGAAACATGTTTCTAATGAAACAAGTGAGAACACCTTTGATTTTGGAGAAAAAGTAAACGGTAAGTTCAAAGGAAAAGGGAAGAATAATGTTTCCATCAATATGGAGAAAGAAAAAATTAAATGTAAGCATTTTTCCAGAGAGGGCCATGATGAAGATCATTCCTGGAAACTTCATCCTGAGATTAGACCCAAAAAGTTCAAAAAAAAAGGGAGAAAAAAAGAGAGTTGCAACTACACAACATTTTTAGGTTATGATTCCAGAGATGAAACAAATATCACAACCATGGGTTTTAAAGGTAAGGACATTGCAAGTACTAGTTCTTCACATTGTCTCAATTATACACAATATGAAAAAACAAGAATAGAGACTTTCCACATTAGAGTTATCTCAAAACATACTAAAATAGACACATTGTTTAATAGTGATTCACAAGCAAATATTATTTCAGAATACACTGTCAAGAAGTTGAATTTAGAAACCATTCCTCATCCTAAACCTTATTCTTTATTTTGGGTATGTGAGAATGCAAAATTGTAGGTGACAAGGAAGTGCATACTTAGTTTGCAATCACTGCAAACTTTCTTGATGTAGTTCCGCTTGATATATATGGTATTGTTTTTGGAAGCACGTATATTTATGATAGGAGAGATATTTTTCATAGCCAAAAGAATAAATATCATTTGTTCAAGAATGGTATTGAGTACATTTTTAGGGCACATAGAAATAAATTGAGTTTATGTCTTGTAAATGATGGACAAATGAAGATGATGGTTAATGCTAGTCAAAAAATTTCATTGTTAATGTTCAAGCACAATGATGTTAAGAATGAAGGCTTTCAAGGATATGAATCAAAATTTAAATCTGATTTCATTGAGGTTTCTAATTCATGTTATAATATTTTTTAGGATTCTAACATGTTCCTCCTAAAAGAGGTAAACAACATGAAGTGGAATTGAAAAAGGATGCATCATTGTTGAACATTGGTGTGAACAAGATGCCAATGCTAAAGAATGCAGTGGTCAAAAATAAAATGTAAAAACTATTTGGAAAAGAGGACATTGGTCCCAAAACATCTTTTTGTGGGTTTCATAATGCATTGGATTTGAATAAGGATGGTGAATGGCGATGGAAATCATATTTAGTAAAGAGTCGAGCCAAGTGCAAGGCTAGACATGTTAAGCATCGTAATGACGACAATGTTCAAAGTGAAGTTAATTTGAAATTGCATAAGTTTCCTTTGTTTGAAGATCGAGGAGGGAGTGTTCAGATTCATTAAAGGGAAGTTTTCTATTCTGGATATCTTGGATAATTGTAGCAAGATGTCATTGTTGACAACAAGACAAGGACTCCAAAATCAGGGAAAGTGATGTACTTTCATGAAAATCTCAAAGCTACAAATCCAAGAAAATTTAATTGGATTGATATTGGAAGGGTGAGGGATTTGTACCCTCATATATTTGATGATTGAAAATGAGATTTTGGAGGTTCAAAAGCTTCCAGTGGGGAGGCATGGTCTGGTGGATCAGTTTAATGCTCAAAATTGAAAGTGCTCAAAACGACTCAAAACAAGAGCCAACGTGAATATATCGTCGCCCTTATTCCAATGCAATTTGTTTCATGCAAAACCAATATCAGATGCTCCCGATATCGCGTTCTGATCGATTTTTAAAACAACTAAAATTTTAAGAATTTGGTTGAAGGGATGCCCACTCAACAGTCTGTACGTTGACTGGACAATGAATGCACAAGGTGATTGTACCTCTGATGTACTAATTTTATGGTTCACAACATGGTTCATTGATCGTTGATGAAACTCTATTGGTTCATGGGGTTGTTGAGGTGGTCTAATGGGAAGAGGCCACGTGGACCAATGAGAGGCCTCCATGTGGCCTCCCGATAATGGACTAAAATTTTGGTATGAGGCCGAACTGCCTCCATAGGATTTGAAATCCCAAGCAACCTCCTAGCAGCAAATCCCTCCACCGTCGCACCTAACATGTTCTATATTATATCTATGGGGTCGACTTATATTTAATTTTGAGCGTTTATGGCATCGGGGGCTCGGGGCCCAAGTTTAACGCCCATCCCCAAACCGTAGTTATCACATACCACAGAGTTTAGACTAGAGTCTCTACATGCCCAACTATCAACTGAATTGGAGTTTCGACATGTCACATGGCAACTATTTTGGTCATGGTAAGTTTAATTTTGGCGGGAAAGGTTAACTCCAACAATTCCATAGATAGGTCACACACAACCATTCAAAGGTCAAGTTAAATGTAAAGGCGGAAAACCTTACCTCAAACCAGGGAAGAATCGTAATGTTGGACCATAACTTCAGGTTAAGGTTGGAGTAGATGGGGAGAGGAACCTGCCTTTGGAAGGGTTCTGGGAACCCAAACCATGGTGGATAAGCCAAACCAGACCCCAACCATGGTTCAAACTAATCAACGGGTTTTTCAAAAAAAACAAATCCGATGACGCTCATTGCGACATTTGGTGCCTTTTTATTCAGTTCATGGGTGACATAGTGTATTTAAAGGTTCGACAATTTGCACCTAAACCGACAGGAATCTCGTTGACGCGTGGCAAAATTGTTGCTCCACATGGAAACAAAAGGGAGAATTTGTAGAACAGTTTGCAGGTGGGTGCAAATTGGAAGACATTTAGCAGGAAAAGTTCTCTAGAGCATAACTCCGTCAATGTTTGACCTTTGTGGGTGCAGAAAGATCCCAACTAGGGTTTTTTATTGTTTTGTAGCCATTTGAGGCATTGTTTTTGCTTTTTGAGAAATTTAAATTGATGTAAACACATATTTTTTAGCATAATCCAAGAGGCCCAACATTGGAAGCTAAACCAGGAGATGTATCCCAGGAGGGGTGAACTCGCTCATCATTTTTTTTCTTGTGTATGCTATTATGGTACTGATGTCTTCTTTATTTTCTACAAAACTGAGTTTTAAAAGTATGCTTATGTGTAAATGTAATTGATATAAATGGCTAAAAACCCTAAACATTACACTTGAACTTTTCACCGTAAACTCTCAAGTTTACATATGCATATCATCATGTTTTCTAGCATATAAACTATTCTTTACACCAAGATATAATTCGTAGATAATGGGTTTCCTTTGGTTCAAAATCATGTTTGGTAAATATGTTGTAGTTCATTTGATCCCACTTGTTCAACAACAGGCTAGTCAGGATACGAAACATTAGTATTGGTTGGATATTGTGCTTCCATGCCAGTTTGACTTGTGTGCCTTTCTTCCCTTGTTGTTGTAAATAAATTTTTATTTTCTATTCAATGCTTATATTGAGGGCGAGATTGTTTGTGACTTCAATTGGTTTTCTATGTGTAGATTTAACGCGATTCTCCTTGAGCGTAGATTTAGGGACAAAACATATCTCATATTTATAGAAGATGATTTCGTCTTCCACATTATACCTGTCATCGTGAATGATTCCGTCCAATACTTCACAAGTAAATTTACTCTTAGAATAATCTACTAAGAGATGGGCTCTCCAATCTCTCAAGAATGTGTCCTATTCCACATGCCTGGCCTCATTGGATTGTAATTTTTTACATGTAGTTCTACAAGCTGGCATGCAAGTGAATTATCCTTGTTTGGGTATAAACACCACTTATTGAGCTATGAAAATGTGGGTACCATAATTTGTCATGCCTCTCAAAACCACCTTGTTTCCCTTTGGGTCTCAAAATTGCATTTCTATCATTTTGTATTTCATCACAATCCTTCCTAGAGAGTACAACCACTGAACTCCCAACACAATATTTGCATATGACAATTATATCACATAAAAATCATAAGTAAGTGTATAGTTACCAAGAGAGATTCTCAATTGTGGAACTACATGGGTGCATGTCATATGATACTCGTCAACTACCCTCACTTCGAAGCCCTAAAATTCCTGGACAGGGGTGCCTGTCCTTACCACTATGGCCACATCGATAACGATGTATGTTGTTATGCCATCTATCGATGTTATGACATGGTGTCCTTGTATAGTGCCCTTGATTTTGAATGTGTGATATTTAGGTATTCCTGAAAGAGTGGCGATAGTACCTCCTTCAATTCTTAGAAGTAGCTTCCTCACTGTTTTTGGGGGTGATTCTTCTTCATAAATTTTAATCTCCTTGATTGGTGGTTGCATTGTATCACTCGGATTGTGGCTATTAGGAAACACTTCAATGTAGTGAATCTTACCTTTTCCCATACATCGATTACTTGGTTCCCATGGCCCCTTTCAAGTGAAACAAATATTCTTTCTTCTAAGCTCATTTTGAACCTCTTCATCTAGGTGATCCTTTTTGGTTTCGTTGTCCTGATATATCTTCTTTCCCTTGTCTTTTGGAATTACTGAAGTCATGGGTGAAACATTCACTTTTGGTTTTTCACCTCGCATATCTCCAGTCTTATTGATGGCATATTCTTAGGTTGCAAAATTGAAAGCCTTAACCTAGCCCTGTGGGGGTTCGGTTAATCCTTCGATGAAGAGCATGATCATTTTTTATTTGATGATGTTTGTCACCATGATTGCAATCTGTTTGAATTTTCAATATACTCCTCATGTGATCCGTTCTACTTGAGTTGTGCCAACTCTCTAAACTTTATATCCGGATTCTTTCGATCAAATCTATATATTGGCCTCTATGAAAAGTCTACATAAGAATTGATGTTTGCATGCCCCAACATAATTAGTCCACATTACCACCAATCATGTACTTATCCTTCTAGGTGTAGCGTGGAAAATGGAATAACATATGTTTCTTGCATGGGATTAAGTCGAAAATAGGTGTCCAACTTTTACATCCAATCCCTAACTGAGAATTTTTATGACCCATCAAAATAGGGATGGGTATATTTCCTACTTACACGCCAACTCTGGGTTTTGTTGTTCCCCGGATCTATTATGATATCTTATGTTTTTGTATTCCCAAAATGTTATGGACGCTCAAGTGTTCTCTTCTAGTGTTGCATCGAAATTATTGAACAAAGAGCCTATTATGCTTTGTTGGTTCTTGGTTCATTGTTTTTTGTTTTTTTAAAAGTTGAGTGAGTAAGGCCCTTTGAGGTTCCTTCCACTATTTTTATTGTTGTGTGTTTGAGGAAAAACTTTGAAAAAAACAAGGTTATGGTTGTTGCTTCCTTCAGTACTAGCCTTATTACCAAAATTTGATTTGTTATCATTACTACCAACAATGTTGGAATTTCCTGTGAGTTGTGCCATTAGTTGGTGTAATTATTGTTATCCTTGATCTAGTACCTAAGTTATTTCTTGTTTCCCCTTTTTTAATTTTTGTCCTTGTTGTTTCCCTTGTAATATCAAATTTGTTATTTTTCTCTATCCATGAATCAATACATGTAAGAAATCCTTGGAATCTAGCACTCCTCGGTCTTCCTTATCCCCCGTGGCTACATTGTGGTTAACCTAATTCTTCCTAAACATAACGTTACTTGTATCCCCTAAAAAATTACAAGGTTGACACCCTCACAAGCTGGAAAGATTCTAGCTCTGATAGCACTATAATATCCTAGGGAAATTTTCTTCTTATTTTTCTTAGCGTTTTTTGCATACAACTAGGGTTTCAAAACAAAAAGTTCCTTTTTTCATTCAATAATGAAATAAATAATACTGTACAAAGATAATCATTATAGTTCCAACAATAACACAACACAATCAGTTAATGTGAAAACAATAAGTCATTAACATGGTACTATAATTCCTCCAGCAAAATATCCAGAACAAGATTCAAATCCAACAAAACTAATGATGAGAAATTATACTTTTCTAACACTAAAACGTAATCTGAAAACATTACTCAATTATCACTTCTTGCAAGTTTGGAATTTTGAACTTCCATAGAGTGAATGACTTAGGGTTTTAAATAAATCAAGTCCTGGAAGAGCAACCAACACTAGAAATGAAGGATGAACCATGTCTCAGGTCTTATCCTAAACCAAACCCCAAGTATTAATTAGAATTCTCCCATGCATTGTTATATGTATTATTTTGGGCCACTATAGGACTCAACAAGACTCTTTGATCTGCTTTTGTAACCTTATGTTCAGCCTTAAATAGAAGTGTCACGAGCCTACTTCAATATAATTTTGCATGTATTCAGTCAATTGGGGTTACATTTTACCTTAGTGTACTCAGTATTGTGGTCGTAGGCATCTCCAATTACTTCAAAAAAATTTGCCTACTGGCCTCATGCACCATTGTAGCTACCTTAGGGATGATACTTGTGTGTATCCCAACTTCAAACATAATCGTTTTTCTTTATATTATTCCTTTATTCCACCTTAATTAACTTGTATTAGCTTTATAATTTTGCTTCAGTGTTTAGTCATAGTAAACCCTTATCCTAGATCTCAAAATTATTGTGTCCTGCCTCAGAAGCTTAGGAATTGTGTTCCTGTTGTTTTCAAATAAACTTGTAGGTAAACAATAATTAGGTCAATATGCCTTAGGATCTCGACAAAGTCTTTTTTCTTCCTCAGATGAATAACTTCTTGTGGCTAGAACAAGTAAACAAAGACAAACGGTAGAAATACTTCGTTATTTCCTCAAATAGATGATTCTTGTGATAGAATAAGGATGAGTGACTAGGTAGGGCGGGATTACCTCCACCGAAACTAGTCCAAAAGAGGAAATGAGGTCTTAAACCCTCAAAGCCTCAGGCTTAAAAAAAAAAATATTAAAGAAACCAATCAAATTCATGCCTCAAGTGCTTCTAAGCCTCTTGTATTTATAGATTTCCTTGAGGGTCGTTTTCTCTTTAATTAATTCAATGATGTTCACACTAAGCCCTAACTTTGGGCTTTTTGCAATAGTTGCCCCAAAACTTTCCCAATATTGGGTATTTTGGGATTTTCCCCATTATCGGGGACTATAACCTACATGGATCGATAGGCTACATCGTGCCTTGGTCCAATTAATCCCTCGGAGAAATTAAAAGTTACAATGTTCATAAATCGAAGGTGAAAAACCTTATCTTGCTCTCTGATCAAATAATAAAAAAATTCTTAAAATGAAGGCATTTGTAAGTAACGCTTAACTAATAGTTTCTTCTTTGGTGGATTGAAAATTAGATACAAAAATATAATATATATTTCTAAGATTAACAAGAATATCATATATAAGTTGGTCATCTTCCTTATGCATCATACATTTCACAAGTAAAAGTATCAAGTGCCTTAAATTTATATTTAAAATCCTCAACGCGAGAGAAAGCACTATGATTCAAAGCAATAAATTGATTTTCAAGTTGGTTGGTTTAAACCTTGGTGTGTACCAAGCACAATTTCCATCCTTTTCTAAGCTACATCTAGGGTCTCAATCCCTTAAAGGTGAAATTGTAAATCATTGGAGATCGCCATCCCTATGAATCTACATGTGTAATGTTCCCAATTTTTAGCCTCAAGCTAAAATGGAACATTATAGTTGCATATTTTATTTCTAATTAATAAAATGGGTAAGGAGACACCTTAGCCATCTTTTAATGAAGAAATAACACTCCTTGTGCGAAAGGAGGACAAATAAGCAGCTGAAATAAACACCTAAGGGTGTGAAATGGAACCCAACTCACTTGATTTAGTCATCTTTGACTAAAGTCAACAACGCTACCCAAGGAGGAGAGGCTTCCTAGAGAAGATGTGCAGTTTTGGAGGGAAGACACTCACATGAGGGTGGAAACCCTAATTGGTGGGACCATGGTGGAGAAGAGTTCCCTTTCTTTATATGGAGGATATGGCAGCCCATTTTTATCATGTTTTGGAGTTTCAGACTTGGTTCTGCAAAGGCTTGCATCCTCGGGCTGTTTAGCAGGGTGATGGTGCCCTCAGGCACTAGGGTGTTCCCGGCCGAGAATCCCTACCTCTTCCTCAACAAAGGATGAGGATTGAGCTGATTTTCCTCAATCCGGCATTGGCCATAGCTACATTCATCTTCTATAGCGTTAGCTCTGCAGCAGAGAGGACATTGTGTTGCTGGGTGCAGCAAGAGAGGAACTCATGGAGTCTCTCTTGCCTTTTTTTCTTCAGTGGAGGAGTGATCTATTCATGGGAGGAGCTACAAGAAGGATTCTTGGGCTGCATTTCACATCTTTGGCATGAGGCCAACATTCCATCATCTCCCACTATGCAGTCCATGGAGGAAACTGCGTTATTTTAGAGGAGGCAGTGAGAGAGGGGTTCTGGAGCTTCAAAGGAGGATGTTTTTGAGACAAAGGGATCAGCCCTTTGTATTGGAGAAATTATTAGAGGAGGGAAATCAGATTTCAGATCAGCCATAGCCTCATTCTCAGTTTAGTTCAGTTGCAGTGACAACTCAGTTGTCACATTTTTTGTTCTCTCTGGCATTTCTAGCAATCTTTCATAGATTGGCTAGAAATCTTGTATTTTCAGCCCATCTATTGTTATTGGGCTATTCTTTTGTATTCCTTCAACCATATGTACATGTTATTCATATTCAGCAGCTTCTACCTTCATATAGACAGCGCAGTCACTACTCTCTGACATTTTGTGGAGTTGCAGCAACTCATGTATTTCATTGTTCATGTATTGGAGGTTGGTTCTTAAGGCTTGAGTGGCTTTTCCCTCAACTATTTCTTGTATTTATTTGCTGATATATCATAATACAATGATGGTTTTAGCATTTCCCTCTTATGATGTATTCAGAGTTCTAGAGTTCATGTTTATGTTCTCATGTTGTTGTAAGCTCTCTCATTGAGCATTGTTTTAGAGACCTAGATTGGGGAGATCTGAATAACCCATCTAGAGTTATTTATTTGAGCTCATATTCTGCATAGGAGTTGTAGGATGTGTGTTCTAAGGCATCCTAGTAGTGGTTTGTCTTATTTTTATAGCAGCTTCCTTATACAGCGTCCTCAAGGACCCTGCAGCAGAAATTCCCGAGGTGGAATATTGCATATCCATAGATAGAGTTTGTGAAGGGCCAGCTAGCCTCATGATCTATCCCTTATTTATAAGGAGACATATCCTGTAAATTCCCCAACATTCAACCTCTGAAATGGACTTTTGGTGTCTCACTGAAGAAGGAATTAGAATATCTCAAGATATTCCCGATGGAGCAGCAAGTTCCAAATTTGGCACATTACAGTGGTATCAGAGCATCAATCTTGGCTTAGCCTGTGCACAAGATTTCCATCAGCAAGAGGAGCTTCTCCCCAAGGAGAGGAGATTGGCAGAGGAAACAAGGGAAAAGGAATGATGGAAGAGGAGGTCTCCCTTCTTCTTTTCCAGACCATTGAGAACATCATTGAAGATCTGATGAAAGGGAAAATTTGGAGAAATTTTCTAAAAGGGTTCGTGGATGAAGCAAGCCCTAGCTATTCTCATGAATGGTGTGAGCATTCAGCTACACATGCATATCCATAGCACAATACATTTCCCATAGCTACTGCAAGAAGGATGGAGGGAAAGAGTTGAGGCTTTTGGAGGAGCAACGCTGCAACTCAAAGGTATGATTCATGATGATTGGTTTCAGACTGCTATTTCATGTTTTCTTGCAAATGAGAGATCATATGTTGAAGTCACAAAGATTTTTGCAAAGAGGATTTTTGAAAACCAATGTGCAACATAGTGTGACAAAACTTCAAACATTTTGCATGCATGGAAGGGGACCATGAAACAAAGATCATTCCATATTTCTAGAGGGGGAGTAAATAAGGAGGATGGCTTGCTAGAGGCAAGACCCCCATTGTATGAAGGGCACTCTTCCATTTGTGAGGTGTAGATATATTTCTCTCAAAGGAAGGCCAAGATCCAAGGCCTCTCATTAAGAGGAGATACACTCACATGTTGGTAGAGAGGAGGTGCATAGAAGAACCTACAACACTGCACCATTGGAAGAAGAAGAAGAGCAGAAGGATTAGCATGAAGGGATGATGGGCATTTACCCTTATCTACTTCAGAGATTTTCTTCACATAGGAGAGGGAATGCACTGTGCAGTAGAGAGAGAGGGACCTTTCATTCCCCTCATATATACAGTCCACTTCCTATCTTGATGTCTCACTTTTTGGATGCATTCCACTTGGGAGGCCACATGATCTAGAGATGATGAGAGGCATCATGTCATTTGGTTCACCACTCTTGGATTCCGGAGAGGTGGAGGAATTAGAGGAATCCAACACAACGTAGAGAGTTTGGGGATAAGCACAAGGAGGAGGGATACACTCTCTCATTTTCAGTACCACCCATTCTCATCAGTTTTACTGCACAGATAGAGTTGTTGTAGAGATAGAGGATATCATCTTCATGATGCAGGATGGTTTCTCCATGGATTGGGTGAGAGAGGAGATACTTCCTTTGAGGAAGAATTCTTTCATGCTTTGGAGTAGATGGAGGCCACTCATGCTTACATTGGCCAGGATCGGGATATTCTTTGGAGGTGATAGTCTCTCATGGGAGGCTGATTTTCAGAGATCATCATTAATATTTGAGCATGAGCAGCTGCAAGGTGGGCATGGCAGCAACTTGGAGGATGACTTTGGCATGAGGGATGTCAAAGTAGCAAGCAGCAGCGTGAAGGAGCACTATATTGTATAACACTAGCGCTGTCTATGTGGAGGATTGATCCCGGTTGGAGGACTCAGCTTTTGGTTGAGTATTCCTAGGATCTTGATGCATGCATGATTATTGATGACCAAGAGGGAGATTACTGATACAGAGTTTATGATATGGTCATCTAACACTATGGCAGATTCTTCTTGGCTAGGGCCTCTAGTCTCAAGAAGAAATTATTGCATGCAGCACATAAGGACTTCCTAGCTATGCACTTGGATGCATACTTTGCCTTGATAGAGGAGTTCACTTGGGAGGGAATTCATCATGATCTTCATCAGCATATGGACAGATGCATAGCCCAGATGATTTTGGAGAGGTTGGCACAACCATTCCCTTGCTCATTGGAGGAGAGGGAGAGCATTCAGATGAGCCATTTTAGCTCAAGGTCTCAAGTACATGGTAGAGAAGGTATCATTTCCCATTTTGTACCTCTTTACTTCACATGAGCAACCTATTGTCTCGAGGAGGGTCATCCCTTCTTGCACTTGGTATAATGTACTTGCAGCTACTTGTAGCCTTGATTTTGGCTATTCTTATGATGGTTTGTGGGGGAAGCCACATGCTTCTTGGTGTGCACCATTGGCACCAAATTGTGATTTCATGTTTTCATCTTATGAGGAGATGTTGTGGCAGCAAAAAAGTGGCTAGTACAGCACTTGTTGCTTTTGATTTTGGGGCAGGCCAAGGAGGCACTGCGCAGGTTCCATGTGTGGAACTTTGAACCACTCTCCGGTTGTCATTTGAAAATTTGATTTTATTGTGTATTGATCCTTGTATTTTTGATGTTGTACACCCATGAGGAGAATTATTTGGAGAGTATTGTATGTACAGCCCATTGGGAGCATGATTCTCCCTATTATACATGCTTCATTTTGCAGGAGACACCATGCGCATACCATGAATGCCACATTGCTACTTGCTCTTCTTGTGGAAGGGACCACTTGGAGGATTTGAGGAGGCATTTCATGGCTGGATTTCTTGATGGGGTAGCTTGGGCCATTCTTAGAGGCCATACCATTTCAGCCCAAGGACAGAGTCAGCCCCATGGACACTTCAAATGAAGAGAGGGCCATCTTGAGAAGCACAAGCACAACTCTCCATTCATCCCCAACTCATTGTAGAAATCAGGGGTGAGATTTTCATTTGGATGATAGCATGGATGAGAGGATCATCATTGGGAGCAGAATTTTCCCATGCATATCATCATTTCTACCTTAAGGAGGGCATAACACAACAAGAAGGATTCTAGTACACCTTCTATCTTTCCATGAGGAGCATCATTTTCAGCTTGCATACTTGGGAGAGAGCATTGGAGGACAGGCTTATTGCAGCATCTTTTGAGCAGTGGTAGAGCTTGTTGATGAGGCCACAAGAGAAGGAGGAGGAATTTTTTTCTCTCTATGCATTTGCTTGAGGGCAAGAAACATGTGGGAGGGGAGGACTGTAAAGTTCCCAAGTTTTAGCCTCAAGCTAAAATGGAACATTATAGTTGCATATTTTATTTCTACTTAATAAAATGGGTAAGGAGACACCTTAGCCCTATTTTAATGACGAAATAACACTCCTTGTGTGAAAGGAGGACAAATAAGCAGCTGAAATAAACACCTAAGGGTGTGAATGGAACCCAGCTCACTTGATTTAGTCATCTTTGACTAAAGTCAACAGCGATGCCCAAGGAGGAGAGGCTTCCTAGAGAAGATGCGCAGTTTTGGAGGGAAGACACTCACATGAGGGTGGAAACCCTAATTGGTGGGACCATGGTGGAGAAGAGTTCCCTGTATTTATATGGAGGATATGGCAGCCCATTTTGATCATGTTTTGGAGTTTCAGACTTGGGTCTGCAAAGGCTTGCATCCCCGAGCTGTTTAGCAGGGTGATGGTGCCCTCGGGCACTAGGGTGTTCCTAGTCAGGAATCCCTACCTCTTCCTCAAGGAAGGATGAAGATTGAGCTGATTTTCCTCAATCCGGAATTGGCCACAGCTACATTCATCTTCTACAGCGTTAGCTCTGCAGCAGAGAGGACGTTGTGTTGCTGGGTGCAGCAAGAGAGGAACTCATGGAGTCTCTCTTGCCTTGTTTTCTTCAGTGGAGGAGTGATCTATTCATGGGAGGAGTTGCAAGAAGGATTCTCGGGCTGCATTTCACATCTTTGGCATGAGGCCAACATTCCATCATCTCCCACTATGCAGTCCATGGAGGAAACTTCGTTATTTTAGAGGAGGCAGTGAGAGAGGGGTTCTGGAGCTTCAAAGGAGGATGTTTTTGAGACAAAGGGATCAGCCCTTTGTATTGGAGACATTATCAAAGGAGGGAAATCAGATTTCAGATCAGCCACAGCCTCATTCTCAGTTTGGTTCAGTTGCAGTGACAACTCAATTGTCACATTTTTTGTTCTCTTCGGCATTTCTAGCAATCTTTCATAGATTGGCTAGAAATCTTGTATTTTCAGCCCATCTCTTGTTATTGGGTTGTTCTTTTGTATTCCTTCAGAAATATGTACATTTTATTCATATTCAACAACTTATACCTTCATATACACAGCGCAGTCACTGCTCTCCGGCATTTTGTGGAGTTGCAGCAACTCGTGTATTTCATTGTTCATGTATTGGAGGTTGGTTCTTAAGGCTTGAGTGGCTTTTCCCTCAACTATTTCTTGTATTTATTTTCTGATATATCATAATACAATGATGGCTATATAATTTCACTCTTATGATGTATTCATAGTTCCAGAGTTCATGTTTTTGTTCTCATGTTGCTGTAAGCTCTCTCATTGAGCATTGTTTTAGAGACCTAGATTGGGGAGATTTGAATAACCCATCTAGAGTTATTTCTTTGATCTCATATTCTGCATAGGAGTTGTATGATGTGTGTTATAAGGCATCCCAGAAATGGTTTGTCTTATTTTTACAGCAGCTTCCTTATACAGCGTCCTCAAGGACCCTGTAGCAGAAATTCTCGAGGTGGAATATTGCATATCCATAGACAGAGTCTGTGAAGGGCCAGCTAGCCTCGGGATCTCTCCCTTCTTTAGACGGAGGCATATCCTGTAAATGCCCCAACATTCAATCTCTAAAATGGACTTGTGTTGTCTCACTGAAGAAGGAATTGGAATATCTCAAGATATTCCCGATGGAGCAGCAAGTTCCAAATTTGGAAAATTACAACATGTTCAATCATTTTTGTTGTCCCATGTAGATACTTTAATGTATCAACTAAGGCAAATTCTATTACTATGGTAACCACATAAACTCCCTTTCTTCTTAGTAAGTATTCCACATGTGATTTCCATGATACGTAATTAGAGCTGGTAAGTAGGCTCTCACTTGGATTGGCCATATTATAATAAGAAGATAAGATAGCTTCAAAAATAACAAGATTTTATAAATAGTAAGGATGGCTAAAAAAAGGAAATTAAAAAAAAAAAAAAAAAAAACAACAACAACAACATTAAAAAAGGACTTTTAATTATAAACTTATAACAACTCAAAGAAAGACATAAAAAAGTCTAAATAGTAATGAGGATCCCACACACGAAGTAGTGGTTTGTGTAGATGACGATGGATGCACAATGAGGTTGTTGAGTTGTAAAGAGTTTGAAAAATAAAAATAGCAAATCCGAATTCTCTAACTTTGACCTATAAACTCACTTTTATAGTTAAGTTACCTTTATAACTTATGTGGCCCAATTTTATAAAAAAAAATGACAATCGTTTTTACAAAAAAATTACTTATAACTTAAGGTTCATGCAAAAAGTAACTTAAAAAATATTAGTAATTCCATTTAGGGGGTTTAAGTGAAATTCCTTTTACCATAGATTAACTTAAAGAAAGAAAGACTTTAACTCAATTTCTCCATTTCTAACAAACTAACTTTCATTCATGTGAGCTATGTAATGTTATAAAGGAGAAAAATGAATTTTTTTCTTCATTGATGACCTCCTTGAAGTGCATGTTTACCCTGCAAACCCTTTTTTTTCCTACAAACAATTTCATACACCACCGCACATTAAAATAGGTAAATATTTCTAAAACAAATTTAAAATCATGTATGCTGAGGTTTAGATTTCAATCATTCTACTTATAAAATGCAATTGTTCCTCTCTATTTCTAATTTTCTAATGTCGCATAAGGTACAAGGAAAAATAACATGTGTAGATGAAAAAATAGTTTCCTTTATGTTTATGATATGCCAAGATCACACAAGGCGAGGGAAAGAGAACATGCATATCATAAAGGAAGCAAATTATAAATATAAACAATGTAACAACTCTCGTGAAAATTCCATGTAAATAAATTTAATAAAGGCAAAATAATAACCATGGTTATGGGACACTTATTCCAAGCTGAATATTTGGAAAAATATCCTAGTGTGGGTGTTCATTTGGTTTATTATGGCTAAGGAAATTGGCAAAGGCAATGGAAAAGGCATTTGGAAAGGAAAAGTGTCATTTTTGGAAATTTATTTATGAAAATAATCGAAATTAGGAGAAAAGTAAGGTGAAAGGTTACAGGTTGCATGTGAGGAGGAAAATGCGGGAAAAATAATGGAAAATGAAGAAAATAGAGGCCACATTAATAAAAAGGCTTTTGAGGATCATATTGTACCTTTTGTGAGTTCAGTTTTGGGTCTCTCTCTCTCTATTCTCTCTCTCACACTCTTTGATACTTAGAGTTTTCTTGGAAAACTTCAGCGTTGGATCAAGAAAGGAGAAGAAGGCAAAGATCAAGCAAGGAAGAGTAGGATCAAGCATCTACAATGGGTTTACTTGCAAGTATCGATTTGCATGTGTCATTTCCTTGCTATATTCGTCATGCATGGTTATGCGTGTGTGTTCTTGGTTCTCTTGTTCTCATTGGCATGATTTTTTCCAAGTATCGATTTGCATGTGTCATTTACTTGCTATATTCGGCATGCATGGTTATGCGTGTGTGTTCTCTTGTTGTCATTGGCATGATTTTTCCAAGTGTGACAGTGTTTTGGATAGCCATGGTGTGATGGGGTTCTGATATTCTAGTTGAGATGGATTATCAGATGGATTCGAAATTGAGTGAGGTGGATCTCTGAATGAAAGAACACATCGCCTAGTGATCCCTAAACCAAGTTGTGGATTTCGGTAAATATGTTGGCCTAGTAACCCCTGAACTAGATTGTGGGTTGCGATAAAGCTAGGTATTGTGTGCTTCGTTGGGCCTAGGAATCCTCGACTGGTGAATGGAAGGATATACAGTAAAGCCTAGAGGTGGTTGCCCTTGTTCATGCCTATGAATCCTTGCAGGTGAATGGCGGGATATACGGTAAATCCTGGAGGGTGGTGTCTTGATTATGGCCTAGTGATCCTTGGATTGGACTGCGGATTGTGGTAAATCCTATAGACTAGGAGATAGGAGGAGAAATCCGATGGCATCCAAGTGCGTTTATGGCCTAGTTATTTAGGGAGGATTGTGGTAAAGCCAAATTTCTATTGATGAGGGTGAGGTGGTTTAGCGTCAGGAAGCCTTGGTTGGTTCTTTTGGTTTGAGCCCCACATTCATGCTCGGAATATGGCACAAGGGTGATTGTTGAAGAGAGATTTGGCTCAGCCAATCTATGGTCGGGTGGAATGTGTAGTCCAATACCAGGTTGGATTTTGCATTCATTAATAAGAGGTTCCTTCCTTGGCATTTTATGTGTAAATGTATTGGATTCTATGTAGCATTTATGGTTGTTTTACCCTCAGTATTTTTGTTGTTTATATGCTGATTATCAATGTGTTTTATGACAATGATGATGTATGGCTCTCATCATGTTTTGATTTTTAAATGAATGACCAATGAATATATGACCTAATAGATGATAATGCAGCTAATGTGATAAGGCATCAATGCTTCTTAGTGATTCTCAGATAATTATGAGACCACTATTCTTATATCTGTTGTTTAAACCTATAGAATGCATATTTGTGACATGTTTGAAGAAATTCCTTTCATGGCTAGTAGGGGTCCCGTCATGTCTTTGTTCAATAATTTGCATTGGAATCATTGTCTCTATGTTTCACTTAATTTCTGTGAATTTCATGAAGTTATGGGCAGTGACTGGATCCTAGCCTTGGAATTCAGCCTTAAATCTCGTAGTCATTGGCATAGCACTGGTAGAAAAAGGTTGCAGTTGCACTCGTGCAAGCTCATGGGAACGACTGGGGATCTAAGTCACTTGGAGGGATTGGTGAGGGAGAGATTGGGGCTCTAGGTCCATGAATTGTTGAGTTCCCTCAAGTGTTGCTCACTTGGAAAGGTGGGGCATCTTCTAGAGGTTATGTTGGTTGTGTGGATGATCAGTTTGGTTGGGTTTTGTCAATTCCACTTCCTTAAGGTGACCTAGGAGGTTAAATCAGATCATAGTAGCCTCTCGTCACATGTTTACCCCAATGAAACGGTTAACTTGTGTAAATGTTGGAGGAAGGTGTTACAGAGTGGTATCAGAGCATAGTTCACCCCTTGGTCTAGATAGATGGTATTTTGGTCATGCATTCATGTCAGTTGCATATGTGTTCTCATGTTTTGGTCTATGCACTAGTTGTGTATGCATGGTGTTGGTTATGATTGCAGTGGTGTTTCCATGTAACAGTTAAGGGCGTTGTTGTTGGATGTGTTTATCATGAGTTTATGTCGGTTATGCACTGGATATGCATGTCAATGTTTGTATGTAATGTGTATGCGTGTGTGTCACACATATGTTATTATGAATGCATTGTGTCTAGTTGGTATTATGGTTGTATTATTATGCATAGCATCTGGATAATGGTTAAATTTTGATATGATTATGTTTATATATGTATTGTGCTAATCTTGTCATTTTTGCAGATGAGATATCCTCCCTAAGTTACACTAAGGTACATTGGTTTGTTTATGATTTGGTTGAGCTGACATAGTATGCCTTATAGGAAGAGATTAATATGACTATCAAGATGGTAGACTACAAATATTCTCCCTATCAATAAGATGGGAAGCATGGTTTTTGGCACTCTTCTGGCTTAGCAGACACATTGAAGAGTTTGAAGGAAGAAATAAGGAGATGCAAAGCATATAATAACAAAATCATGTAGGCATAGGAAAAACAAGCAGAAGTCAATGGAGTAGTTCTTCAAAGTTTAGCATAATTGCGAAGAATAGGACCACTCTGGATCAACTATGGATAGGAGGATGGGACTAATGGGGCATATGGAAGTAGGTCTCATGGTGGTTACAGGTCATATAGAGATGACACTATCATAGATTGTATATTTTTGTATACTCCGGATAGGAGAGGTGATGTACACATGTACTATTCTAGTTCTGGTTTTGACAAGCACTATGATCGTCATCGTTACCAGCCTTACAGGAGGAGTGATAGGGGATACTTTTTGAATGAGTTTAAGAAAGCGAAGCCACCTACTTTTGATGGAGATTTGAAGAAGCCTGACGATGCAAAGGCTTGGTTACTTGGCATGAACAATTTATTTGAACTACATGAGTACAGAGAGAATATGAAGGCCATAATAGCTATCTTCAGCCTCAAAGGAAAAGCGGGTATTTGGTGGGAATATGTAAAACGGGTCAGAGACATCAGGACAGAGAATTTGAGTTGGCATGAGTTCAAGATAATTTTCAGAAAGAATTACTTGTTAGAAAGGTACTACGACAACAAATCCAAGGAATTCTATGAGCTTAAAATGGGATCGATGTCAGATGAGGAATATAGAACCAAGATCTTGAAGATTTTGAGGTATGTGCCATATCTTAAAGATGAAAAGGCCAAATTTCAGAGATTTTTCAGTGGATTACCATTAACATTTAGAGATCAGATTGAGTATGATGAGCCTCATTCATGTTGTTATGACATCCCCCACCGAGCTGGGATGCCTAATGACAAGGAGCCTTATACCGCGAAGCAAATACAACAAACACGATATAGATTGTCACAACCCCTTTTTCACCTACCGGAACCTTTGAAAGGGCTTAAAATCTGCCTTTTAGCTTTAAAAGCGCTCATTCTAACACATCTGGCCTTTAAGCCCCTTTCGCTTAAGCCCAAGCCCCTTTTCACCATGAGACCGGGCCTTGTGATCGAGCGCTGAGCCTATTGGCCATCACACGTTGCTCCTGCCAAGTTCCTCCTTCCTAGTTTTATGTTTCATCGATGGTCGATCCCCCGATATGATCTGGATTTTTCATTCCCCAAAGATCCGATGGCCATCGCATTGCTCCATCGCACATCGCACATCGCTCTTTCCCGTTTCCATCCGCCTGTTATTCTTTTTCACCGATGTGCGAAACCCCAATGCGATCTTGACCGTTGATCTCCTCTCGTAGATCCAACTATCATCGCTCCATCACGTTGCGCCCATCCATCACTCATCACACTTCGCTTCATCCAAATTCCTCGCCTCTGAATTCTGTTCTGTCGATGTGTGAAACCCCGATGCAATCCGGACCGTTGATCTCCTTCCGCAGATCCAATGGTCATTGCTTCATCGCTCCATCGCACATCACGTATCGCTCTTCCCCATTTCCACTTTATGTTTCACCGCTAATGTTCTGATATAATCTGAGCCGTTGATCTGGCTCCCCTAGATCCAACGGTCGGTGCTGCCTCGCTGCATCGCAAGTCCTCCGCCTCATTCATCCATCAGTCGTCCCCCGCGATATGATCCGGACCGTTGATCCTCACGATCCAATGGCCCGCATTACTTCCACCTTTCTTCCTCCCTCACAACCTTTCTCCCTTTGCGTTAATATCCACCGTTGATCTATCTGATCCAACGGCCAGTTGGACTACTCCCTTTCCTCCCCCTCGTACCTCCATGGTGCCCCCGCAGTTGACTCCTTTGACTATGGCATATTTTCATCCAACGACCTATATTCAGTGTGGAGACACCCATCCCACAGATCCGTCCATACCTCCAAGTGCCCTCGCATTTGATCTCCACCGTTGATCTCCATCACGATCCAACGATCCTCGCTCTATCGCTCCTTCGCCAGTTTCCCGATCACCCATCCATTATTGCATTCCCCGATCTGATCAGGACTATCGATCTTCTTCATCTAATGGCCCACATCGCTCTCACTTCCATAACCCCACAACTGATCATCCTGCTACACGACAGGGTTGTTGAAGTCATCGCCCATCCCACCCGACCACGCAAGTACGTCCATCGCGTTCATCTGTAGCCGTTGATATGGATTGCCCAGATCAGACGGCTCTCATTCACCTTCGCGTTCATTTCATCGAACAACATGATCGTGTTGTTTCCACGCAAAATAGGCGGTTTTGTAAAGACACGCATCACACACCTAGCTGTATTGCGTTCATTTGGCCCATTACCGCTTACCACTTTAACCCCGCGCGAAAACCACTTCGGTTTTCCGCAAAACCACCTTCTGCACAATTTCACACCAAATCACATTTAAACTCTATTTTTACCACAGAAACACCTCTGCTACATTTCTTGCCTCCGCATTGCTCCTCCATCTTCACCCGAGCCATCTGAAGCAGTCAAACCCCTCATCGCAGGATTTATTTAATTTGTTTGTTGTCTGTGCAGATTTTCATGGCCTTTTAATGTACACATGGTCGTTTCATAGCCAATCACAATGGCTCAAGGCCGAGGATGACGATCCTCCACGCCCGGGAAGCAGAGAAAAAGATGCAGAGAGGCAATTCCACGTCCAAGGTAATGGATCATGACCATTAGCCACTCTATGGGACCCTCCAACGCAGAAGGCCGACTATTCCACTATTAGCAACATTGCATTTTCCAGCTCAAAAGGTCAGCTATCCCATGACTAACTATATTTCCTTCGCCAGTAGCAGAAGTGGCTTCGCCTCATCAAACAGCAATGATAAGTCATGACGGGGCCTATGTGGTGTTTTTACCGTATATTCTCTTCACTTTGTCATTTCTAGTGAAATCTTCAGATTTACTCCTGCAGTTTTTACTTTCAGTTCAGTCAATTGTTACATTTCAGTTAGAAACAGCTTTAGGCCTGCATTGTAAGATGATGAGAGGCAGTTTTTCCTCATCATAATTTCTGTTTTTTATTTAGACTTGCAACAGAATACAAGCACACGGGGAAGATATTTTCCCAAAATATCTTCTCGTGCATAGGAATCAGAGGTTATATAAGCAGGAAGACAACACTAACAAAAGGTTCCAGATTTTCCAAAGGACTCACTAGTTCGAGTGTTCTGTATGCATTTTGTATGAACTTTGCTAGTAGATGTTTGAAGAGCCCGTAGGGATTCAGTAATAAGAAGCTTTATTGGAATTGGGGATTCCGCTCTGGATGATTCACAGTCTCCATGTTTTTAATACAAATTTTCATTTCGTTTCTCTCCACATTTCTTGTATCTAATGTTCTGGAATGCGAGTGCTCCCATGTTTGAATATGAATTTATCATAGCAGATACTCATATTTACTCATCCATAGCGCTTTAAATATGGCTCAATCAAGATAATTTGTTTCATTTTCTCTCTCTTCGATGTTCTACTGATATTAACTAAAGTGGATTCTTATCTTTGCATAGCCCAGTATATATGGACTCTTATCCCTGAATAAGCCTGGTTATAGTTGATATCTTACTCCATCTTCTGTCATAAGTCATCGCTCACATATAACTCGATATTTGTGTGTTCATTTTAGAAGTCGGCCCCCTTTACAACATTCTGTCTTAAAGCTATCTGATGCATTTACTTATTGAATTTTGTACTCAGTTTCTGCAGTTTTCCTAGTTGTTGTGTTTAAATTTGGGGTCTTGGTTCCACTCTTATTAAAACCATTCATCCAAGTGATAGTTGCATGAGAGCTTAACATTGTAAACTGCAATCAGTTGAGTCATATGCTCCTTGCATTTAAGATGTCCTGGGCACTGGTCTTTATACAACTCAAGGCTATCTCTAAGAGCTAAAACATCTTTCTGGCACCGTTGCCGGGGAAATAATTTCAAGAACTAAATCCCTGGGCCTCGAAAAATATCATCCATCCTTTAGAATAAGTGAGCAGGAAGGGTTGAGAGTTGTAGATCCCTCACCTTGGTGACTCCACTGTCATTCAAAGATAAATCTATTTGCAGTCCTGGCTTCCTGAAAGCCACACCTGAGGTCAGATGCATCCCAGTTGAGAACACCTTCAGTGTCTGATCCAGAGAAGATTTTTCACAAGAGAGGTTGGAGAGAAATACAACCAGCTTATACAGATATTCCCAGATTCTCCCTGGAAGACTCTCCATCCTCCTCTCAATTAGCTCAAGATCAAGGTCCTAGTTCTACTACAAGAACCCTTGATTATAATTTTGATAACCCCTACCTAGAAAATATTGAAGTAAAAGATGAGGTTGAATCTGTAGATACCACTAGCTTCTTTCTGCATCCCACTCCCGAAGCCAAAGAAGTTAAAGAAGTCACAAAGGTTTCCGCTGCTCATATTCCAGCATTTCAATTAGCCCCTCGAGCCTCTGTTCAATATATCGCCATTGTCATACATACTGCTCTTCCACCACCTCCTAATACACATCACACACTCCCGCCACCTCCATAGCCTCTGATGGATGTTCCTAGCTTCCTACTGAACAAATATGCCCCCCTGGCATTGCCTCAGAGCCTGAACGATATGCCTCGGGATTACTTAAAGATCCTACCTCGTTTCAATGGAGAAAATGATACTGAAGCTCAGAAACACCTAGAAGTTTTTTGTGCCTTCGCAGAAAATTTCAATGTTGAACATTTGGATGTAGTGTTGATATTTTTTTTCCAATATTTATATGGAGAGGCCGGAAAATGGTTCAAGACCTTGGGAGACCGCTCCATTACTAACTGGGAGGAGATGGAAAATGCCTTCTGTTGGGGTTCCCATGTTTTGGCCAGATTGGAAAGACCAAAAGATGAGACAACATCAGAACCACTTTCAGACCTCAGGATCTAGCCCTCCTAGGTCCAGAGAGGGATCTCTCTATGATATGTCAAAGGTATATGTCTTTGAAGCTCAGTGTTAAGATATTAGGCTAGTTATAAGGCTCGGGGTTTGTTTGTTTGATGTATGTTTGGTTGCTGGGAATCGGGAAAGAAAGGTTTCGATATAAGACAAGGATGAGCAAAGAGGATTTTAGGCAAAGGAGAGATGCTACAGGGAACATTCAAGACCATTTGGCAATGGAGTCAGGAAAGGATTTACTTGCTACTCAATGTGTAGGCTTTCAATTGGGCTAGTCATCTAAAGCATTGGATATTAAGATGATAGTGTGGTGTGAAATGGTAAGAGAGGAGGAAACAATAAAGATTTTAGAACACAAAGTTAAAGACCTAAGATCAGAGAGAGACTTTGAACTCTCAATGCTTCGGCCTCCAGCTTGAGGGATCTTAGAAAGGTTCAATTAATTGAAAAGGATCCTAGTGAGATAGAGATAGAGTTCTAGATCTCCCAGTGTTCCCAATTCTTTCAATTAAATCCTAACATGAACATCTAAGAACATATTCATTTAATTCATACATCAGCTAGTAGGCAATGACATCCACTACACTGGTTAAATTAACTGAAATCAACCCTTAGATAACACATTTGGTAGAAAACATCAAAGGCAAGGAGAGCAGAAACATAAGGTACCTAACAAGGGTAAATCCTATGCCAGATTTATGATGCAAGCCAGTAGAAATGAAATGAAATGAACTGCAAGTTAAAAACAAATACAGAGACAGGAAAACATCACCGTTGCTTTAGATCAGGATCCAAATAAATGTGCTTGTCATATTAAAGAGCAACACCAGTCAAGTACAACATTACCCATAGCTGGATATTCAGTTTGAAAACATCTTCCTCAGCCTATCTTACAACTTTACACAGAGACTATGTCTCAAAATAAACAACTTGTAGTTCTCTGATAACCGATCAACAACCTTTACAATGAGTTCCTTCATGAATTTATAGCTCAAGTGGAGCAGAGAAGGTAGATGAAAAATAAATGCAGCATTAAAACTCAGAAGAGGAGGAGGGCTGAGGCCCATTCTGTTTAAATTCTAAGAATTTATCTCTGGCACTCTTTGGGTGAAAGAATGATCTTCTTCAGGCTTCCATTTACTCCGGTATGACTCTGATGCACTCTGGCTGCAGTACTTTGTAGTAATTTTTGGTGAATATAACAAAAGGTAAATAATGACAGTGAAGTCTGCCATACCGCATAACAAATGCTATGATAGCTTTGGACTGTGGTCTGGGTGGAATTTTCTTCAGGAACACGGTAAATAAAGGAAACAATATGGGCGCTTGGTCCTTTAGGGAAAGAACAATATGCTGATGTGAAACCCTGACAGTATTGTTTTCTGTGCGTTGGGCCTTCCGTGTGATCCATGATGTCTTTGATCTGGTATTCTGCCTTCAAATCATTGGATTAAGGCCTAAAATATTCAATGACAGGCCCTAAACACTCTGTTTTCCCACTGATACTCTTTGCCGCTTCCGCGTTTGCCTCTAACTACGAAATCTGTGCTTTAATGGCTCTAGGGAAGATTTTACAGAGTTTAAACTCTGTTTCTTTTAATGCGAGCCCTGTTATAACGTCTTCTCAGACCTTTTATTAATGATTTTGGCTCTTGAAAATGGTCCTTTCCTGCTTCTCTGTAACCGTACAGAGACTATGAATCATGGCGGTTCATTGCCGTCCGAAACCCTGCAAAACACGAAACTATGTTAAGAAAAACATGCATGGCGAGGGTGGTGTGGATGGCTGCAAAAAGGAAACGTGGTGCAAATGTAGACGATGAATACAGCGGCTACTGCGGAGGAAAAACATGAACCAGCGGGAGATGCACGGGAAGACATCGAGACAGACAGTTTAACGTTAAACATTAAAATTTGACCTATGAATGGAATATATGAAGGGACGGGCGGAAAAAGTGATTTAAACACGTGGAGTGGTGACGTGGCAGGACCGGGCGATGGCGGGGCTGACTTTAAATCTGGACCGTCCGATCCCATGGGGAAATCGATGGTTGAAAATACATCAGAGGGTGATGGATGGTGGGCCAGGGGTACGGCTTGCCTTGAATTATCCCCCGTGCAAAGCGCGATCGTCGTTGGATGGACGATCGTAGATCGGATGGTGTATAGCGATATTGCGTCAGGGCAAACGCCAAACTTTAACGCGCGATGGGGGGGAGGTTTTCAAACAGTGCTCGGGACACGCAACATGCGATGAATGGAATCGTTGTGAAATGGAAAATACCGCTCAACCCCCAGACGCGGTGTGATGGATACCACCAGTTTTGAACAGTGCGCGGTGCGGGGACCACAGGGCGGATGAACCTCTGACTGTTGATCTGGCAGGTTAACAGATGGCTGTGATGCGATCTGAGAGGTGAACGGGGTGAACGGTGGACGCAGTGGGGAATGCGACGACCGTCCAATCTATACAGATCGACGGTTTTAAAATGCTCCCGATATATTTGCGATAAGCGCCTTCTACCTTGGCGCCCGTTCTTGGCATTGGGTCATGTGGGGGGAAACGGTTCTGGGGCTAGGGCCGGAAGGCGCTAAACCCATATACACGAAGAATATGGTTTTGGCTCATTTTTTAGGCCAATAAGTGGTAACGATAAGGGAGAAAAGGGGAAATTTGACCAAACCAGGGGTGTGAGTAGGGTTTAGAGGGGATTTTGGGGGGATTTAGGGGATAAGAGGGGAACTTTGACAGAGGGAAAAGAAGGCTAAAATGGGGCATTCTGCAGGGATACCAGGGGCAAATGTAGGCTTTTTGGAGCACAGTTTTGTATGATTAGTGAGGCCCTTTAAACTAGGAACAGCAGTGGGGGTTTATCAAAGGCAAAGGCATAGGAGACTTCAAGGATGATGTGTTCTCAGAGGAAATGCATTCCTTGAAGGCTTAGAAACATTTTAGCCCCCTGTTTGCTTGTCCAAAATTTATAGGGGGCTAACACCTTCATCAAGAAGTGGGGAGAGAAGAAAGACCACAGATACTGTCTTACAGAATTTAACGCACTTAGAAAGAGGCATAATGAAGATGTATCTGAGTTCATCAAGAGTTTTAATAAGTTATATACCAGTCTCCCAGCCAAAATGAATCTTCACCAGACCATTGCTAAAGTGGTGTTTGTAGCAGCATGAGTCAAAATTCGGATTCTCTTTAAGAGAAATAAATTATGCTACTCTGGATGAAGCCCAAACCGATGCATTGGAAGTGGAAGCTAACTTTTCTTCCACAGGTAAATCAAAATGGAGGTCAAACCATGATGCCAGACTAAGAGGGAAAGAAGAAACATCTACCTCCGGTTAAGATAGAGAAGTAGCATATTACAAAATAGAAGAGATGAGAAAAATGATCAAGAACCTTTCGAGCAAGCTAGTGAAGCTTGAGCTCGAGGAAAAGAACACATCCTCCAAGCCACCTCAAGCTGCTTCGAACAGGGGTTATAATCCCCAATACAGAAAGCCTCCCTTGAAAATATTACAAAGAGATCGAAAGGAGCAGCAAAACCACATACAGCCCCCGTTGTATCTGGAAGGGTAGATGGATGGCCCTGTCGAAGACATCCTCGATGGGCAAGATGATCAATATATTTCTTACTCAAATGATGATGAAGTTGAGATTTCTTTGCAAGAAAGTGGAGTGGATATTTCCTTGCAAGAAGAAGAAGAAAAAACAGGCGCTGCTGAAGATCCAGAGATCGATGACTACTGTAAACAATTTGTAGATTTTATGCAAGCACAGTTTCATAGAAAATATGATCTCGGGTCCTCTAGGAAGAGGACGCGCACACAAGAACAAGAAGAAGAGATGCCTCAAAAGGAGACTGTCGCTCAGAAAATTGAAGATAAAGGTAAGAGACCTATAACTGAACCTTTATATTCTAATGACTCCATTCCTTCCTCTTCTAAGTTGGCCTCTAATCCAAATGAAAATGTTAAACCCATCCCAAAGGAAGAAAAACCTCTAGCCAACAGTAAAGAGCCAAAGGAAAGTCTCATAGAGAAGCCTCCTCCTGTGTTTAGCCTTCAGAAAGAGCTATAAAAAGTAAAAATCCCCATCCCTTTGTCTGAACTCCTGAAGCAACCAGCCTATCAGGCTCAAGTGTCATCATTCATGCTCCCCCAAGGAGCTGCTCCAATCCCAGACAATTTAAACCTCCAAGAAGAAAGGTCCATGGTTGTGTTTGGTCCCTATGTTGAGGAGTTAGATGCTTCAACTCCTCCTTTCTATGTCTCCTTATTAATTCATGACCTGTTATTGCATAACTGTATGCTGGATTCCGGGGCATCCCATAACCTATTACCTATGTCGGTGATGGAGAAATTGGGGCTGCAAATCACTTGCCCATATAAATATCTCTACTCCTTTGATTCTAAAAGAGTCAAATGTTTGGGGATGATCAAGTATTTGGTGGTAAATCTAGCTCAAATCCCAACTAAGAGCGTGGTAATGGACATAGTAGTGGCTGACATCCCTACTCGGTTTGGGATGTTTTTATCAAGATCATGGGGTACAAAAATTGGAGGATCTATAAAGCTAGACCTAACCTATGTGACCATCCCGGTGTTTGGAGGCCAAGAAAGGAGATTATATCGGGAAAAAAGGTTAGTGAAGATGGTCACTAAGGCCGATAATTCAGTAAATTCACCGGTGTAGAGCAAAGAGGGTGATTTTCTTGTCTAATGCTTGAGGAAGACCAAGATTACTTGCAGGAGCCATCTTTCTGTCAAGTTAAGACTGATCAGTCTTTGAGTAATGAAGAAGGTGGGATTTAGACCTTACAATTTGATGGAGCCAACTCAAAGGAAGGGAATGGAGCTGGGGTTCTCCTTATCTCCCTTGCTAGACAATTGGTCCCATTATCTTTCAAATTGGAGTATGAAGCCACAAACAATGTGGCCGAATACGAAGCCTTCCTTCTAGGCCTACAAATAGCAAAAAATATGAATATTCAGAGCTTGAAGGTTTTGGGAGATTCAAAACTGGTGGTGATACAAGTAAGAAATCAATGTCAAGCTAAGAACCCAAGAGTGAGGGCTTACATAAATGAGGTATGGGACTTGGTAGATAATTTCTTCTTAGCATTTAATATTCAATTCATGCCAAGAGACTAGAACAGAATGGCAGACTCTCTCGCAGTAGCTACAACCACTTTCCAACCACCTCAGAACCCTCTCCTGAGGTATGAAATAGAGGTTCGCTACTGTCCTTCCATCCATGACAATGTCAAACACTTGCAGGTGTTTGAAGATGAAGATCAAGTGAGAATATTCATGGAGACTGTTGGGGAATTCTCCAATATGGACATAGATGCTGGTGAGGAGGAGACTATAGACCTTCCTCAGAATAAATGGCAGGATACCATGGCTGCGCACAAGGTGCTGCAGCTCAAAGGGAATGTAATACCCAGAGGACTGGTCCCCCTGGAGAGACTGTTTGATAAGAATGATGTCCCGATCTAACCAAGTAAAGTTGTTGAAGAAAATCAGGTAGATGACCTGAACCTAGGAACAGAGGTCGATCCCAAGATTGTGAAATTGTCTAATAAGGTACCCGGAGAATATAAAGAACAATATCGGGAGCTATTCCAGACATATAAAGACATTTTTTCCTGGTCCTATCAAGATTTGAAGATCTTTGATATTAGAATTATCCAGCACAAGATTCCACTAAAAGGAGATGCTAAGCCCCACAAACAGAAATTAAGGCAATTAATCCTTTACTCCTTCCTTCCATTGAAAAGGAAATTAAGAAACTGCTGAAGGCTAAGATTATTGTGCCATTAAGATATTCTGAATGGGTAGCCAACCTTGTCCCCATCCGAAAGAAGAACGGAGAAATAAGATTGTGTTTTGACTTTTGGAACTTGAACAGAGCATCTCTGAAAGATAACTATCTGATGCCTAAGATGGACCATATATTGCAAAAGGTGGTAGGATCTTCACGAATGTCCATGATGGATGGCTTTTCTGGGTATAATCAGGTAGTAGTGCTTCCGTAGGACCAAAGGAAAACCGCATTTGGGGAACGTTTATGTATGCTCGAATGCCATTTGGATTGATCAATGCGGGGGCTACATTTGAAAGGGTCATGGAAATTGCTTTCGTGGTGGAACAAGACAAATTCATGGTGGTGTACCTGGATGACATCACAGTCTTCTCTAAGGATGATGTTGAACATATAGAACATTTGCGCAGTACTTTTAACAAGTGCCACAGGTATGGATTATCCTTATACCCCCAAAAATCTATGTTTGCTTTAGAAGAGGGTAAACTGTTGGGGCACATTGTAACAAAGGCAGGGGTAAAAATTGATCTGAAAAGGGCAGAAGTCATAAAGGGTATATCCTTGCCCAGAAATAAGAAATAGGTCCAAGTTTTTCTTGGACGAATCAACTTCTTGAGGAGATTCATACCGAACTATGCGGAGATAGTTCGGTACATAACTGAGATGATGAAGAAGGATAATAAAGAAAAATGGACTATTGAGTCGTAGGAAGCTTTTAATAGAATTAAAAATTCTTTCACAGAAGCCCCAGTATTGGCAGGACCGGATTATGCGAAACCCTTCATGATCTTTTCATTTGCATCTCCCCACACTGCCGCAGCAGTTTTATTGTAGAAAAATGAAGAGGGGCATGAGAAACCTATCACCTTCTTCAGCCAAGTGCTCTGCGATGCTGAGCTAAAATATAACATCCTAGAGAAACAGGCTTATGCCTTGGTTAAATCCCTTAAGGCTTTTCAGATGTATGTCTTGCAGTCAGCTATAACTGCATTTGTACCCACATCAACTGTAAAAGACATCTTGATTTAGGGAGATAGTGAAGGAAAGAGAGGCAAAAGGATAGCTAAGATACAGGAGTATGAGTTGGAGATACGCCCCACTAAGCTAATAAAGGGACAGGGATTAAGCAAGATCCTTTCTGAATCAAATTGTCAAGCTTTGGGGATAAATTTGTCTATGGTGGCAAATGAAGAGCCTGGAGGAGAAGATGAGCAACGCAGGATAGAGACTACTACACAAAAGACTCATATGAAGTACCTTCTCATTGCTTGGTACAAAGAAATTGTAGAGTACCTCTTGACTCTTAGATGTCCTCCAAGCTGCGACAAAACAAAGTATAGAACGTTGAGGCTAAAATCTTAGAAGTTCATCTTAGAAAATGGCCGTCTGTACTGGAGGGACCCATCGGGCATACTAATTTTATGTCTCATAGAAAATGAAGTAGGGGAAGTGATGGTAGAATTCCATGAGGGCATCTGTGGTGGCCGCTACAGCTGGAGGGCCACGGCACACAAGATCCTGAAAGCAGGCTTTTCTGGCCCAAACTTTTCAGAGATATTTATGCTCGGGTAAGGGCCTGTGAAAAGTGTCAGAAATTTGCTGAGAGGCAGAATTTTGCACCTTTGCCTATGATCTTGGTACACATAGCAGAACCTTTCCAGCAGTGGGGAATTGATTTCATCGGCGAAATCCATCCTGCCTCAAGCGAGCAACACAAATGGATACTAACAGCCACCAATTACTTCGCTAAATGGGTTGAGGCCATGCCAGCAAGGAATGCTACAAACACAATGGTGATCAAGTTTCTAGAAGATAACATCATCTCAAGGTTTGGTTGCCCTGCTAAGATTGTCACAGACAATGCTCAGGATTTTAAGTCTATCAAATTTATCAATTTTTTCCAACAATATAATATTGTATTAGGACACTCTACTGCCTATTATCCATAGGGAAATGGATTGGCTGAATCCTCAAACAAAACTCTGGTAAGGGCACTGAAGAAGGCCATAAATGAAAACCAAAAGAACTGGGATTCACAACTCAAGTTCGCGCTATGGGCCAACACAGAATCACTAGTAAGAGGTCAACAAGAAAATCTCCATATGAATTGGTATATGGTAGAGCAGTTGTTTTCCCCATACAATTGGCCTTACCTATGTCTAGATTCATGCAGGATTGTCAAGAGGAACCAAACGATCTTACCAGAAGAATAAATCAGTTAGTAGAGCTGGAAGAGACTCGAAGTCAAGTAAATCAGAGGTTGACTGAGTACCAGGAGGAAATGAAATACCTGTTCGATCAGCATGCTAAGGATAAAGGGATGCAGGTTGGAGATCTGGTGCTAAGATGGGACATAAGAAGGGCTGAGAAATGAAAGCATGGGAAGTTCGATCCTATATGGTTCGGACCTTTCAAAATCGCAGAGGCTGGAGGAAACAATACTTTCAGACTGGAAAGTTTGCAGGGTGATCTGCTCAAAGCCCCTGTGAATGGGAAATTCTTAAAACCCTTTTTCCAGTATTGATTCAGGCCAAAAGGTCTGCTATATGATATTGTACATTATTCAGTTGCTTTTATTATGATGTTTACTATTTTGATTTGTCATGAAGAAGGAAGAGAAGGCAACAAGGGTCTGTGTTCACAGGAAGAAGGCTAACAGATGGTCTGTGAAGTTCTCGACGCGTTTGAGGACAAACAGGTCATCCCCAAGTGGAGCCAATGTTGTTATGACATCCCCCACTGAGCTGGGATGCCTAATGACAAGGAGCCTTATACCGCAAAGCAAATACAACAAGGACGGTATAGATTGTCACAGCCCCTTTTTCACCTACCGGAACCTTTGAAACGGCTTAAAATCCACCTTTTAGCTTTAAAAGCACTCATTCTAACACATCTGGCTTTTAAGCCACTTTCGCTTAAGCCCAAGCCCCTTTTCACCATGAGACCGGGCCCCGTGATCGAGCGCTGAGCCCCTCGGCCATTGCACGTCGCTCCTGCCAAGTTCCTGCTTCCTAGTTTTCTGTTTCGCCGATGGCCAATTCCTCGATATGATCTGGACCATTCATTCCCCAAATATCTGATGGCCATCGCATTTCTCCATCGCACATCGCACATCACTCTTTCCCGTTTCCATCTGCCTATTATACTTTTTCACTGATGTGCGAAACCCCGATTCGATATTGACCATTGATCTCCTCCCGTAGATCCAACGGTCATCGCTCCATCGTGTTACGCCCATCCATCGCTCATCGCACTTCGCTTCATCCAAAGTCCTCACCTCTGAATTTTGTTTCGCCGATGTGCGAAACCTTGACGCAATCCGGACCGTTAATCTCCTTCCACAGATCCAACGGTCATCGCTTCATCACTTCATCGCTCCATCACACATCGTGCATCGCTCTTCCCCATTTCCACTTTATGTTTCACCGTCGATGTTCTTTCCCCGCCGATATAATCCAAGCCATTGATCTGGCTCCCCGAGATCCAACAGTCGGCGCTGCCTTGCTGCATCGCAAGTCCTCCGCCTCATTCACCATCAGTCGTCCCCCGCGATATGATTCGAACTATTGATCCTCACGATCCAACGGCCCACATTACTTCCACCTTTCTTCCTCCCTCACAAACTTTCTCCCTTTGCATTAATCTCCACCGTTGATCTATCTGATCCAACGACCAGCGGGACTACTCCCTTTCCTCCCCATCGTACCTCTATGGTGCCCCCGCAGTTGACTCCTTTGACTACGGCATATTTTCATCCAACGACCTATATTCACTGCAGAGACACCCATCCCACAGATCCGTCTGTACCTCCAAGTGCCCTCATAGTTTATCTCCACCACTAATCTCCATCACGATCCAACGGTCCTCTCTCTATCGCTCCTTCGCCAGTTTCCCGATCACCCATCCATTATTGCATTCGCTGCTCTGATCTGGACCGTCGATCTTCTTCATCTAATGGCCCACATCACTCTCGCTTCCATAACCCCACAACTGATCGCCCCGCTACACAACAGGGTTGCTGACGTCATCACCTGTCCCACCCGACTGCGCAAGTACGTCTGTCACATTCATCAGCAGTCGTTGATCTGGATTGCCCAGATCAGACGGCTCACATTCACCTTCGCGTTCATTTCATCGAACAACATGATCATGCTGTTTCCACGCGAAATGGGCGGTTTTGTAAAGACACGCGTTGCACACCTAGCTGTATCGCGTTCATTTGGCCCATTACCGCTTACCACTTTAACCCCGCGCAAAAACCACTCCGATTTTCCGCAAAAACCACCTTCTACACAATTTCACACCAAATCACATTTAAACTCTGTTTTTACCACAAAAACGCCTCCGCTGCATTTCTTTCCTCCGCGTTGCTCCTCCGTCTTCACCCAAGCCATCTGAAGCAGTCAAACCCCTCATCGCAGGATTTATTTAATTTGTTTGTTGTATGTGCAGATTTTCATGGCCTTTTAATGTACACATGGTCGTCTCATAGCCAATCACAATGGCTCGAGGCTGAGGATGACAATCCTCCACGCCCGGGAAGCAGAGAAAAAGATGCAGAGAGGAAATTCCACATCCAAGGTAATAGATCATGACCATTAGCCACTCTATGGGACCCTCCAGCGTAGAAGGTCGGCTCTTCCACTATTAGCAACATTGAATTTTCTAGCTCAAAAGGCCAGCTATCCCATGACTAACTGTATTGCCTTCACCAGTAGCAGCAGTGGCTCCACCTCATCAAATAGCAATGATAAGTCATGATGGGGCCTATGTGGTATTTTTACCATATATTCTCTTCACTTTGTCATTTCGGGTGAAATCTTCAGATTTACTCCCGCATTTTTTACTTTCAGTTCAGTCAATTGTTACATTTCAATTAGAAACGGCTTTAGGCCTGCATTGTAAGATGATGAGAGGCATTTTTTCCTCATCATCGTTTCTTTTTTTTATTTAGACTTGCAACAGCATACAAGCATGCGGGGAAGATATTTTCCCAAAATATCTTCTCGTGCATAGGAATCAGAGGTTATAAAAGCGGGAAGACAACACTAACAAAAGGTTCTAGATTTTCCAAAAGACTCACTAGTTTCGAGTGTTCTGTATGCATTTTGTATAAACTTTGCTAGTAGATGTTTGAAGAGCCCGTAGGGATTCAGTAATAAGAAGCTTTGTTGGAATTAGGGATTTCACTCTGAATGATTCACAGTTTTTAACTCTTCTCCATGTTTTTAATACAAATGTTCATTTCGTTTCTCTCTACATTTCTTGTATCTAATGTTCTGGAATGCGAGTGCTCCCATGTTTGAATATGAATTTATCATAGCAGATACTCATATTTACTCATCCATAGCGCTTTAAATATGGCTCATGCAGGATACTTTGTTTCATTTTCTCTCTCTTTCGATGTTCTCCTAATATTAACTAAAGTGGATTCTTATCTTTGAACGAGCCCAGATATATGGATTCTTATCTTTGCATAGGCCCAGTATATATGGACTCTTATCCTTGAATAATCTCGGTTATAGTTAATATCTTACTCCATCTTCTGTCATAATTCATCGCTCACACATAACTCGATATCTATGTGTTCATTTTAGAAGTTGGCCCCCTTTACATCATTCCGTCTTAAAGTTGTTTAATGCATTTACTTATTGAAGTTTGTACTCAGTTTCTGCAGTTTTCCTAGTTGTTGTGTTTAACTTTGGGGTCTTGGTTCCACCCTTATTAAAACTATTCATCCTAGTGATAGTTGCATCAGAGCTTAACATTGTAAACTGAAATCAGTTGAGTCATATGCACCTTGCATTTAAGATGTCCTAGGCAGTGGTCTTTATACAACTCAAGGTTGTCTCTAGGAGCTACAACAAGTAACTTGAAGAATTTATTGGGAAACTAAAGGATTGTTATGAACAGTAAAATCGTAAGAATGAATCTCGACAAGGATGTAAGGAAAATATAAAGGTAAAGGTAAATGGCAGCCGAAAAGAAAAAGGCCTCAGAATGAAAAAGAGAAAGAGAATATTGCACCACATAATAAATTAAGTGCAACTAGATAGGGACATGGGTCACAAAAGCAGAATAGAGATAATGGTTCAAGACGATTGCAGTGTTGGACATGTGGTAAGGAGCATATTAAAAGTGATTTTTCTGCAGAATTGGGGTGGTAGGCCTCAGATATATAGTGCATAGGAGGCACAAACTGTTGGGGTTGTTGGGTAGAGAATTCCTCATATCTATGTAGTGTTGGATAATAGGCAGTCAAATCATCAGGCATCTATCATTGAGATGGATGGTAAGCTTTGTGATCAAGTTGTTTCTATT
Organism: Pinus albicaulis; assembly: GCA_034641835.2. NCBI lineage: Eukaryota > Viridiplantae > Streptophyta > Pinopsida > Pinales > Pinaceae > Pinus > Pinus albicaulis. Next base: position 451,212,334 of record CM076569.1, on the reverse strand, counting down.
TTGATTGACCCTGGATCTAATTATATTATGTTAACCTTAACTTGGTGGATAAGTGTGGTTTGAATAAATAAGTGCATGCAGGATCTTGATTAGTGCAGTTTGCTACAAGTAACAAGAAGAGATTTCACCATTGAGTAAGAGCTTATACATTTGAGTTGAATGGTATTCCTACTTTAGAATATTTGAATGTATTATCGTTGGGTTTGTATAGTATGTTTTTGGGTATGGAATGGATATATCTTCACAGGACCAATGTGGACTATTATGACAAATCCATTGAGCGCTTGGATGAAAATGGAGAGAAGAGAATATTACAGGGTAAGAATAAAGCAACATCAGTTAGGATGGTGACAACTATGCAGGAAAAGAGAAGTAACAAAAAAGGATGTGTTATTTTTAGTGCATATTTCTAGTGATAAAGGTAAGGAGGATGAGAATGCATAGATATTGAGCAGGTACCCGATCTTACAATAGTTTCAATATGTGTTTCCAATAGATATTTCAGAGTTATCACCTGGTAGATAAGTGGACTTCTCCATTGAGTTGGTACCCGAGGCAACACCAGCATCAAAGGCACCATATAGGATTATTACTCCAGAGTTAGTAGAGTTGAAGTTACAGTTGAAGGAAATATTTGAGAAGGGATAAATTAGGCCAAGTGTATCACAGTGAGGTGCACCAATCTTATTCTTGAAGACAGATGGTACTCTCAGGTTGTGTATTGATTACAGACATTTGAACAAGGTGAACATCAATAACAAGTATCTGTTGTCAAGGATTGATTACTTATTTTATCAGCTAAAGGGAGCAGTAGTGTTCTCAAATATTGATTTGAGATTCGGATATCATCAGGTACGCATCAAATAAGAGGGCAATTACAAGATAGATTTTCGGACTAGGTATGGGCAGTATGAGTTTTTGTAATTCCATTTGGTTTAACTAATGCTCCAGCTAATTTTATGTGCTTGATGTTTAGTGTGTTTCATCCTTATCTGGACAATTTTTTTATTGTATTCATTAATGACATCTTGATATATTCTAAGAATGAGTAAGAGCATGTCGATCATTTGGAAGCAATATTGAGACTGGTCAGAGAGCATCAATTGTATGCTAAGCTCAGTAAATATAGTTTCTTTCAGTCATTATTACATTACTTGGGGCATGTGTTCTCCAAGGAAGGCATAGCAGTGGATACAAAGAAGATAAGGGCTATCATGGAGTGGGAAGCTCCTAGAAATGTGTACAAGGTAATTCATGGGGCTAGCAAGACTACTATAGGAGGTTCATCAAGAACTTCTCTCGCATTGCATATCATATTACGTCATTGCAAAGGAAAGGTAAGAAATTTGAATGGACAAAGTAATGTGCAACAAGTTTTGAATAATTGAAGCAGTTGTTGACAAATGCTCCAGTGTTAAAGATCGCAGACTCGAACAATGAGTTTTTAGTGTGTAAATAATATTGTCAAGAGAGAGATTGGTGAGTCCTTGTGCAGGAAGGGAAAGTAGTATGTTATGACTCGTGGAAATTAAATGAGCATGAGAAAAAATATTTGACACGTCATCTTGAGTTAGCGGCAATCATTCATGCGTTGAAGATGTGGAGGCACTATCCTCTTGGCAGGATGTTTGTATTGATGAGTGATCATAGTGGGTTGAGATACTTGTCTGATCAGCCAAATATGAATGCTAGGAAAGCTAGATGGTTGGCCACGATCAGTGAGTTCGATTTTTATATCAGGTACATCAAAGGTAAAGAGAATAGGGTTGAAAATGCTCATAGTAGGCGGATACAGGTAAATCACATTGCAGCTATGAGTTCTTATGGGATAGACTTAAATGATCGGATTTTACAGCTAGGTCAGCAGGATGACAGGTATAGAGGGCTCATGCATAGGTTACAACAGAGTACAGGTATTGGTACTGGTAGTGGTACAAGTACAAGTACATGTAGTGGTACATGTATAGGTACAGGTTATGGCGCAATTACAGGTATAGGTGATCGGGATGTGGACTATCATCTCTCAGTAAATGGCTTGATCAAATTTAGGGACATGATATATGTGTTAGAAAATAGTGAGCTCAAGAAGATTATCTTGAGAGAGTTTCATATGAAATCATATTCAGGTCACCTAGGATACCAGAAGACATTGAAAGTAGTGAAGAAATTTTATTATTGGCCGAATTTGAAGAAGGATGTGGCAGAGTTTGTGGCTAGATGTTTGGATTTTCAACAAGTTAAAGGAAAAGTGTATGCATTCGGGTGGACTACTATAGCCAATTGTGATTCCAAAGTGGAAATGGGAAGTTATTTTCATGGATTTCATTACAGGTTTTTCGAGGACATCTAGACACCATGATTCCATCATGGTTGTGGTGGACAGGTTACCTAAGGTAGAACACTTCATTCCAGTGAAGAATATGTATTAATTTAGTTATGTGGCATAGGTATTCATCAAATATCATGGTCAGATTGCATGGTATTCCAAATAATATTGTGTCAGACAGGGATGCAAAGTTTACTTCCAAGTTTTGGAAGGAGTTTTTTTGCAGGTTTAGGTACAGAGTTTGCCTTCAGTACAATTTATCATTCGCATACATATGGATAAATAGATATGGTTAACATGATATTGGAGGAGATTTTTAGGATGTATGTTTTTCATCAGCATCGAAAGTGGGAATAGTATATTCCATTGGTTTATTTCGCTTACAACAATGGGTATCGAGAGTCTTTGAGGATGAGTTAATTTGAGGCATTGTATAGGCGGAGTTGTAATACTCTTATTAGTTGGAGTGATCCAGTTAACAGGGTATTGATAGGATCATACATGTTGGTAGATATGGAACAGGAAATGTAGGTAATCAAGAAGAATATAAAGGCAACGCGGGATAGTAAGAAAATTTATGCAAATCAGAACAAGTTGTTTAAGGATTTTTAGGTTGGGGAATATGTGTACTTGCGTGTAAATCCAAAGGAGAGATCCTTGTGGTTTGGATAATGTGCCAAGTTGGCACCTTGGTTTTGTGTACCTTTCAATATTCTTGAAAGGATTGGGCCAATATCTTATTAACTTGCATTGCCTCCGATAGTAAAATTCCATGATGTTTTCCATGTGTCATTTCTTAAGAAGTATGTTAAGTAAGGTGATCAAGTGATTGAATGGTATGTATTGTAGGTGGATCCAAATGGAGAATTCCAGTCGAGACCGTATTGTATATTGTACATAAAGGTGCTCATGCTCCAGAACCAAGAAATAAAGCAGGTTAAATTGTAGTGGAATCACTTTGGGCCCGATGAAGCTACATGGGAGATGGTGGATCAAATGCAGGCTATGTATCCTTATTTATTCGTTGGTTGAGCAAATGTCCTTGATAGATGTTTTCGTATATGTTTGATGTGATGTTTTGGTATATGAACATATTTATATGGATGTAAATATCTCCATGAGTTGTGTTATAAAGCTCCAATAAGCGGTATGGGTGTCATGTCATTTTTGTTGTCATGTTGTTATGTTGTCATGTTGGTTTTCTTCTTAGCAGGTTGATCAATGTAATTACTACAACGAGCTAATTTATAAAGCTCCATGGGTAGTGTGTTTTGCTTTCAACAATCTTGTTGGTTATAGGTGTCATTGAACACCAAGGACGGTGTTCCCCCAAAGGTGAGCTTTTTGTAACAACCCTGGTGAAAATTCTATGTAAATAAATTTAATAAAGGAAAAATAATAACCTCTGTTATGGGACAATTATTCCAAGTTGAATATTGGGCAAAGCATCCTAGTGTGGGTGTTCATTTGGTTTATTATGGCTAAGGAAATTTGCAAAGGTAATTACAAAGGAATTTGGAAAGGCAAAATGGAATTTTTGGCAATTATTTTATGTAAATAATGGCAATTAGGAGAAAAGTAAGGTGAAAGGTCACAAGTTTCATGTGAGGAGGAAAATGAATAAAATAGAGGCCACATTGATAAAAATGCTTCCGAGGATTAGATGGTACCTTTTGTTAGTTTAGTTTTGGAGCTCTCTCTCTATTCTCTCTCTCACACTCTTGGACACTTAGAGTTTTCTTGGAGCACTTCAATGTTGGATAAAGAAAAGACAAGAATGCAAAGAGGAAGAAAATATCAAGCAATGAAGAGCAGGATCAAGGAGCTACAGCAGGTTTACTTGCATGTGTGATTTCCTTAATATATTTGGCATGCATGGTTATGTGTGTGTGGTCTTGGTTCTCTTGTTGTCATTGGCATGGATTTTTCTAGGTGTGAAAGTGTTCTTCAGCCTTTCCTTTCCATTTCCAAATAGCCATGGTATGATTAGGTTCTCATGTTTTGGTTGATTTGAATTTGAAACTGAGTGAGGTGGATCTCTGAATGAAAGAACACCTGACCTAGTGCTCCTTGAACCAGAATGTGCATTAGGGTAAATCCATTAGCCTAGTAACCACTGAACCGAATTGTGGGTTGCGGTAAATCCAGGTATTGTGTGCCTCAGTGGGCCTAGGAATCCTCAACCAGTGAATGGTGGGATATATGGTAAATCCTAGAGGTGGTTGCCCTTGATCAGGCATAGGAATCCTTGTCGGTGAATGGAAGGATATACGGTAAATACTGGAGGGTGGTGTCTTGATTATGGCCCAATAATCCCTAGATGGACTGTGGATTGCGATAAAGCCTAGAGGCTAAGAGACAAGAAAATTTCTCACGATGTAGGTGGATAAATCCAATTGCATCCATGCTTGTTTATGGCCTACTGATCTAGGGAGGATTGTGGTAAATCCAGTTTTCTATTGATGAGGGTGAGGTGGTTTAGCCTCGAGAAGCCCTGGTTGGTTCGTTTTGTTTGAGTCCCACATTCATGCTTGGAATATGGCATAAGGGTGATTGGCTGAAGAGAGATTTGGCTTAGCCAATCTACGGCCAGGTGGAATATGGTAGTCCCATACTGGGTTGGCTTTTGCATTCATTAATAAGAGGTTCTTTCCTTGGAATTTTATGTGTAAATGTATTGGATTGTATGTAGCATTTATGGTTGTTGTATCCTCAATATTTTTGTTTTTTATATGCTGGTTATGAATTTATTTTAGGACAATGATGATGTATGGATTTCATCATGTTTTGATTTGTAAATGAATTAAAAATGAATATATGACCTAATAGATGATAATGCAGCTAATGTGATAAGGCACCAATGCTTCTTAGTGATTCTCAGATAAGTATGCTACCCCTGTGCTCATATTTTTTGTTTAAACCTGTAGAATGCATGTTTGTGACATGTTTGACGAAATTCCTTTCATAGCTAGTAGAGGTCCCGTCAAGTCTTTTTTCAATAATTTGCATTGGCATCAATGTCTCTATGTTTCATTTCATTTCTATGAATTTCATGAATTTTTGGGCAGTGACTAGGTCCTAGCCCTGGAATTTTGCCTTAAATATCGCAATCGTTGGCATAGCAGTGGCAAAAAAATGTTACAGTCGCACTCATGCAGGCTCATGGGAGCGATTTGGTCTCTCATTCGATTGGAGGGCTTGACAAGGGAGTGGTTGGGGCTCTAGGTCCTTGAATTTTTGAGTTCCCTCATGGGTTGGTCACCTGGAAAGGTGGGGTAGTTCCTGGAGGTTCCTAGAAATGAAGTTGAATGCATTCAAATCTAAAACAAATGATCATATCTTAGGAAAAAAAAACTTTTGGAATGAAACAAAAAGGGTTTCTAGCTAAATGTAGTCCTACAAATGTACTATCACGGTTCACTTAGCTAAAAAACGCTTAGAAATAAGAGAATCCATAATTTATTTGTTGCATGAAATGGCACAAGCCTAGGATCTCAATCAATAGTGGGAGTGGATCTTCATAAGAGCTCTAATACAATAATTAAAAAAAAAATACTCTATACCCTTTAGATAGCAGACTAATTATATGTTAATCCATGGATCAAGTGTCACTATTATCAAGGAGAGGATGAATTGTTGGATGACTTTATGTATCATAATCATGGTCATCAAATTAGATAGTTACAAAGCTCATAAAATAAACACTCTCCCTAAAGACAAATACAACTAAGCTTAACTTAACATACTCCTAAGTGTCTTAGAAATACCTTGACAATTGTACCTATTTTTCAAACCATTGTTTATGACAAAGTATCACCTCATTTATTAGTTAGTGATAAACATAAATGTTCACCCATGTATTTTTCATGTAGTTTTCATATTCAAAAATATACATATGAATTTTAAGGAAGAAATCCATATCTTTAGGTTAACTTGGGATTTTTTATCTTCTTTCCTATCTCACATTTCATTTGAAGTCCCTGAAGAGAATGATCATATTTTTCATTACTCAATCATGGATTTTATAGAAATTTTTATGCTTGGTTTAAAAGAGGAACTAATAATAAAAAAACTCCATAGAAAAATATTCATTTTCATATTTATATCTTTAGAAGTGGTGTAGGAAGAAGATATGCAATGTACATAAACCACCTTATAATCCTAGTTACAACTCACTGTACATTAATGGGCTTCAACCCCACAAAATAACCATCCCACAAATTTAACCTCACTATGTCAATCACATTGAAATCAACTCTATAGGTCTTCACACATAAAGTGAAAAGAACCCATGCAAGTGACAAAGAAATTGATAGAATGTTGAAATTCAGTTAAAACATATGCATGCACAAACAACAAGAGGAAAATAACATAGCGATTTTCTTATCAAACTAGAATAAAATGATTTTCTCCTTATTAAATAGAAATTAATTTCATATGTAGACAACCCAAATGTACTCTATTGTTAAAGCAATTACAATAGAGTATGACAAGTTTTTTCTCATTGGTTGTCAATCGATCCTTAGCTTGGTTCTTTACAAATTTTCACAATATTGGTCCTCAATCATCTTTTTATATTCTTTTGTAACTCCACATTGTTTTTCCCAACTCTCAACTTGAACCACATATTTTCCTTCTTGTCCAAGGGTTCTACCAAGTTAAAATTATCATAACATTACCCTCATTTGGTCCAACTCCATATCCTTTTTCCACAAGTTTTAGGCTTTTTTTCTCCCTCCCCCTCCCCCTTCTCTCTATCATCATTTCCTCCCCGTATCTTCTAACTCATCTTCTCCATTCTCCTCCCTCCCTTTGTCTTATCTATTTTTTTATTCTTTATATGAATAATTAAATACCTCCTTTCATATTTATGCTTCCATGTATTTCCTCTCTCATGTGCCCCTCTTTAATAATCCACAATGACCATTTTACGAAACATACAATGTCATTTACTTAATGCATGAACCATCACATGGGGGTAGACGTTACGAGTGTAACCACTTCTCATTTGAATTTTTAACAACTTGGGTCATGGGTCCCTTGCCTTAAATTGTCATCACATCCAATGCATATTCATGTTGCAATGCTTGTAACCACCAATGGGAGAGAATATTGATGGTGAGCCTTTATGTGGAATCCCTCTTAATTATTTGACATGTTAAGAATGTTTATACCTTGTAGAGATCCTAGCCATTGGTTAAGGTCAATAACTAATAACTAGGAATATTGACAATATAACCTCTTCGCTTTGATTTTGTGCCAAGGTTTGTTGCGAGAAAGTGTATATATGCTCTTGCAACAAACTACCCAATCAAAAAATGAAAAATAAAAAGCATGACGCCATGATGAGGTCATATGATATAGCCAAACCTTTGTTGCTAGTCACATTATACTCATCCCACCTTGCCAAGTACACAATATAAATTTCCTCCTCTTCCACTTATTTCTACTCATATAAAAATTGAACCATTCTCAATTCTGTTGAAATTCAACAAGAAACTTTCATCACCCACGCCTAGTGCATTAAACACCTACACTAGGGTGGGGCCCACAGGTCTATTTTTGGTGCATGTCTATTTTAGTTATCCCTTAATTAAGATGGAAAATAAAATGTAATCTAGTCTCAAAAATAACTTGTAATAGCTAATTGAGAGTGATAAACTCAGTAGCTCATGGATTTCGAGTTAGAGGTAGTTGGTGAGGCATGCAAAGTAATTCTAATTGTAACAGAGTTAGAAGTTCAGTGGTGCATTAGTTAATGCAGGTTTTAATCAGTTTAACTTAGTTAAGTGAGTTAAACTCATTTGTGCTAGTTGTAACTGCTTGATACACTAGTGAGAGATCAAGTGAATAAAATTTTAATTAATTCACAATCAGTGATCTCACATGCAACTGAGGATTTACTATTATTAGTTGCATGCATGTCAGATCCAGTGGAGACCCAATTGAGATCTAGTTGAAAGGGAAGTTGACTATCAATGGTATGATTATTGGGTTGCACACATGCAACCAAACACCCATTGGAGTGACATGATACTTGCGCAACCAAGAAAGGCCAAAATTCCTATTCTTTAAGGATTGCATTCATCATGGATTGCGCAAGCAAGGCAGGCTGTCTGGAGGTAGTAAATTGGCTAAGTATTGGTCAGTTTTATGTATGACAGTGTGAGACAATGAGCTGAGTACTGGAGGGCTCTGTTGAGAAGAGTTTGCACGTACTTATTTCATGATCCATGCTGAATATACAATAGAAGATAGTGGGGTTTTGAGCAGCAAGCTTTCCCTTGGAAATTATTTGTGTTATGGTTTGATTGATTCTTCTTTACTTCATGTGATTGGCGATTGTGTTTTTAATTCCGCAAAATATTTGTAGAAGTGATTCAGTATTAAACTTTAGTACACTGTTAGATTGGATTGAATCCAAGATATACATGCATGTTGTATAATTTATACATGGTATCAGAGTTGTGTTATAAATTTTCTACATGGTATCAGAGCACAAGAAATCACAATTGTGAAGGAGCAACTGATTTTTTCACTGGATAGAATTCGAATTTGCAGAAAGATGTTCTTTGTGCTACGGCTGATTCAGGATCAAAATGGCTTTCAAAGGCTTGAGGTTGGATTATGCACTCAATGGAAGCTCAAACTATATTTCTTGGAAGGACATGATGGAGGCAGTACTCGAAGAAAATGGCTTGAAGGAATTCATTGATAATGATGTTCCTAAACCCATTGTGACAGATGCTGCAAATCTTGATGCATGGAAAAAGAAAGTGGCAAAGGTGAGGAGGATCCTATTGGAGGGAGTAAAAGACCACAATTTCTCAAGCCTTCATGGTAAAGCCACACCATATGCAATGTGGAAGGCTTTGATGGATATATTTCAGAGCAGCAACGACCATAGGAAATTGGCGCTCAAAGATAGACTCAGGAAGATCAAGATGGAGAAGGGCGACTCCATACCAAAATATCTAACAAATTTTTTCCAATGTCGGGATGAAATGGGGAGCGTTGGTATAACTATCGTTGATGATGATTTGGTGAGCTTGGATCTCCTAAGACTTCCCAAGAGTTGGCACAGTTTTCAATACTCTGTCAATGGAAGGGAAAATTTTCCATATTGGGAACGACTGTGGTCAGATTTGGTGTAAGAGGAGTACTTCAGACGGAACACCAGAGATGGATATTCATCTAAGAATGAAGATGAAGAATATTATGCTTTGGCTGCCAAGGAAAAGAAGGGGAAGGGGAAGAAATTCCATTCCAAATCTGAGTCCAATAATTGCAAGTAGCAGGACATGTCCAAGGTGAAGTGTTTTCACTATCACAAGCATGGGAATTTTGCTACTAACTGTCCACAAAAGAAGAAGAACAATAAGGCTGGAGGATCTGCAGCTGGTGAGGCTTTGGCCTCGCAATTTGAGCTTGACTTCTCATTGATCGCATGCATGGTTTCAAGTGCATTGGGATCTATGTGGCATTTGGATAGTGGCGCTTCCTTTCACATAACGGGAGACAAGGAACTTTTTAGTGACTTGGAGGAGAATGATCTCCATATGCATATTGAAATGGGTGAAAATGGGCGGTACAGTGCTACCGAGATTGGTACCATTACCTTACAGAGGCAGTCAGGTAAAACCTTTCAATTAAAATATGTAATGTATGTACCAGGTTTGAAGAAAATTTAGTCTCAATCACAATGTTGGAGGATAGATGCTATGATGTTGTTTTTAGTGAAGGAAAAGATTTCTTGCAACCCAAAACAACAGGACAAGCCAAGAGGATAGGGATTCGAGTTAAGAATCTCTACAAGCTGGAGGTAGATGGATGTCCAGCAATGATGGGCAAGGCGTATCAAGTGGTGAGTTGGGATGAGGGCGAATTATGACACAGGAGATTGGGCCATCTTCACCATGGAGCCTTGAAAGTCATGCAGCAGATTTCTACTGGTCTTCCCAAGGGTACACTTGTGTAGTCAAACACATGTAAGGGATGTACTATGGGAAAATATATAAAGGCCACCTTTCATGAGAAACAGAACTGAGCTTCGGGGATCCTTAAGAGAGTTCACACAGACCTGTGTGGACCATTCTTTGTTGCTTAGACAACAAAACATAATTTTACTATGTAATATTTGTTGATGACTTTTCTCGTAAGTGTTCGACCTTCTTCATTCAGAAGAAAGATCAGGAATTCTTTAGGTTTCTTGAGTTTAAGGCACTAGTGGAGAAAGAGTCGGGGAAGTAAGTGAAGGCTCGTAGGAGAGATAATGGTGAATACATCTCTAACGAATTCAAGAAATTATGCAATAAAGAAGGAATTTGAAGAGAAATGATAGTGCCTCATAACCCACAGCAGAATGGGGTCACAGAAAGAAAGAACAGAACGATCATGGGTGCAGAAAGAACAATGTTGCATGATCAAGGCCTACCAATGCATCTATGGGTGGAAGCATGCAACACTGCGGTATTTGTGCAGAACTATTGTCATCATAGGATACTTGGCATGGGTACACCTGAAGAGGCTTTCACTAGTAAGAAACCTGATGTTCCACACTTTAAGATTTTTGGCTCATATGTTTATGTGCATGTGACCAAAGAAGCCAGGAAGAAGCTGAAACCGACAACTGAGATCGGCATTTTTTTTGGGGTACACTTAAACACCCCATAATTATCAAGTGTATTTTCCAAACAATAGAATGATTGTTGTGCGACAAAATATAAAATTATATGAGGAGAAAGCCATGCGGTTATCCCTTGAGAGGGAGCTGGACTTGCATGCAGAGGAGGAACTGTTGGTTCCCAAGGATGAGCCTCAAGATGTGGAGCAGCCACATGTGGAGGATCATGGAGTGGAGTAAAAAATTCATGCAGATCCATCCATCAAAAATGGCAGAAGGCGCACCATGGAAGCTGATAGTTTGAGACTTGATGTTGCGGAGAATGTAGGAGCCCCTACTTCACAGTGTAGACAAAGACAGCATCGTGACCGATTTACTGGATACGTGGCTCTTATGAGAAAATGTATTATGATTGAACCATCTTCCTTTCAGGAAGCATTGCAACAACCAACTTGGGTTGATGCAATGGTGCAGGAGTATGACTCCAATGTCAAGAAAAATGCATGGGAGATTATCCCAAGACCGGTCGAAAAATTAGTGGTTGGATCGAGATGTATCTACAAGGTAAAACAAGTTGCTGATGGGAGTGTGGAGAAATACAAGTCCAGATTTGTGGCCCGGGGATTCTCACAGATCGAGGGGATCGATTATGATGAGACTTTTTTACATGTTGCAAGGTACTCTTCTATTAGATCCATCCTTACACTCTCAGCACAGATGGGTTGGTGCATTCATCAGATGGATGTGAAAATTGTGTTTCTCAATGAGATCATTGAGGAAGAAGTGTACATAGAGCAACTTGAAGGTTTCAAGATCTTCAACAGTGAGTCGCATGTGTGTCAACTCAAGAGAGCATTGTATGGACTGACGAAAGCACCTCGTGCTTGGTACACTCGGAGAGACAGCTATTTCATCGAACTGGGCTTCACCAAAAGTGAAGCAGATGAAACATGTACCAGATTTTTGGTGAGGGTAAGCTATTTATTATTGTTCTTTATGTTGATGATCTAATTTGTATTGGTGATGAGAAGCTGATACACTCATGCAAGAAGGATCTTGCAAGGGAGTTTGAAATGAAGGACATAGGACTCCATTATTTCCTTGGATTGGAAATATGGCAGTGGGATGGTGAACTTTTTGTGTCTCAAGGCAAGTATGCAAAGGAGATATTGGGTAAGTTTCACATGGAGAGCTACAAACCCATGGATACTCCTCTTCCAAGAAATTGGAGGAAAGAGGATGCTACTTATGGAGAGGTAGTGGATGCTACTGTCTACATGCAGTTAGTTGGTTCACTGATGTATCTAGTGAACACCAAGCCAAACATTTTCTACGCAGTTAAACAACTGAGTCAAGTTATGGTTAATCCTACCAATCTCTTTTGGAAGTCGGGGAAGCATGTCTTGAGATACCTAAGGGGCACATCATAGTATGGTCTATGGTACATACGTACAAAGGGAGTGAATTTTCAAGGCTTCACGGATGCAAATTGGGCGGGAAATCCATCAGACAGAAAGAGCACATCAGGAGGGATCTTTAGCATAGGATCGACAGTAGTTTCCTAATACAACAAGAAAGAGCGATCTGTGGCACTCAATTCAGCGGAAGCAGAATACATGGCAACAATTCAAGTTGCATGTGAGGCTATCTGGATGAGAAATATCTTGGTTGGTTTGTTTGGTTCTCAGATGGATCCGACAGTGATTCATTGTGATAATCATAGTTGCATTAAACTCTCGATTAGTCCTGTGTTTTATGATAGGCCCAAGCACATAGATATTTGGTACCATCATCTCATATATTGTGTGCAAAGAAGAATAATGTTGCTTCATTACATTCCCAGAGAAGATCAGGATGCATATATTCTGACGAAGGCGCTCACCAGGAGCAAATTCGAATACCATAGAAACAGGATCGGGGTGAAGGATAATCCCTTTTTTTTTTAGAAGAGTGTTGAAAGTCAAGAAGATAATTTCAGCACCCACACCTAGTGCATTAAGCACCTACACTAGGGTGGGGCCCACAGGGCTATTTTTGGTGCATGTCTATTTTAGTTATCCCTTAATTAAGATGGAAATTAAATTGTAATATAGTCTCAAAAATAACTTGTAATTGTTAGCTGAGAGTGATAAACTCAGTTAGCTCATGGATTTTGAGTTAGAGGTAGTTGGTGAGGCATGCAAAGTGATTCTAGTTGTAACAGAGTTCGAAGTGTAGTGGTGCATTAGTTAATGCAGGTTTTAATCAGTTTAACTCAGTTAAGTGAGTTAAAATCAGTTGTGCTAGTTGTAACTGCTTGATAAACTAGTGAGAAATCAAGTGAATAAAATATTAGTTAATTCACAATCAGGGATCTCACATGCAACTGAGGATTTACTATAATTATCTGCATGCATGTCAGATCTAGTGGAGACCCAGTTGAGATCTAGGTGAAAGGGAATTTGACTATCAATTGTAGGATTATTGGGTTTCACCCATGCAAGAAAACACCCATTGGAGTGCCCGTGATACTTGCGCAATCAATGAATTCCAAACTTCCTATTCTTTAGGGATTTCATTCATCAGGGATTGCGCAAGCAAGGCAGGTTGTCTAGAGGCAGTAAATTGGCTAAGTATTGGTCATTTTTATGTATGACGGTGTGAGACAATTAGATGAGTACTGGAGGGCTCTTGTGAGAAGAGTTTGTATGTAATTGTTTCATGATCCATGCTAAATATACAATAGAAGATAGTGGGGTTTTGAGCAGCAAGCTTTCTCTGGGAAACTATCTTTGTTGTGGTTTGATTGATTCTTCTTTATTTCATGTGACTGGTGATTGTGTTTTTAATTCCGCAAAATATTTGTAGAAGTGATTCAGTATTTAACTTTAGTACATTGTTAGATCGGATTGAATCCAAGATATACATGCATTTTGTATAATTTCTAAAAATTCTACATTTTACTACTAGGTGCGTTCTTGTGCTAGTCCATTGAAACATTCCTTGTTGTGTTATCTCATAAAGCAAAAAGAATTGCAAATTAACTTTATCTTCATAAATAGTCATCGTTAGAGCAATAAAATTCTATATCCAATTGTGTGCATTCCCTTACTATACTCACCTTTTCCATTTCACTTGTGTATGCATCCTCTATCTCTATGTTCACTTCTCTAAGCAACAAAATTGAACCATAATGTTGCAAAGATACTACATTACATTTTCCTTTGTTCTTCTTATTCTCCTTGTCTGTTAAATATGTCATAATGAGATTATTCGTCAGATTTTTCCCCTCAAGATTAGAAATCTATCAAACACATAAAATATATACCTCCTTCTTCATGCACTATCACATTTACACTATGTTGGAAAGTGAAAAACTTCCTCTTGCAACAAGGGATTTATCACCCAATGAAGGTCCAATTAGACCCGTATTAGTTTGGGATAGAAATTTTTACCATGTCTTTTTCATAATGAATTATAATATTTACAACGATCCAAGACTGAAAGTGAAATATTTTTACCACATCTCTTTCATATTGTATTGTAATACTTTTTTTTTAATAGTAAGGAGTAGGAGGATTATATTAAACTGCGCTCGTATGCGGCAAAAAACTAGGAGAATTACAAAATGAGTACAGTTCCATCTATGGGTATCACAATTTTCCTTTTGGTCACCCAAGCCCAATTTTTTCTCCCAAAAATTATAAAGAGCCACATCACTACTTAATTATTGTTATACATCCTATAGTATTGGTTCAACATTAAATTACATTTATATTTTGACATCAAAAACCAAAAATCACGGGGGTTTGGCTACTCCTCCATTTCCACCAGACAGTTGAGATTAATTCTTGTGTTTTATTCATCAGACCAAGGGACCTTTTCTTCCAATTTGAACTGGAGGTCCTAAATTTGTAGACACAAAGCGTCAATTTCATCTCAAGTTAAAGAATTTTCATGTTTTTCTTGATCTCCCACTCCTGCATATCGAACGTCTCCTTTTTTTTTATGAATGCACCTTTGCATAAACGTCAAACCTTCCTTGAGTTCAACATTCTCTTTGACACAAATACCAGATTCTAGGGGGAACCTCCCTCTATCCTTCATAGTGTGCCCCGAAATTATTCTCGAACAAGGTTGATGTCGTCCCCAGGAACCCAAAACCGAGCTTCCCTCATCGGTATGACTCATTGCTTCCATGCCAATAATGGGAGGGTTACCAAAACTTAAGGGACCCTAGAATAGAGTAGATTATGATAACTTAATGGAGAAACAAAGAGTCCCGTGAAGACTAAATAGGATGGAAACACACATAGCCACTCAAAAGTATCTCCCTTGTCTAATTCTCCGAAATTACCCCCCACAACAGTGACTAGCTCACTCTCCTGGATTTTCCCTATTCCCACAACCATGTAGACCCATTAGATACCCTAAATTCCCAGACTTTCCAGACCCTGCCACAAAGTCCTTGAGAAAATTACCACCAGGATTGAAGCATACCCTCTCTTTCAACAGAGGATCAAACCGTTATTCCTCCTTATATATAATTTTCTGAGCTTGAACCAAATGCAGAAGTGCGGGATTATACTCTTACCTCTTACATCCTGAATGTTATTCCATAATGCTCCTGATCATTGAAATGACCTTTGACTTGTCCAACATCATCTTACCCCACCCGAACTGACTGCACCATCCTGGATGGATTAAATGCCACTCTTATTCACAGTGAATTTGCATGTTTTCAACTTGAATTTGCTTGCTACGGAGAGTGATCCGAGGATCGATTTCTTGAGCTCCCACACTTAAGCATAATATTAATCCAAGTGTTGCACCTTATTATGGACAGCATGCACACAGCATAATATAGTGGACGTCACACTGAGGAGAGTCAGCACGAGGCAAGTAGAGGGGGTGTGGGATAAGAAGGAATATGTGAGAGGTGCGAAGAGGAAATGAGTGAGGGTGAAGAGAGGAGATCTGCCAAGTTGGCAAAGGCAACAAGAAATGGAGGGTGATTTGGTGATGGAGGTGGAAGGGAGGGAAGCGGAGGGAGGGGGAAGGGAGAAGAGGCGAAAGGGTAGGAAAAATAAGGATAGGAAGAGGGGGATTCCATTAGGGGGAAGAGGGATCCATGCGGGGGATGGCGGGAATAATAATCTCCTTAATTTTTATCTTATTGTATCTTTTTCATGGAAGAATCAACAAAAAATATCATGTTTTGTAGTTTCATATCAATAATTAGGGGATAGTAACAATTCACACTATCCCATTCACCTCGCTGCTTTCTTCTTTCAACTTGCAAGCCAAGTTGGCTTGCTTGCCAGCTTCCATATTTTGACCTCTAAGGATATGGAAAAAATGTAATCGTTCCCTGGATTCTCTTAAGGATTTGATTCAATTTATTGTTTTGAGTTGCCGATTTGAGGTTCATATCCTTTATGATCAGAAAGGAGTCCCCTTAGATAATCATATCCTTGATTCCTTGTTTCTGGGCCAAATTGAGCCCGAGAGACAATCTGTAAGCCTCAGCTTGATTATTTGTCTTCTTTCCCAGTCCCCAAGCGAATACATCTTCTCTGATTCCTTCAGGATTAATGAGAACCCCTCCCCCTCCTGTCACCCCAATATTGTATTCTAATATTAACAACTAACTAAGTGAGCACAATAAGAATGGGATTATTGATGCTTTATAATGCCAAATATATATAATCATTTTTATTTTTATTATAGCCCACATTGTTTTTTTATTTAGAGTATTTTTTTAAGGGACACGTAGCAACTCCATGTTGAGTATGGATGGAATCACACATCAGCCTCATTATAGGTTGTAGAATGTGCATCTTGGAACAAAAACTTAATTTATTGGGTTAGATTAGTGAAGTTATTGTAAGTAATGTGTTAAATTATTGTGTATTTTTATAATCTTATTATATCATTTTAACATATAAATATTTATCAATCAAAAATATGCAAATTTGATGTTCATATATACAAATCAAACCATTCAATCAATTTTGTGAATTAAGATATTTTTTCTTAACTTTGTTTGCATTACTTCATGCTAACATAGTTTTATTTCTCCAATTCAATTTTGAAATTTGGATGGAGAATGTTAAAATTGGATCATTAATCTTAATATGCTTGATTGTATTGTTGTTTAATTATGGTTTGGTTAATTTGTGTACATTTTTAGTTTTTCTTATATGTTATTCTAATTACAAATACATTTAATATTATGTGTATTTGAGAAGGTAAATAAAAAAAATAAAATTATGAATTTACCAAATGTAATGAAGTAAAAATTAAAAGTAATTTTCTGTAGTATTATAAATTTGGCAAACTAAACGTAGAGGTTGGCCATTTATGATGTAAATAGTTTGCAATAGGAGATCATTTTCATATTAATCTTGATCACATCAAGTTCACTAATATTTTTTCTTGTTTTTAAACTAATATGAAATACTTTATATTAATACATCAAGAGTACAAAATTTATGGTTCAAGCCAAGCAATATAGTATTTTCTTCTAGTCTAATGCCTAACCAAAATAAATTAAAGAAGCATACTATACTAAAATTTTTGTATGTAAGCCTCCAATCAAACGAATTATGTAAATGATGTTCATCAACCCTGTGCACTTATGTTGGCTCTAAAGAGGGAGCATTAACATTCAAATTACAAACCATTACATTACCATAACTAACGAAGTTAGAAAAAGAAGGGGAGACTAGCCTATTTTGTTCCATGCCTTTTCGAAGCTCCACTATTTGGTTTCAGAGAATGTCAATTTCGTCTTCGGCTTGTTGGAGTTGCACCCTTTGATCCAGCAGAATCTCCATGGTCAATGTCAAGCTAGTTGCCAACTAATTATACCTTTGCTGAAATTGAAAGAATCTACTCCTTCAGGTTTTGGATCTCATGCTCCACTCTACATTGGTGATCCCCTCGATACATCCTCCAATTCACAAACACATCCCAATTGTGTTCACAATGCAAAGTATGAATATATATTTCCAAAACTAGGAGTAGGATACCACCATGCCAATAACAAACCATTATTTTCGAATAATGAAACATAGTTTGAATTCCAAAGAAAAAAGGATTATTATCAACATCTAAGATGGTATACTTTATTGTTATTAAACCAAGATTAACATGTAGAGACATGCTTCTTATGGCAACCCGAATGTTGGCAGAAGATAATATCTATGGGTGCCTCACCCAATCTCTAGTGGCTCCACATAGAATTCACCACCATTACATATGCTTTTGCAAACCTAACCTCCTAAATTGAAATAATTCCCTCCTCATGTGATCAAAAAGCTTCCCACCCAGCAAAAGGGTTGTCCATGGAGCAAGCCAACTTAGGAGAGTAATGCATTACTCCAAATCTCCCACATTGAAGGTAAAAACGAGTCATATGAACTCCCTTGCCGCTACATAGGGGAATTGGGGGCATGTGACTAACATGTCTATCGTTGCCATAGTACATCAACACTAACTAAGCCATCTAATCAAATATATGCTATATTGGATGTAGGTGTACTAGATTGTCTTTCAAAAGTCCTATGAGTTGAGTTATGTTGATCACTTCATCCCCTTCATGTCAAATATCTTATGAAACGAACCTCCACATTCCATCCAAATCCAAGGTAAAATTTGTCCACGTCCACCCCAATCCCTTTCAATGATACATGGATTTTAGGGTATAGGGTAATAACCCACCCTTTCAATTACGATAAGGGTGCCAAGTGCTAGAGCGATGACCTTATTCGCTAGAATATTTGCTTCCTTATTGTTATGTCATAAGACATGAATCATCGAGTTGTTGGGTGTGGAGCTTGATTATCTTCCTTATTTAGATGTATCAACGTGTTGGACCCCTGTTATTAACAGGGCGGAAATGCCACCAATCATTTGATTGCCGTCAGGGGGGTCCAGGGGGGGCAACAACGACCTTTTGAAGCCCCCCTCTGGCGGGAGGTTTTGGGGGCAGTGCCCCCGAAGCTAAAAACAAATGTAAAATTTCTTTGTAAAATTTCCTTGTAAAATATTGTAATTTCGTAGTCAATCTGGGCCGTTCATTAGGCGGATAATCTGACAGTATAAGTTATGTTTAATTTATGGTTTTCGCCCTAGATGGGAACCCCTATGTTGTATGAGGGTATTGTATTACAACTGTGTATGGTGTGTATACTCTGAGCGAGAAATAGCAAGGGGGATTATGTGAGAGAGAAGAGGATATTACAACAGATCTGATGTAGGTTGTGTCTCTTCATTTTTGTTGGATAATATAAAGGAAGGACTAGTTTCCATGGATGTAGCCCAAGCTGGGTGAACCACATATATATGTGTCTCTCTTGATTTATATGTTATTTATGTGTTTGTGTTTTCACATATTTTATGTGTTCCATTACTCTGTAATATATAATTTTATAGCATGAGTAATCCCTCGAATGTTTTAAATAGATAATTGATATTTTAAAGGTGACAATTAACTATAAATCCTTAGGAAATGAACCCAAATCTACCAGTATTATTATTATACTCAAATTAAAATAGGTCACCTAAAGAAACCCTTAGAAAAGGCCATAAGCATTTTCTTGATTATTTGTAGTATGCCCAAGACTCCAAAATAAGGATAAGTCTACTTATCCCCTAGGAAAATGATCAATTCCCCCTCCCCAACGCTAGGGAAAATGATCACCCCCCACCCCCCAAACCCTGAGAGATTGTGTTAAGATTATTATTATCAGCTTTACATTAACATTTGTTTTTCATTTTAAGAAAAAAATTATATAATATGTAGAAAATGTTGAGTTTTCTTGAGTGTTGGGGTAGCATCAGATGTGCTCTAGCTCCCAAAATTTGTGGAGGGACTAGAGTACATGAGATATCGAAGACACAAAAAGGGATTTGGGAAATTTCATCTAGTTTGGGAGATAATTAATTAATTAATAATTTTAATTATGGACCCTAAGTCTAACGTAGGAAATTAAATTATTAAAGGTAATTAATTAAAACATGTGATGAAATTGTCTTAAGTCACACAAATCAAGCTTTCTTTTAATCTTATCCATCGATTCAAGATCTGATCATGGCTGTTGGTTTCCCAATGATAAAAGTATAAAGGAAAGGCTTGGGGTAATTTGGAGAACACGCACACGGAGGCAGAGCACTGAGACTTAGCTTAAGTTCTAAGGCATGGTTTGCTAAGGACTTTTAGAAGTGTTTCAGCTACAGAGAGGGGTATTTTAGGCAAAGGGGATGGTCTGAACCGAGTGCCTAGAATCAGTAAGAGGAAGAGAGTAGCTTCCAGAGGTAGCACAAAGAAGCAGAGGCAGCAACAGCATAGGGAGTAGCAATTGCGCAGCACATAGGTAGCTTCAGCTACGCAAGTGCTACGCAGTCCCTTCTGGGACAGCGTTGAGCAGGAGGGGACCCATCTAGGTTACGCATAGACCCTTAGGCATAGCGTAGGATCTGTGTTTCCCATTCTAGGGTTACACAACCTTCTCCAAGCCAGCGTGGAGGCATGCAGAGGTTGTCTAGGCTGACGTAGGGGCTTCAGGGGAAGCGCTGAGGTTTCTAGGGCCAGAAGTTGTTTCTATTTTTATTGACCATGGATCTAATTATAGTTATGTTAATATTGAACTAGTGTATAACTAGTGTGGTTTGAATAAAGAAGTGCATTTAGAATCTTGGTTAGTACAGTTGGCTATAGGTACAAAGAAAAGAGTACATCACTGGGTAATAATTTGTGAATTTGAACTGAATGGTATGCCTACATCAGCAAATTTGGATGTATTATCATTAGGATCGTATAGTATGCTTTTGGGTATGGATTGGTTGTATCTTCACAGGAATAAGGTGAATTTTTATGACAAGTACATTGAGTACTTGGATGACAATGGGGAACAATGAATCTTATAGGGTAAGAAGAAGGCAACATCTGTAAGAATGGTGACATATATGCAGGCCAAGCGCAGTCGTAGAAAAGTGTGTGTGTTGTTCATATTACATATTTCGAGTAACAAAGGTAAGGAAGTTGAAGATGTGGATGTCTTGATTAGGTACTAAGTTCTACAACAATTTCAGGATGTGTTCCTGACAGAGAATTTAGAGTTACCACCTCATAGAGAAGTGGAATTTTCTATTGAGTTGGTACAAAGGGAAACACCAGCGTCGAAGGCACCATACATGATGAGCACTCCAGAGTTAGTAGAGCTAACGTTGCAGTTGAAGGAAATGCTTGAAAAGGGATACATTAGGCCAAGTGTATCGCATCATGGTGCATCAGTATTGTTTGTGAAGAAAAAGGATGGTACTCAAGCTATTCATCAATTACAGGTAGTTGAACAAGGTAACCATAAAGAACAAGTATTTGTTGTCGATGATCAATGACTTGTTTGATCAGTTGAAGGTAGCAACAGTGTTCTCGAAGATTGATCTGAGATCAGGATATCATCAGGTATGCATCAAATAAGAGGGCATTTACCAGACAACTTTCCAGACTAGGTATGGGAATTATGGGTTTTTTGTAGTTCCTTTCGGTTTGACTAATGCTCCAACTACTTTTATGTGCTTGATGAATAGTGTATTGTGTCCTTATCTGGACAATTTCGTTATTATATTTATTGATTATATATTGGTATATTCTAAGAATGAGGAAGAACATGTTATACACTTAGCAGCAGTGTTGAGGTTTCTTAGAGAGCATCAGTTGTATGTCAAGCTTAGAAAATTCAATTTCTTTCAAACATAGGTACATTACTTGGGACATGCAGTTTCCAAGGAAAGCATAGTAGTGGACCCGAAAAAGATAAGGGATATCATGGAATAGGCAGCTCCAAGGAATGTGGATGAGGTAAGATCATCCATGGGACTAACAGGGTATTACAATAGGCTCATCAAGAAATTCTCACATATTTCTTATCTTATTACATCGTTGTAAAGGAAAGGTAAGAAATTTGAATGGACAGAGGAATGTGCAGCCAACTTTTAACAGTTTAAGTAATTGTTAACAAATGCTCTATCTTTAAAGATTGCAGATCTGGAAAAAAATATTGTAGTGTGTACATATGCTTGCAAGAGAGGACTTGGTGGAGTCATTATGCAATAAGGACAAGTGGTATGCTATAAGTCATAGGAATTGAATGAGCACGAGCAGAATTATCCGACACATGATATTGAGTTGGCAGTGATCATCCATGAATTGAATATGTGGAGGCACTATCTTCTTTGTAGGAGGTTCATACTGATGAGTGATCACAATGGATTGAGGTATCTATTTGACCAATCGAATCTTAATGTCAGACAAGCTATATGTTTGGCCACAATCAGTGAGTTTGACTTTGAGATCAGATACATTAAAGGTAAAGAGAAACGGGTCATAAATGCTCTTAGCAGGAGGATACAGGTGAACCATATAGCAGTTATGAGTTCCTATGGGACAGATTTACAGGATCGGATAATATAGGCAGGACAATGGGATGACAGGTACATGGAGCTTATAAACATGTTACAACAGGGTACAAGTGATCAGGATGTGGACTATCGTCTCACAGCAAATGGCTTGGTCAGGTTTATGGACAGGATATATGTGTCAAACAAAAGTGAGCTCAAGAATATTATCTTAAGAGAATTTCATGCTAAGTCGTATTCAAGTCACCCAAGATATCAGAAGACATTTACAACAGTGAATCATTTTTATTATTGGTTGAATCTGAAGAATGAAGTGGAATATTTTGTGGCTAGATGCTTGTATTTTATATGGGTAAAAGCGGAGTGTAAGCATCCACGTGGATTACTACAGCCTATTCCGATTCCAGAGTGGAAATGGGAGGTCATTTCTATGGATTTTATCACCAATTTTTCGAGGAAATATAGACAGCATGATTCTATCATGGTTTTGGTGGGCAAGTTGAAAAAGGTAGTACACTTCATTCCAGTGAAGTCTACACATTCAGCGAGTGGTGTGGCACAGGTATTCATCAAAAATGTAGTGAGATTGCATAGTGTTGTAAATAATATTGTGTCAAACATGGATGATAAGTTCACTTTGAGATTATGGAAAGAGGTACTTACAAGTTTGGGTACAAAATTGGCCTTCAACACAGTTTATCATCCGTAGACATATAGACAGACGGAGAGGGTCAATATGATATTGGAGGACATGTTGAGGATGTATGTGATGCATCGGAAAAAGAGATGGGAGGAGTACCTTCCATTGTTTGATTTTTCTTACAACGATTGGTATCGAGAATAAATGAGGATGGGTCTATTTGAGGAATTGTATGGGTGGAGTTGTAATACTCCCATTTGTTGGAGTGATTGAGTTAATAGGGTGTTGATAGGATTTGATATGTTGGCTAAATGGAACAGGAAATGCATGTAATCAAGAAGAATTTGAAGGTAGCACAGGACAGACAGAAAATTTATGTAGATCAGAACAGGTTGTTTAAGGAGTTTCTGGTTGGGGAACAGGTATACTTGTGCATCAATCCCAAGAAGAGCTCCTTGAAGTTTGGATTATGTGTCAAGTTGGAACCTTGGTATTGTGGACCTTTCAAGATTCTTGAAAAGATTGGACCAGTGACTTATTGACTTGCAATGCCACCAATGGTGAAAGTCCATGATGTTTTCCATGTGTCATTGCTTAAGAAGTATGTTAAATATGGTGATATTGTGATTGACTGGTTTGTATTACAGGTGGAGCAAGAAGGATAATTTCAGCTGGAAACTCAGTGTATATAGCGGAAAAATATGCTCATGCTCTAGAACCAAGTAATCGAGCAGGTTAAATTACAATGGAAGTACTTTGGGCCCGATGAAGCTACATGGGAGATGACAGATCAGATGGGGGCTATTTATCCTTCTCTATTCATTGGTTGAGAAAATTTTTTTGGTATATGTTTTAGTATATGTACATATGTATATGGATGTAAATATATTCATGATTTGTGTTATAAAGCTCCAATAAGCATTATGGGTGTCATTTCATTATGGATGTCATGTTGTTATGTTTCTCATGTTGGTTTTCTTCTCAGCAGGTTTCCATTGTAAATACTGCAACGATCTAAGTTATAAATCTCCATGGGCAGTATGTTTTGCTTTCAACAGTCTTGTTGGTTGTAGGTGTCATTAAACACCAAGGACGATGTTCCCCCAAGGGGGGGTAGGGGGGGAGGGGGGTTATAACCATCCTGTTTAAAAATCCATGTAAGTTAATAAATGTAAAATAAGATCGTGGTCATGGGACACGTATTTCAAACTGAATTTTGGAAAAAAATGATAGTGATGAGGATCACTTGTCGTTAATTAATGTCTATGGAAATTGGCAAATGAGATGGCAAAGGATTTGGAAAGGCATGAGGCATTAAGTGGCATTTTATTTATGAAAATAATGGAAAATGGGAGAAAAATAAGGTGAAAAGTAACAGGTTGCATGTGAGGAGGAAAATGAAGGAAAATAATGGAAAATTGAAGAAAATAGAGGCCTCATTGATTAAAAGGCTTATAAGGATCAGTTGGTAGCTTTTTGTCAGTGTTATCTTTGGTCAATTCAGTTTTGGAGTTCTCATTCTATTCTCTCTCTCTCTCATATCTTGGACACTTTATTTTTCTTAGAGCACTCTTGGAGGAGTGTGACATACTTGGGAATTGGAGAAAGAAGGCGAAGGAAGAGAAGGAAAGAATCAAAGGACATCGGGATCAATAGCTACAACGGGTTTTTCTTGCAAGTATTGAGTTGCATGTAGGATTTCCTTACTAGTTTTTGCATGCATGGCATATGCATGTGGTTTCTTGGTTATGATTTGTCATTAGCATGGACGATTGTCTAGATTGACGGTGCTTTTTCCTAGCCTTTCCATTTCCTGTATATCCATGGTGTTGTGGGTGTTACCTTTGTTTTCTTGTTGGTTCTCATGTTCCTTATGCTTGTGAGTTGAGTTACTAGGTATTAGAAGCCTTGGTTGGACAAACGCTCTAGAAGCCCTGTAACAACTTGGGTTGAGTTACTAGTCCTAGATGCCTTGGTGGAAAAATTCTTCGGAATCCCTTGGCGGGTTGAATTACTAGTCCTGTAAGCCTTGGTTGGACAAACGCTCTGGAAGCCCGACAGTAAATGTGGGTTGATTTATTAGTCCTGGAATCCCTAATTAGAACAAACGCTCTGGAGCCTTGGACAACTTGGGTAAAGACCAATCTGGTGATGATTAGTGATGTCTAACTGTGAGGTGGAATCATTGGTTGAGGGTTAAGGTGGTTTGGCCTCTATAAGCCCTAGTTTGGTTTGTCTGGTTTATTCCCTGAGATCCCACATTCATGCTTAGAATATGACACGGGGGTGACTGGCTGAAAGAAAGATTTGGTTCAACCTAGTCTATGGTTAGGTGGTACGTGGAAGTCTCAAACCTGGTTGCATTTTACACATGTTAATAAGATCTCATTCCCTCTTGTATATTATGGGTAAATATATTGGTTCATATGTGGTTTTTATGGTTGTTATATCCTTGTTATTTTTGTTGTTTATATGTTGGTTATGAATATGTTTTATGACAGACTTGATGTATGGTTCTCATTATGTTTTGATTATCAAATGAATTAACAATGAATACATAACCTAATTGATGATAATGCAACTATTATGATAAGGAAACATTGTTTTCTTACGAATCTCAGATAAGTATGAAACCCCTATGCTTAGATATGTTGTTATGACCTATAGATTACATATTTGTTTAATGTTTGAAGAAATGTCTATCATGGCTAGTAGGGGTCAGATCAAGTACCTGTATCAATTTTTGCATTAGTAACCTTGTCGCAGTGCTATTTATCATTTTTGGGAGTTTCATGAAGTTCCGGGCAGTGGCCTGAGACCTAGCCCAAAAAAGTGGCTTAGAATCTAGGGTCGCTGGCACAAAACTACCTGGAAAAATACACAATTGCTAGCATGCATTGTTGTGGGAGCGACTGGAAAGCCTCAGTCACATGCATGGCTTATTATGGGAGCGATTGAGGGTCCAGATCAGTAAAATGTAAGGTTGCCTCAAGGGTTGGCCGCCTGGAAGGGTTGGTTGGTTCCTAGAGGTTATGTCGCATGTGTGGAAGGTTAGATTGGTTGTGTCATGTCGGTTCTACTCCCTTAACTATACATGGGGAGTTGAATCACATCATAGTAGCCTCTCGTCACATGTTTACCCTGGCAGACTGGTTAACTTGGGTAAATGTGAGAGGAGGTGGTTACAGAATTCTTGAAGGCAATCTATAACTCAGGGAATGTAGAGAATTTTCAGGTCGATGGGCGTGAAAGCTTTTACGTCAACAAGCTCGAGTGAAAGCTTTAGAATTTGGTTGGATTCAAGGTGGCACATTCAATCAAGTATTTTTGAATTTTTTCTCTCCTGGTTCTTATGGTTGGAAAGAATTCTATACTTTCAACTATCTTCACTGGAAGTTGGTTGGTTCATCTTAGGGCTTCGAGTCTATTGTTTCAGTTACTTTAGTGAGGAATTTAAGGGATGAAGGTAACTTAGGGTGGTATTGTGGGATCTCAGTAAATGGTTTCCTTCTTTACCCAGAGACCTTTGGATTTATCGGAGCTTGTGTCGGTCGGACTCTCAACCACGCCTAATTGTATCTGAGCATTTGAATCCTTTAATCACGCATCTATCATCCCTTCTGCAAAGTGACTCAAGCTTGCAACGTAATTCCTTTGGTTGGAACAAGGGTTTAACAACATTGGCCCGAAATATCTAATGCTAGGAAGAAAATTGGACTGATAATGGTTATTGACACTTGTATTGGTTAGACTGCCTCTATGGAGTGGGTGAATTGAAGGATCTTGGTAGAAAGGTCGTGATCAATGGAGTGTGGGGATTTGTTTAATTCTTGGAGATAGGTTGTGGAATTGCCAGGAAGGGTTAAGGGAATATGAGGAGCGACAAAGGAATTTGTGGGAGTGTTAGTGGCAGAGAAAGGCCACACGGGTGCATCTAAAGGAAGCAAATCAACTAATTGATAAAACAAATTAGTACTCTTCAATTTTATATGATGACCATGGTAATGAGGCAACATAAACAAGTGGAGACTACATTGAACATGTTAGAGGAACTCTTAAGGCTTCAAGGAATGGCAGCAAGACAAATGGACAAGCTCAAAGAACTACGACAACAAATTTTGACCTTGCAAGAGTAGCTTCAAATTCTACAAATCAATGCAAACAAACCCAGCTCAGGGAATGGGCAAGAGGTAAATCAATGCTTGGGTCTTAATCAAATTCTAGAAAAGACCACAAAATGACCAATGCATTGTTGTAATTTTTTTTTGTATTAGACACTTTATGTTGGTTGTATACATTTCAATATGTAATCAATGTAAAGTTATGCGATGCATCAAAAGATTTTGAAACCAATAGATTTCATAAGGCACAGCCACATGACAAAATGCAATCCACGAGTACCTATTGTAACTAAACACATAATTTATCTAATATAAATACTCATTATTGTAATAATAAATAATAAATTTCTTATTTGAAATTAAAACTTATTATGTTTAGTCCACGGGGTCTTGGATAGACATTGATCGGGTGCTCTGTTAAAGCACTCCTTAATGTGAAGTCACCAATTCAATTTCCCACCGTGATCCAAGGTGACATATTGGACATGATGAAGATGTAGTCCCACCAAGCTTACCAAAAAAAAAAAAAGTCCACGAAGTATTGGATAGACGGTGATTGGGTGCTATATTAAAGCACTCTTTGATGTGAAGTCACTAATTATTCTCTACTCCAATCAAAATAATATATTTGACATGATGAAGATGTAATCCCACCAAACTTGAAAAACAAAAAAAACCAAAACACAACATATTATAAATAATAATTAATTTCTAAAACCATTAAAATAAGAAAACATTTATTTCTTTTTAAAAAACATATTTTATTATTTCAATAAATTTATAATTAACTTTAAATTTTAAATTAAATTTTATCAATTTCTAAATCAATTGCAATAGAAAATACTTTATTTAAATTAAAAAACATGTAAATGGTAAAAATAAAAGAAAAGAAATGTTTGAATCGTGTTAATAATTTTAATCTAATGAAAATATTTCCACTTTTATTTCCGCCACATTATTGATTGATAAAGAAAAAAAAATCATATATATATGATTTATTATTAATAAAAATTATTATCTTAAATAAGAAAATATTATATTTAAAAAAAAAAAATATTTCTAATATTTTAATAAATTTATAATAAATTTTAAATTTATCAATTACAATAAGAAAATGCCTTATTTTATTTTAAAAACATATAAATGGTAAAAATAAATTCCACATAAACAAATGTTTTATGCCTTATTTCATTTTAAGAAGCATGTAAATGGTATTCTTATTCATTTTAAAAATATATAAATGGTAAAAATAAAATCCACATAAACAAATGTCTTATGCCTTATTTCATTTTAAGAAGCATGTAAATAGTAGAAGTAAAAGAAAATAAATATTAAATTTAATTTTAATAAGTATAATATCATTAACATACCTATTGTATTTATATCATTATAATTTTTTAATTATTTAATAATTATTTTATTGAAATGTGATATATATATAATTTAAAATTTGAAAAATAAATTAATAAAAATATTAATAATTATTTAAATGAAAATTTTTCAAAATATTCTACTCAGCCAACAAATAATAATATATATTTTATGTTAATTGAATTTAATTTAAGTGGATGGATTGAATAATTATGATTATTACTATCTAGATTTAAGAATATTAGTTTAACATGTTGTAGTTATAGAAAAGAGTATTTATGTTGTGCTTTTAAGTGAGTGTATATTATGGATTGACTATGACTTCTCTCTTGTTTTCAGACTAAGAAGCAAGCTGATTTCATTCCCAGCGATCCCCAAATCCAAAATATTTTGTCATTTGGGCCTCACCACTGACATGATGAGTTATAATGTCTTGAAAAATATTGTTGTAATAGCTTTGTGCCTATAAATATTATTATATTAGCTTTAAGATTTGTGAATTCTCAAATAAACATATTTATAGACTAATCTGATAACACAACAACCTCACTCTAAATTATTGTAAATTTTACAAATTAACTCATGAAATATTAAACAATTCTATTTATGAATAAATTGAAAATGAATAGAATCATTATCCTCTAAAAAAATACATAGATTAAATGTTAATTTTGGACAACTAGGTCCAAACTCCATGATGTGATGCTCAGATGACGATGCCAATATTTTTATTGGGTTCCTCTTGCAGAGAGGTGCAAAATCAATCTAAAGATCATCTTGATCGGATAAACAGAACATGTATTTCGAATTTATTCCACATGTGCAAGGTCGACCTGTTTTATCCCACATGCATAAGAGATGTGTCACACACCCCCAAAGATGCCTATATATTGGAGAGACTTGGAGTTCATTATACACACAATGTGTGGAGGCATTTTTCTCTTCTATTTTGATGGTGATGGAGCTGCATTCTTGGTTCTGCGTTTAGGGCTTCGTGGTGCAGCGTCTTTGTGGAGTATTCTTGATGGGACGTTTATGAAGACTTTGTTGGTTGAATCATCTTGCTGATCGTCGTAATGCCACCATTATTTATCTCTGTTTCTGGCTCGTCTTCCATCGATATAATGAATTTAACATGGAATCAGAACTAGGAGAAGACAACGCCCAGAATCTAGGGCAACGAGATGGGGGTTGTTCAAAGGGAAAATAAGGGTGTCGTAAATTTACAGCAAGGTTGTGTGGTAGGCCGCAGGCCATACCACACAGCAAGAGATAGCGTGGGATGCCGCCCATTCGACGAAGGAAGACGAAGCTGCACACTGCAGCGTAATCAGGATTACGTCCAGCAGTAGGCGTAGAGAAACCCTAAGCTAATATCATTGTCGGAAGCTAGAAGTCAACGTGGGAAATTTTTTTGTAGCGGAAGCTAGAAGACAGCGTGGGAATTTTTGTTCTCCATGATTCGCATAGCCTGACACGCTTGCCCACGTCTTCATTCTTTACCTCTCTGCATCTGTCTGTCCTGCTAACCCATTGCAAACCTGGGGCTTCTATTTGGGATTTGGCAATTACGAGTTGTGAATATATTTCATTGAAGCATGGGTTACTGATCGAAGCAGCTGAGGACATGGTCGATTGAGCTCACAGGTGGGAGAATCCATCGTTGCTCAAGACTCACGGGCTACTGGTCAATATTCCAAAAGTGATATTCCACTGTTCAACGTAATGTATTTGGGTCTGTCATTTGACTGTAGCGCATGCAATTTGGTGGGAAATCTGAGCCAAAAGCAAATCGTCGCATTGTCGATCCTCCATATGATATTCAACATGCATACAAAATGAGGGAGTATTTGGTCGTGGATAAATTGTTCGAGTTTGTAGTGACTTGGATGCATCACTGCAAGGCGAGAATAATGCGTGGAATAAAGATGTAATTAAGCCAAAGGGAGTCGACTGCTCATTTTGTCTGAAGCTGTCAATCAAAATTCTATACCATTTTGTCTAGAGCCGCCAATCAAAATGATCCGGATTTATGCAGGAACGCAACATAAATACAGAGATGCGGCGGAAATAACACTTCATTTCATTAATATCAAAGAACTGAAATTTGCTTACAGACAGAATGGAAATAAAACTAGCTAGGGCGCTAGTAGCTATCTCTGAGAAGAGATGTGACGGCTATAGGCCTCTGAACTCAGTTACAATGAGGCTCGAGGGCCTATTTATTATTAAGAAACAATGGAGAACCCTAAACAACCAAAAACCTAACCCTAGGAGATGAAGTGCCAAAACTATGGGCCCCATTTGGGTAAATTAGTGTTTCAACTTCCCAGGGACGTAACTTTGGCATACTATCTCTGTTTGATGCACATGATACACATTAGAAAGCTCTATCCGAGGACTACAACTTTCGCCACAAATATCATTTTGAAACAAAATGATCGAAATGATATTTGATGCAGGCGCGATGCCCAAAAAACGTCATTTAGGGCCTCAAAACGGCTTCGGAAGTTCAGGACCCGAAAAACTACTAAAAATAGTTAGTTATGCCAAAACTGAAAAACTGAAAGAGACAATGGTGGGGGCCCAAGTGGAATAGGCGAGTGGCCACCAATATCCACCTGGATCATTCCTCCCCCCTTAGGAAGCAATGCTCCCCATTGCGTTAAGTTCCTCCATGA
The DNA here is from genome assembly GCA_034641835.2 of Pinus albicaulis. Lineage (NCBI taxonomy): Eukaryota > Viridiplantae > Streptophyta > Pinopsida > Pinales > Pinaceae > Pinus > Pinus albicaulis. Next base: position 451,181,169 of record CM076569.1, on the reverse strand, counting down.
GATGAGGAAATTTCTGCTGAACTTGGTCCCTGGTGAACCACTTTCCTTGGTGCATGAGTTGGCCAGCTTTGACAACCCGATACAGTTGGATCTTCTGTTGGCGAGTGTTCTTGATTTGCATGTCCATGATACAATCTGTGGTGGCCTGTTCCATGCAGTCTGGGTTTAACTCTGTTGGTGTGAGTTGTTCTGCAATGTCCGAGGTGTCCAGTAGAGGTGGAAAGTAAGGAAGAAGGCGATCCACATTGAAGACTGGGTGCAGACCAAGGAATGGTGGAATACTAAGCTCGAAGGCATTGTTACCTACAGCCTTGGTGATGGTGTACGGCCCGTATCGAAGCGGGCGAAGCTTGCGGTGAGGTCCAGTGAGGCGCTCCTTCCGCAAATGTAGCCATACTTTGTCGCCCACCTGGAAGTGGTGTGGCACCCGGTGTTGATCATGGCGCTGCTTGTACTTCGCATTGGCTCTGTCCAATATATCATGAACCCGTTGGCGGATGTGTTGAATGCGCTCGATGAAGCTACTTGCTTTGTCAACTTCAGACTGGACGTGCGCTGAATCGTCCTGAGCAGCTGCAAATGGCATGGCTACGTCAATGGGACATAGTGGCTGGAATCCCAAGCCCACCTGAAAGGGGCTATGGCCAATTGAACTGTGGAGAGCCCGGTTATAACTATGTTGTACATAGGGGAAGCTCTCGTCCCATGTGCGTGGATGCTTTGAATTGTACATGCGCAGAATGTGTACAATCATTCTGTTGACGACCTCTGTCTGGCCATCTGTTTGGGGATGGAAAGCTGTGGACTTGGTGAGCTTGGTATCCAACATCGACCAGAGGCTGGACCAAAATGTGCTGAGGAACCTGCTATCTCGATCTGATATGATAGACCGTGGGATCCCAAAGTGCACCCACACTCGTTCAAAGAAGAGTTTAGCAGTGGCTTCTGCTATGATATTCTTCTTGCAGGCCGCCATAATGGCCATCTTCGAGAATCTATCGACGACCACAAAAACACAATCATTTCCCTGCTTAGTAGAAGGCAGGCCCGACATGTAATCCATGGAGATGGATTCCCAAGGTCGACTAGGGGTAGGTAGAGGAGTATATAGGCCTTGATTCTTGATGGTCGGTTTGGCAATGGCACAAGCAGTGCAGGATCTGATGTGCTTCTCGACATCCTTTCGAAGGTTCGGCCAATAGAAATACTTCTGTAGTATTGCTACTGTTTTCTCGACCCCGAAATGCCCAGCGACTCGACTGTAGTGTGCTTCCCATATCATCTTGGCACGCTCGCTTGAAGGAACACAAAGGTGTCCCCGGTGACATAAAAGTGCATCTTGGAGGTGAAAATTTGGAACTTGTGTGCCCCCCAAGAGTGCCTTGTAAGTGTGGCCGAATTCTGGGTCACTCTCATAGAGAAGCGGCCAATCAGAAGTCTCGTTCCCACAAGAGTTGAGCACGGTGGTGAGCGCCACGATCGGTGGTCGGCTGAGGCAGTCTGCAACATTATTGGTGCTACCCTTCTTGTACTTGATGTTCAAATGAAATTGTTGCAGATATGTGAACCACTTCTGATGGCAATCATTTTGCAACTTCCCTTGTGTCTATATAAACTGCAGGGGCCGGTGGTCTGTGTGGATAATTGTTTCCTTCCCCAAAATGTAATGCTTACATTGTCGACAGGCTTGCACAATGGAATACATTTCTTTGTCATAGGTGGGATACTTGCGAACTGTCTCAGACAATGTCTGACTGTGATATGCCACTGGATGTCCCTGTTGAGTAAGAACTGCCCCAATAGCATAGTCAGAGGCATCTGTCTCGATCTCAAATGAGCATTGCAAGTACGCAATGTGAGAGCAGGGGAGAGGAGGCGGAGACAAAGGCGTTTTTCCAGTGCAGCGAACTCCTTGCGGTGAGGGTTCCAACCAAAGAATTTTGCTCCTCGCTCCTCCCTTGGTGACTTGACTCAGGGCCAAGTGATATGAGAGAATCCCAACACGAATCTACGGTAGAGTCGCCAGACCCGGAAAATTTGCGAAGCTGTTATAGTGGTTGGGGGTACGAATTCGATCCCAAATGACTTGGATCTGGTTGGATCCACATGCACCCCCTTTCATCAATAATGTATCCCGAATATTGAACCTGGGTCATGCCAAAAGTGCACTTCTCCAAATTGGCACACAGCTTGTGTTGCTACAGTGTTTGGAGGACTTGTCGGATGTGGTGGAGGTGCTCTTCACAAGTCTGGCTGAAGATCAGAATGTCATCCAAGTACACCACTAAAAATGAGTTGGTGAATGGCCGCAAGATGTCTTCCATCAACCTCATGAAGGTTGCGGGAGCATTCATCAACACGAAAGGCATGACCATCCATTCGAAAAGGCCTTCCTTGGCTTTGAAGGCAGTCTTCCGCCAGTTCAGTGGTACTTGGTGATACCGGGATTGGGTCGATCTTTGCACCAAATATTTTGCACCTTTAGGCTGGTCCGGAAGGTCATCGGTCAGGTGGGATCGGGTACCTATTCCAGATAGTGATCTTGTTCGGCGCTCGATAGTCAATACAGAGTCTCCATGTCCCATCCTTATTCTGTACCAACATGATCGGGCTCCCACGGGGCGATGAACTTGGTCGGATGTGACCTTTCTACAGCAGCTCCTGAATCTGCCTCTTGATTTCATCGTTCTCTAGACCAGAGCGTTGATAGATCGGTCCATTGGGTAGCGGCGCACCTGGGGTCAAATCAATCGGGTGCTTAACCTGATAGTGCAGAGGAACCCCTGTGGGTGAGGTGAAGATGTCCCCGTATTCCTCCATAACCTTATCCATTTGTTGTTGTCGTGCAGAGGAGCCCTATTTGGAGTTCGTGGCCACAGTCTTCTTCTTGCCCTGGGGGCAGATCATCGGAAAACAGATTTCTTGTTTGGGAAATCAAGGCTCTTGCATTGTTTTACGTCAACAAAGATATTATAGAGGTAGTACCTCTGGTATCACAATACAACTTATTTCCCAAAGTAACAATAACGGCATGAGGTGAGACTCATACACGGCCATGACCACTTCCACAAGTATGGTTGTCCTGGCTTACATCAGAGAAACATCAATAGGAGCAACGTCACATAATACCTAATCCGTGAAGGGCTTGATGCTATAGGGAAGGCGGCACTGCTGGCTGACGCGGAGATCTCGTCCTTGGTGAAGCCACCCGATGGTGTATGGATGTGGGTGCGCTGTGGTCGGCAAACCCAACCGCTTCACGGCATCTGCTGAAATGAGGTTCTTTTGGCTCCCATTGTTGACAATGAACTGTACAGGGGAGCCCTTTACCCACATCTGGGAGTGGAAGAGACGTTCCTCCTTCTGGATCTTTGTAGTGGCAACAGTGGCGTTGGGATCCGCATCAATAATATGTTTCCCTTTTTCATTCCCCTTTTCAGGTTCTGATTCGGAGTCGGAGCATGCATCTGACTTAGAAGCCCTCATCTCGGCCACTAGCCACTGCTTGGCTCGACACTCACTTGTGTTGTGAGTGGAGCTCCTATGGAACTCACACCACTTTCCCGTGTCCTTCTTTGGCTTTGCGGCGCTGTTCTTTTCTTATGGCTTTGACGGGTTGTCTTTAGCCGCCATGCCTTGCCTCTGTCCTTTGTTCTGCGGTTTGGAAGCACCTTTCCCTTGTTTTTGATAGCAAATCCAAAGTCTCACTTCTTCTGTTTGAATTTCTGCTCAATCTTGGCAGCATACCGGTATGTCGTACCAAGCGAGGAGATGTCGAGGAACTCCATTTCCTCCTGAATGTATCTGTGCAGACAGCTGCAATACTTTAGCACCAAATGTTTCTCTGAATCTTTGATACCCAACTTCGTGCGCAGGGTATGGAACAGATTCGTCAGCTCATTCACATCTTGATCCCTTTGTTGTCACAGCGTGGTCCATTGTATGTACTTGTCCTCATAGCTCCCCACGAGGTAGTACTGTTCCTTGACGGCATCTCGGAAAGAATTCCAAGTTGGTACGGTCGAGAACAAAGAGGGTTTTGTCTGGTCCTTGTTCTCATAGTAGGTTTCCCACTAGTCCTTAACATGGGGGGTTAGCTTTGAGGAGTGCAAAAATAATCTTCTCCCGATCTGAAAAGTCATGAACAGAGAAATATCCTTCTAATAGATTCAACCATCTATCTACGGCATCTGCATCTATTTGACCCTCAAATATGGGAATGTCAAAATTTACTTGTACCTTAAAAGGAGTCGCACCTCCAGAGTGGCTGCTGGATGCAAATGCGCCACCGGTGGGCAGCCATTGAAAGATCTGAGCAAAGTTATCCATAATCGCGTTCCTTTGTTTTTCGAGGGCCTCCTCGAGCAATATTTTGATAGGATCTCCTGCTCCCTCATCTTTCTTTTCGTCCCCCATGGGCGTCCGTCGAGGTTTGCGAGGCTGATCTTGCAAAGGTTCCACCAGATCGAGCCCTAGCTCCTTATACCCCGACCTCGCTGGGGACATGCAAAGAAGGATCGAGAAAAAGCAGACCGCTCTGATACCACTGATCCGGATTTATGCAGGAACGCAACAGAATAAACACATAACCATAAATACAGAGATGCAGCGGAAATAACACTTCATTTCATTAATATCAAAGAACTCAAATTTGCTTACAGACAATGGAAATAAAACTAGCTAGGGTACTGGTAGCTATCTCTGAGAAGAGATGTGGTGGCTACAGACCTCTGAACTGCTTTACAATGAGGCGCGAGGGCCTATTTATTATTGAGAAACAATGGAGAACCCTAAACATCACAAAAACCTAACCCTAGGAGATGAAGCGCCAAAACTATGGGCCCCGTTTGGGTAAATTGGTGTTTCAACTTCCCAGGGACGTAACTTTGGCATACTATCTCCGTTTGACGCACATGATACATCATTAGAAAGCTCTATCTGAGGACTACAGCTGTCAGGACGAATTTTATCACTGGTGCTTTCATACCCAAAAAACGTCGTTTAGGGCCTCAAAACGGCTCCGGAAGTTCGGGACCCGAAAAACTGCTAAAAATAGTAAGTTATGCCGAAATTGAAAAACGGAAAGAGACAATGGTGGGGGCCCAAGTGGAACAGGCGGGTGGCCACCAATATCCACCTGGATCACAAAAATCTATATTACATGTGGTCGAGCCACCCTTTCCAGGGGTCGAAGGATGAGTCGTCAGTGATCGATCTTGACATATGCATCTATGCATCGTAAGGTTTTGGAGTAGGTGTGATTCCCAACAATCGATTCATAGCCACAGGCTGTCAGATCTCTAAGGACCCTGGAGCGTGGAGCAGCTAAATCAGCGTAGGCAGCCGATAGAAGAGAGTCAGGTGACGGCTCAATACGCCGCATTTAAATTTTGAAGTTGCTTATTCACCGAGGGCGGAGTCATTCGAGGCATTGACAACACAGCTGGATTAGGCATGCACAAAAAAATTGGCACCCTGCATGGAATTGAGTCTGTGTAACCTGGGTTGACATGCAAACTGACGTATGAGGGATCACTGATGCAAGCCAGCGTACGTGGTTCTTAAGCAGACCAAAGTTAATGCATACTTGAGCAAATTCGTAATCCTACGCTGTTGAAAAGGGGACCCAAAATCAACATACTCCAACAAACGATCTTCTGGAAGTATATTTTCAGGTTCCATCTAAATAATTTAATACCAGGGTATTTTTTTAAATTTTATTGCACGTACATTTGCTAGTTAAACCTGCACTTTGTAATTTGAAGTGACTTGTGGTGATGCCTGTCATTGGTGTTGTGCCCTAGACTGAGTGTTGGTGTTGGAGTTTGATCTAAATGTGTTGTATTTCTCCAGATGCCACGTAAAAGATTGTGAGTGTTGGTTTGTTGCACGTTGTCAGTGTTTGTCTTGAAAGCATATTGTTAGCAGTATTTTCCATCAACATTGCATGATGAGAGGAAGTGAGGTATATTGCTAATGTCTATAAGTTAAGTAAAGTTGCATCAAGCATAAAACATATACAAATATATCAGACTACCCCTTTTCTGGAGTATAGCCAACTATAGAATCAGCGACAAAACTTGTCAACGTCCCAGTGTTTGGAACATATTTTTTTGGTAAAACTACATTTGTATTAGGTGGAGACACTGTAACTCCAAGGATATGCTCCGCTTCTGGTGAGGCTTGGGACAAGGATATTCCCCGTGACAAGTCATTCACATCTGAAGGATTGTGGGTATCATCACCTAACTCATGAGACGTATGTTGTTTCTTTGATGCCTTTTTCAAATTATTCACATGGAGATAAAATAGATGCTAATGAGATAACTGCTCCAAGAGAACCTATGGTATTAGCAGTTCCAGAAGTCAGTATTGATCTCCAGGGAATCATTTTGTTTTAAATGTATCTAGAGGATCTTACTATGACATCATTCAAAATCACTGTGAGAATGTGAGAGGAATATGTACCATTCAGGACAAAGGAACAGTGAATCCTCTACAGTGGCAGTGATGCAAACATGTATACTTGACAGAAGTTTTTTTTTTTGGGTGCAGTGTTGGTTCCAACATATATAGCTATGATGATATGAATTATGCGTAATAGCTATGATAAGTTGCAGACTATGTACAGGCAGTGAGAACAACATTGACTGAGGGAATTGATGGGTTGTGTTTAAAGCAACAATATTCTCTGTGAGATCTGCTTGGTACATCAAGAACAGAGGCCAAATTAATGTAAGTGAAAGTATTTTTTGCATGAAAGTCATCTTTATTTGAAGATATGGACAGTGACATATGGCGTATATGGCTATGATTTTTGAATGGCCTTGACAGTGGGTGAGTAAGATTTAGGCCCATGATTACAAAGCCCATTTCGATTTGGTGTCTAGGATGCCCAATCATGAGGACATTTGTCAGGATTGTGACAATGAAAAGCATAGGGGAATTTTTCCTCATTCCTCAAGTGTCACAAAGACATCTGATGCTTTCTGACTTATCTAATATTTTGCCTTGAGAGGATGTTCTTATAGATGTCTTCTCTCTCAAGAGGAGCTGGCATTAAGAGGGAGACTACAACCGTATATGCTCCTGAGCTAATATCATCGCTAACAGAAAGAAGACCCTCATGGCTCAAAGACATATGGCTTCAAGGGAGAAATTACGGAGGAAAAGCAAGAAGCCATATAAATACCAGAGGTGTATAGCTGCCATGAGTACAATATGAGCCTGGATCATTTGAAGAAGCTGGAAAGCATCAAGTTTGGAAGGATGTGATACACAAAAAGTACGAGTCCATTATGAATGGTGATGTCTGGGATATGGTCCCTAGACCACAGGACAAAGCTGTTGTCACCTCGATATAAGATAAAGCATGGATTTTATAGGAAATGTGTTGCCTGAGACTTCTCTATAGGAAGGCATTGATTATGATTGCACCTATAATCTATTATTACCCTTGCTGATACGCAAGGAAATAATCTTCATCAAATGGATGTGAAGACCGCCTTTCGGCATGGTGCAATAAAGGAAGAGGTGTATGAAGAGTAACCTCTGGGATTCGAAGTCTAGGATCGAGACACCCATGTTTTTAAGTTGGCTATTCCTCGGGGCTTGGTACGAGAGGATAGATAGCTACTTGATGAAGTTGGGCTTCACTCGTAGTAATTTTGATTCAAACCTTTACTTCAAGGTTGATAGAGAAAAGTCTCTCATTCTGGTTCTTTATGTGGACGATCTCTTCCATGATAGATGTTGATCCTCTCATTCATCAGTGCAAGAGGGAGCTCACTTCTGAGTTCGAGATGAAGGACCTAGGACTGATGCATTACTTCCTAGGCCTGGAGGTCTGGCAGAGACCTGGCGAGATTTTCATTTCTCAAGGATAATATATTATGAATCTGCTAGAAATACTTGACTGTAAGTCCGCATCGACACTGATGAAGCTCAACTTTAATAAGTTGAGTGGTAGCGTTGTTGGGCTCGTGCTAGAAAATTGTACTGAGTATTGTTAACTCGTAGGGGGCCTTGATGTTCTTAGGGAACATCCGTCTGGACATATGTTGTGCAGTGAACACTTTGAGTCAACACATGGTTGATCCTCATAACATTCATTGGGTTGGTGCCAAGAAACTCTTGAGATATCTCTGGGGCACGATAGACCATGGGCTGAGATACACTGTCGGGAGTATGACACTCCATGGATATACCGATGTCGTTTGGGTTGGCAGTGTGGTGGATCGCAAGAGCACATTTGGATGTTGCTTCACACGTAGATCTGCTTCGGGCAGGAATCTGAAGTCGGTAGCCTTGAGCACCGCTGAGGCCGAATACATTGCAACATGTATGGCCTGTTGCGAAAGCTCTTCAGTGAGTTGTTCGAGCATGTGCTAGATGCCACCGTTATTCTTTGTGATAACCAGAGGGGGATTCTTTTGTCATAGAATCTCGGGTTCCACGATTGATCCAAGCATGTTGATGGTTGGTACCACTTTATCCGGGATATGGTACAGCGAGGCGCCGTAAGGCTCAATCATATAGGAACTGATGAGCAGGTCGCGAATATCCTCACAATGCCCTTGGGGAAGGTCATGCTCCTAACCTTCCGTGAGAATCTTGGAATCATGGAACGACCCTATTTGGAGGGTCATGTTGGACGATGAGCTCTGGGAGCTCAAAGGGGGTTTTGGTGTGGCTTCTTGGTGCTATAAGCAACCACAGGGCTAGGCTTGCCGAACCTAGTTGGTGTGCTTCCGCCCCACTGTGATATGATATTGAGATGGTTTACCTCTCTTTGATCTGTGCCCTGTAAGCGTCCTACCCATGGATTTTCGAACTCATGAGAGTACCTCTCATTTGGCCAATGAGGTGGGAAATGTGAATAGAGACCATAGCTAGACCGATGGATGCATTGGAGATTGTCGTACTCTCTATGTCTAGGATGGCACGTGTCCAACCACTTGATCTGCAATCAATTTTAGCAAGGTTTCGGACCTCCAACTGACTTCGGGTCAGTGAAACTAACTTCGGGTTAATATATGACTCTCTCGAGTCCAAGAGAGGTTTCGGACCTCGAACTAACTTCGGTTAGTATATGACTCTCTCGAGTCCAAGAGAGGTTTCGGACCTCCCACTGACTTCGAGTCAGTGAAATCAACTTCAGGTTGGTATGTGACTCCTTTGAGTCCTCTAGAGGTTTCGGACCTCTAAGCTGACTTCGGGTTAGCCATGAGTGATGTCTTTGTGACATACCTTTTGTTTTGAAACAAAGAAGTCAGTAAAGCAAGTTACGGCGGGATGACACACGATGTTTGGATGGCACTGGTGGATGGAGTTCTCCCTAGTTGAGAGGGAGTGTTAATTTTGGACAACTAGGTCCAAATTCCATGATGTGATGCTCAGATGACGATGCCAATATTTTTATTGGGTTTCTCTTGCGGAGAGATCCAAGATCGATCTAAAGATCATCTTGATCAGATGAGCAGAACATGTATTTTGAATTTATTCCACATGTGCAAAGTCGTCTGTTTTATCCCACATGCAGAAGAGATGTGTCACATACACCCAAAGATGCCTATATATTGGAGAGACTTGGAGTTTATTACACACACAAGGTGTGGAGGCATTTTTCTCTTCTCTCTTGATGGTGATGGAGTTGCGTTATTGGTTCTATGTTTAGGGCTTCTTGGTGCAGCGTCTTTGTGGAGTATTCTTGATGGGACATCTTGGGGCTTTGTGACATATGTGGGTGGCTGACCTTATGAAGACTTTGTTGGTTGAAGCAACCTATTGATCGCCGTAACGCCACCATTCTTTATCTTTGTTTCTGATTTGTCTTCCATCGATCTATTGAATTTAACATTAAATTAACCATAGAATTTTAAACAATTCTATTTATGAATAAATTGAAAATAAATAGAATCATCATCCTCTAAAAAATACATAGACCAAATTAATGGAAACTCACTATTTTAAATGGAGAGATTACTTTGCCTATAGGTAAAAATCCAACAAAATGCAATAAATTAAAAAACATTTCCAAATTTCATGAATCCAATGGACATCACCGTGTGCAGCAATCACATTCCCATACTTCCACCCCCGTGATGAAATGTAAGTTATGGTGGCTGCAGATAATTATCCTTTTTAAACTTTATCATTACATTTATTATAAATACAAAAAAAAAACCTTAGAATTGTAACTCTTATTTTAATATAACATATGATTAAGCCCAAAAAAATAAAAAGTATAAAAGTAAAATGCCTTGCAACTATAATTATTTTAATATAATATATGTGCCAGCCAACAACCTGATAAATTTTTAGTATTGTTGGTATGAAACATGTAAGATTTCTTGACAGTAGATTGATCCGAAAATACAAAGGATTGAATGGCAATGTTTGAATTAATGTATAGAAAATGTTCACATGGGCTGAAAAACTTATCGCAGTCAGTGTTTTAAAAATTGGTTGGTTTGACTTGGATTCGACCGAGTCAATGGAGCCAACCCCTGGCCTGATCGGTTGGATAGAAAAATTGGTCCAGCCATTGGTTTGTGATCAAATTGGCCGAATCTGAGTTAGATCGACCGAATCAGTGACAGTGGGCCGCAAACCCACAAACGGCCAAATTCGGACTTGAAACCGATTTTTAAAGAGTTGTTAAGGTTTTGGTATGCCCTCTAACCCCTCCTAATCCTATAAAAGCTTCCTTATCTCTCTCATGTTTTCACAGCTATCTCATTGTATTTGTATTTGAGTGAGCATTTGTGAGGAATTTGTGAAGAGTTGTGGAGTTGGTTTTTCTAACAGCGTTGAGGAGTCTCTTGGGTAATCTTTGGAGCAACAATGAGAAGCTTCTTGAGCAGTCATTGGAGTAGCATTGAGGAGTTAGTTTGTGCATTGAGAATGCTAGACCCTAGAGGTATTTTTTTTTTCACTTCTAAAATGTGTCTTTGCTTGTTTTTTTTTTTTGCAAATCTGGAAATTGAAAACATAAATTTTTGTGAAAGAAATGAACATAGAATGAGTAGTTTTTTTTCATTTTCATTTTCAGACCTAAACCTTTCATTTCCAAGTCAAAATATCAGTGCAAAATGGCTCCTAGAATGAAAGATGTTGCTTGGGCATATATTGAGATGGTTGATGATCGAATGCATTGCAAATTTTGTAAGAGAAAAATTAAAGAGGTTGGAGAGGACATTCATAGGTTGAAACTACACTTGGGTGGTCTTAGAGGTCAAATTACTTCATGCAAAGCACCAATAGAAGAAATTGGGGAAGTTAGGAAGGAGTTGAGAAATCAATTTCAAAAGTTTGAGAAGACAAAGTTAGGCAAAAAGAAAGAGGTTGAAATTGGGAGAAAAAAGAACATAAAACACATGATCGCAGCCAACCTCAATTTTGATTATGAGGGCTCATCTATCCCTTGCACTGATGCATCAAACCCCTTTCGCTATGTTCCTCCCTCTTTGGAGTCTATTCAAGAAAAGGGTAAGGATACAATGAAAAATAAGGGTACTATCAAAAAAAAAAAATCACACCTTCCCCTCCCTCTAGTAGTGCACATGGTCCTAAAGCTAGTAGAAGTCGAGTTCAACCCACTTTAGATCAGCATTGGAAGAAAGAGTTGAGAGAAATTGCTTATGATTACATAGCTAGATGGTGGTATGACGCTGATATCCCCTTCAATACTTCTCATTCACCATATTATGAACCTATGTTTGATGCCATATAAGCCGTTGGAAAGGGCTTCAAAGGCCCTTCTATGCATGAGTTAAGGGGATTTCTTTTGCGAAAAAAAAAAATGTCCATTGCTGAATATTTAAGAGATTTCAAAAACTTATGGGCAAAAACATGATGTACCAACATGTCAAATGGATACACTGATTAGAAGAACCATACCATCATAAACTTTCTTATCTTTTGCCCATAAGGAACCATGTTTTTAAGATCAATTGATACATCTAATAGGGTGAAAGATGCACACTTGTTGTTTCAGCTTTTGGATGAGGTTGTTGAAAAGGTGGAGGTGGTTAATGTTGTTCAAATTATCACAAATAATGTCTCTAACTATGTTCTTGCTGATAAAAGAAAAACACAACCATTTTTTGAACCCCATGTGCTACACATTGCATAGACCTCATGCTTGAGGATATTAGTAAAATATATTGGATCAAGAACATTGTAAAGCATGCCAAAAGCATAACAAAATATATTTACAATCACTAATGGATTTTGAAACTGATGAGAAAACACACAGGGGCAAAGATATTATTAGACTTGGTATCTCTAGATTTGCAACACATTTTTGACATTGCAATCTATGTTTTCCCAACATAGAAACTTGCAAAAGTTGTTTTCCATTGATTAATGGAATAAACGTCAATGAACTCGCAAACAAGATGGCAAAGATGTGAAAAAGAAAGTTGATAAAGAAACATTTTGGAAAAAGGAAGCAGAGATTGTGAAGGTTGTTGAACCACTGGTTAAGGTGTTGCGGTTGGTGGACGGGGAAAGATTGGCTATGGGCTTCATTTATGAGGGGTTATGGATCAAGCAAATGAACAAATAAAGGCAACATACAAAAAAAGAGTGGCGAGTGGCTATGTATGGGCCCATTTGGATGTTTTCTAAACCCAAAGTATCATTATAAAGCTCTGGCAGAAGGAGCTTTAATTAGGGAGGTTAGAGATGGATTGATTGACTGCATTGATCGCATGATATCCCCAAAGAGAGTGACAGGACATTTAGCAAAAACCTTGCGAGGATTGCAAGGGAATCAGATGAGTTAGGTAAACAAAGAATTTAAATTTTAAAATTCATATTTTATTATTTTGTAAAATTGTTTATAATTTTAAAGTTGGATATAATTTGTTGAGCTAACTGGAACTCATTACACAACTATGTTTTTTGCAGCGCAATGGTGGGAGGCATTTGGTAGCTATTGTCCTAAATTGCAGAGGTTTGCAAATTTCATTTTGAGTCAAACTTGCAGTGCTTCTAGGCGTGAACATAATTGGACTATCTTTGAGAGGATTCACACGAAGAAAAGAAATAGTTCGGAACAGAAACAGTTAAATGATCTAGACAACCTCCAATTAAGACCTAACCAATTGTTGAACAAAAGACCTAATTCAAATCCCATTGTGTTGGATGATATTGATCCAACATCAAATTGGGTAGTGGAGACTCGTCCACCAGAGTTTGACTCTGTGATGAGTATATCGATGTGGGGTTGGAGTTCGATTTACAGACAGAGGCTCAGTTAAATGCAGATCCACTAGTAGCAAACCTAGGCCCAAGTCCTCCAGTTGCAACCGCAAGCACTCCCTATAGTCAGCCACATCGAAAGCGCATAGCTCGTCTATTTTAAGCTCAACATGCTAGTGCTACAATTCCAGTTGAGGATCTTGATGAGGAGGAGCTACGGGTTTTCCCCTTTGATTCAGAGTCTGAACCAGAGGATATTGCCTTGTCTAGCAGTAGTGACTAGTCATGTTTTGTAACGTATTGTAGAGGCCATTTAGAGCCTCTTTGGTTGTGTTTTTTGTTCTGATCTCTATATCATGTATGTATTGAACAATGCATTAGGTGCCATTTTGATATAATGGATATATTCATGAGCCTACTTTGATCAATACGTTGTCTTTTGTCTATATTCTAATGTTGTGTTTGGAAACATGAATGAAAATCTTTAAAATTATGTTTGTTTATATAAAAAATTAATATTTAATGTATTTTTTACAAAGACCAAGTCATTGAAACCAAACCGGCGTCAAAGTCGGAGTTTTAAAACACTGATCACAGCACCTCTGCACATTTGGCTCCTGCCAATATTGTGCTCAGCAGAACTACCACAAAAACCTAAGTAACAAAGCTTGCGCTCAAGATTTGCCGGAATCAACAAATGATAATGAAAACATATATAGTATAAGTAGTGTGCACATGGTATTACAAGGATTTATATGGAGAAGGCCTCTTGGCTTATAAATATTTCCAAACAAACTCTGTGTAGTATTTCAAGAATTCTCTGGCTCAGATTCACAAATCTCAATGTAGTTATCTGTGCATATTGGGAAAATCTATTGACGAGAGAATTATAGCCACTGATGATTTTTTATATATGAATACGTTTGTGATTATTTTCCAAAAGAGGGGTTTGCATCACATGACAAATGCTAACATCTATATGAGCCAGAGCCAGAGATGTCCATAACATCTGGATTTTTTGTCAATTCATATTACTTCCTCCGATTAAAAGAAAATTGTATGCATAGAACAGAACAACAATTTGTATATGTTGTGCATATGGATATTCTCAATTTAGGGTCACAGCTGAGAACAGAACAGCAATTTGTCCGTATATTCTCAGTTCTGGGTCATAATATGCACTTGTGAATCAGTCCACACATTAGATGGGTAATGAGAGGAGAATGGAATTCAATAACAGCAACAGCAAATGCAACATATATTCATATAACAAAAACATTTATGGCATTCCATAAATTAGTTGAGGAGATTCAGATTTGGTCCATTTATGCACAAAACAACATAACTATAACCCTCATGGGGTTTAGGGCATTTAACTTTTTCAGGGTTGCAACAAGCAAGTACAAGTGGGAATTAACCCTCCCTTTTTCAAAAGAAAAGCCTTTTTTGGGATCCGCATGTGTGGCTGCATCAAGGCCACAGGAATGTTTCCCGGACAGATCTGGGTCGTTTCCAACTTCAGGAGGCATTTCCAGGTGGATCCAATCCAGTGATACTAAGTTGCATCTTCTCTGCCAAGAAACTCTGGTATCACAAACACGCACATATTCAGATCATGTTGGGAACTGTCATTATATGATGGATAATATGAATGACAGACCATAGAATCACAAGACATGCAGAATATTAGTTTCTTTTTTAACTTCACATGTCGACATGGCAATGGAATGTGATTTGTGACAACCATCAAATTGGACATGGACTTCTTGAGGCAACAAATGGTATCTAATTTTGGGCTGCTCACAAATTTTTATCTCCAACTTGAGTTCAGATCTTCGTTCAATTTCCCAAATATGTTTCGATGATTTATTATATGCCTGCAAATACAAGGCCATTTTCACCCTCTTTGTGTCTTGTAGCTCTTTCTATGCTTTGCATGTCTGTGTTGTAGTTTGGTTTCCAAATAACAACAGACTTGATTGAAACAAATTTAGAATTTTCTCTGAAATTGAAGCACCTTTTATGAGGGTCAAATAATAGTGAATGCTAAAAAAATGAACTGTATATTTCCTCTAACTAACTGGGCATGTGCAACTAAAATACCAACAATTCAAATGTCGTCAAACAAATGAAAGATTGAATTAGTTGCTTTGATATCCTCTCCTTAGTGCACCAATATTTTCAATTCAGATAGAAACATCCCCAAATCAAACAGTATCATCCATATCTGGACTGCAATTAAAATTTAAAATTGCTAATGGGATTTGTAGCTCATGCCAAGTTTGGATAGTAGATTTCCTCACTGTAATAAAACAGGAAAACTGTTTTCAGAAAGTCCATTTTTTCAACAATCATCTCTAATAAAATGTAGTACTCATTAGTAACAACCAAATTTGACATGATGAGTTTTGACATAGTTAAAATGTGCTTCTCATAGTCCATGAATATTCTGCGCCATACCCATAGAAAAGAAACGATTGTTACTCTTTGCAATCATCCCTTCACTGAGCACCATTAACAACACATTGATCACCAACACCAAGGAGATACATAATGAATACAAAATGTAATTGATTCAAAGATTGCTTTGTTAGGTACTCCTGAACATGATGCCTCCTAATACCAGCAGAGATGATACTAATACAATAAGGTGGGTAGTGGAAATCCCCAGGACAAGAAGAATGGCCATCACGGAAAAGCCCTATAACAGGAAAAAAATGACCATTACGGAAATTCAAAGAATAAGAAAAATGACAACAATTATCATTATTGGGAAATTGCATTTGCAATTTGCACCATACCCATAAAAAATGAACAATTGTGGCAAATAAAATTGTATCATTGCATCAAGCGACAAACAAAATAAAAATTATATTGCTTACTCTTCGCAATCTTCGCTTCACTGATCATTGTCAACAACACATTGATCAACAACACCAAAGAGATACATAATGAATGCAAATGTAATTTCTTCCAAGACGGTTTTGTTGGGTATTCCTGAACATGAGGCCTTCTCATACCAGTAGAGATGTTACCAGTACAATAAGGTGGGTCGTGGAAATCCCCAGGACAAGAAAAGGGCCATTATGCAAAGCCCCAGAATAGGAAAAATGATCATATTTATAATTATTGGACAATTGCATTTGCAATTTGGAGCAGTTGATCAGCTGAAATGAGCTAGTACCTTCCTTTTCAGATAGACATCCGCCTATATCAAGTCAAAAAATGTTTAGAAATAGTTATGTCAAAAAATTGTTTTCAAGTCTCCAACCAGAACTATGTTTATTGCCCACAGACTTTAGACGTTGACATCGTAGCAATCTCAAAGTTCTAACTCAAAAACAGTAGGCTAAGCCAGTATATATATTTAATCTAGTTATTGATTGGTTGACTAACAGTAACATGTGCAGATGATTAATGTCGTAGACACTGGGTACTTAGATTAACAAATTCATGAAAACATAACAGAGGACACTATAGGCGCAGAGTTAAAAATGCATACCACTCTTAGAAGCAAATATTTTGATCTGGGTAGTGTCAATGGCTCCTTCAAGTTGTGGAAAGATTAAGGCCATATCAGTCTTCTTGGAGATTCTCAAAACGTTTTTTTCTTCTTTATATCTGTAGGACGAGAATCCCACTAAAATAAAAATAAAAAATATCCCCAGACTCAGCAGCAAAGAAGAACGCATGCATCAACGATGGGTATACAGGAACACCGATGTATCATTTACCTGGCCCTAACTTAGACACTTTCTTTTTGCATAATGTTCTTTGCAGCAAATTTTGCTTACGATTGACTTGTCAACTCCATATCATGATGGCTCATCTTCTGCAACTGTTCAACCGTGTTGACAATGGGGCTTGCCAGCTCCTGGTGGAACGAACCAAATAGTGAATAATCAAAACATAGTAGACATGTTTCTTCTAAATAAACTATATTTAATGTTTATGAATAATTGAAGCGCTTACGTATAACACCTGTAACAAATCAATAATGGATAACTAAGACTGCAGTGAAAGTCTGAAGCCTTTTCTTGATAAGCCTGACAACTCTTTTTACCGCAACATCTCTTTCCAAATCTCGGAGGTTATCATGCATTCTGAACCCATTGTCACTGTTCACCTCCACAAGGCCTTTGTTCTCTAGATTCAAATAGCTTTCTACCCGAATCCATTCCATGTGCAATATCTTTGTCATTCCATAACTAATTTTAAGTCTAGTGTATATCTTGGTGTGAACTTGTTGACATCATATCCAACTCATCTTCCCAGTAAAATTCGTAATGTTCTCCACAAATTAGTGCCCCAACCACTTTCAAAAATAGAAGAAATTCATCACACACCATTAAGAACTCATCCACCAGATATTCTAATAATCTTTGCAGTAGATGGTATTGAAAGATAATGTGATTCTTATGGCCATATCCTTGTTTTTTCATCACTAATTTTAAGTCTTTTACATATCTCGATGGGAACTCTTACTTGCCGAAGTCTATTCAGTTGGTCTTCCCAGTAAAATTTGAATTGGTCCTCTTGATAATATTTGTAGTTTTCTCCACAAAGAAATGCTCCAACCATTTTTAAAGCTAAAGGCAATCCGTCACATGCAGCTAAGAACTCGTATACTAGATATTCAAATCTCTGCAATAAGAACATACTTGTCAAAAGATATAACCAAAATAAATTATTTGAGACAAGGGAATTCTTTATTTACAAAAATGCATCCATACGATCAAGATGGTCCAGATCATGTAATATTTTCATCGAAAATGAAAGCGTGAACAGATTTGAGATGTTTCTAAGCATTTCTACACCTTCATCAATACAATCTATCTGCCAATTCAATTATATCAGACTTTCAGAAAACCAAAACGCAGAATTCAAAATTATCTAAAAAATCTAATTGAAAAGTTTTATTCATAAGTGTTTGCTTTCTTATTCCTCCTAATCCCACGATCTACACAAACTGAGGTTTCCAAGTTTTTTGCTACTGTGATAACACTATTTTCAAAATCATCTAACTTTTCATCCAAACCATTGGGATATTTGACCATATTCAAGGGTCGTCTTTCACCCTTTATTTAGGATGCATCAAACAGTGCAGTCCATAAGCTTCACCTATAAATTTATTTCAGTAAAATCATATTCATAATGTCGAGTCGATGCGGTTAATGAATCACAGTTTACGGTTAGAAAACTGGTGATATTAAGGAAATAAAATTTCTCATTACAAATATTTCTAAATTTTTTGTGCAATAAAAAGTGTAGTGCTAAAAATGCACAACCTAACCCTATAAATAAAACAGAAGCGAGTGCTCGATAAACCATGGGGTTAACACAGATCCATGTGAATGTATATCAATACAGCCATTATATAGATCTGGCTTAACCATAAAACTTTTAAACACCTAAAAAAGCATAATAAAAATCAAGGGTTACAGAGAGATTTATGGTAGCCTGTACCAATACTTGAAAAATGAAATAAATAAATAAAAATAAAGGTATAATCCATTACACACCTTGAGCACGAAACTGCTTAAAGGTGAAACATGACAGAGGCCTCTTCTCCAATATTCAAGTGTATGGAGTATTTTCTTTTCTTCTAATGAATTTACAGTGAAGCGTTAACACCGTAGAAGATTGGAATAATAATAGTCAGCTGCTATGCCATGACGAGGAGTTCATTCATACACCATTCTGATTCCGCGTCCCTTGAAAAGAAAATGGCTATATGAACGGAGGCACTCGCAACAGCGTCTTCTACATGGAGAATGAGGCAGATGTAGAGGAAGACTCCGAATGTGTTCTTGGCATCTGGACCGCGACTATAGCAATGGTCAGTGTTATGGGTATATGCAGCGGCTGAGGCAGAGACCGACGCAGACTTACGGCGGATCGTAAGTGCACGATGGTAACTCGGAGGAAACTGCCTCCTCTCGATTTTGTTTTCAGCCTTGTTTCGGGCAAACAAGGAAATGGCTGGTGTGCCATGGCTAATTGGATTCAAAGTGGGAAGGGGACTAAAGGACTTTGGATGATAACTCAAAAGGGGAGGCAGGGGATGAAACCAAGCTTACCAGAAATTTTAGGGTTTCTATATAGCGCAAAGAGGAGGACTGAGCTGAAGCGAAACCTCAAAAATTATAGGGTAGAATATCTTGAAAAATGAAGGGGGCTATATATAACGCCTCCATGATTGAATGATTGTACAAAGTGACGAAGGAGTTCAATCGAGAGTATTCTATGTGGAGACCACAAATTTCGATCCGATTTTATTTTTGCCAAAATATGGTAGGAATTTGGGGAATTTGGATTATTGCTATCAAATTTCACAATGTGTGTTGAATGTTTTTTTACCATAAATTTAAACACTTTTATGATGATTTTCGAAAAAAAAAAACATTTGCATTATTGTTATAGAATTTGGGAAATTTGGATTATTGTTATCAAATTTCACAATGTATGTTGAATTTATCTCAACCATAAATTCAAACACTTTTATGATGATTTTTGAAAAAAAAAATCAACTTATATTGGTTAAAAAATAAATTTTCGGGCAAATTTGTGGCTTTGGTAGACAATATTAGTTCAATGAGCATTAGAGTGATTTGTTTTTTATTTAATTTACACATAAAATATATTAATAAAAAATATTTACAAAATGTATACAAAATTGCATTAGTTTGTCAACTTAGGCATAACATTCCTGCTTGTGAAGACTGGTAAGTATCTTGAGAGCAACAGTAATACTAAAACTTTTCAACATCCTATCCTCTCATGCCATGCAACTAAAGACTAGTTGTGACATTGTGTTGCATCAACATGCTCTTTGTCCAACAGTGTCCAAGAAATGCATTATAAGGCATTTGTTTCAAAATACAAAAATGAACAAAATAACAAAAAACCCCAAGCATGGGGATGGCTTGAACATAATAATCTAGTTGCACTCTTATAAGTTGAAATGACTACAAAGCCACTTGATATGCAGATAGTATAACAACCAAAGATAAACCATAGAGCAAGAAACATGAAACTGCATTTTGAAATCAGCCAACCATATTAGAACGATGAGCCACAAAAAACATAAAATTGAAACTTTCAGTCTGAAATCACCATCGGAGACATTGGGTCTCCATTTGTTGTGGGTATTGAGTTGAGAGGAGGCACATTGTAAACAACATGAGTGTCTATCACCACAGGAGCATCTAATTTGTTCCTTGAATCAAAATCCAACTTTGAAACAACACTCCTTTCCACTCTCTAAAGGTGAATGAGAATGTCATCTAGACAATATCGGATACTTCTTAGGAGGCACTTTAAATCTTCCTACCCTGCAAAAATCCTGTAATGGTCCACTTGTCTATCTGTAATGAACAAACGAAGCAAACAGTCAAGTTGTTGATAACATGTCAATGAATGTAGAAAATACGACTTGCAATTTCTGAATTTACAAGGGTATCGGATCCATTTTAAGTCTTGGTTTCCAACCTCAGAATCAGAGAAATAAGGCTTATCTCCAAATCCCTGAGATTCCAAACGTTGAATTTCTTGAGGAACTTTTCGGTGGTATCGAATCAAACAAGGATGCCACAGAGGTCCATCCAGACAAACGTCTAGGATGCGAAATTTCCCTGGAACTAGACCCTCCTCTATCACTGACCATTCATTGACGAGGTGGCATGATGTAAATTTTTGTAGATGTTCTATGCTTGATGCAACTTTACTTTTATTACAGCAATCACCCAAACAGTTAAGTAAAATGCTGATAGAACATACCAGTGGATTTGTAGAAGACAAACCAGAAACAGGAAAAATGTGATGGTGCGTTACGGCGGTCAACAGGATGCTTCAGCCAGCGAAGTCTTCTTGATCAGCCAACCCAGAATGTGTCACAACAATCCTCAAATCAGTCAACACAAGTCAACTTCAGAAAAGTCAACGCAGGGCAGCAACATAAAAGTCAATGCAGCTCCAACTTCGGTCAACCTTTTGACCTCGGTGCTTGTGCCAAAGTGTACGGCCTACTAAAATCGAAGTCTCCACAAATTTTGGGCCTCTTTGGACCATGCGTTGACCAAAGTCAACGCTGGTCAAACTTCCTAGGAAACCCTAGCTGCAGCAAACTGCGTCCTTCTTCTTGGCTGTAGTAGCTTGTCCTTTTTCCCACGTGTGAGCTGAATTCGTCCTCCAAGGAGCTCGTACTAAATCAGAGAAGAGAAGAAGATGTGTGATGAGTGAGTGTGAAATGCTCTCCAACTTTGACTGTATTTATATCCATCATTGAGGTGTGTGACACATCTGCTGGGGGTGTAAAACCTTAAGGCCGACCTGCACATATAATTTATTATAAATAATAAATTCAAAATACATGTTCTGCTCATCGGATTAAGATAAATTATATATGGATCTTACACCTCTCCGAAAGAGGAATCCAACAAAAATATTAGTATCTTAATCTGAGCATCACAACATGGAGTTTGGACCTAGTTGTCCAATTTTAACACTCCCTCTCAACTGGGAGAACTCCATCCATCAGTGCAATCAAACATCGTGCGTCATCCCGCCGTAACTTGCTTTGTTGGCCTCTTTATTTCAGAACAGAAGTGGGTCAGTCACAAAGACATCATTCCCCGGCTGACAAATTCAACCCAGAGGTCTGAAACCTCTATTAGACTCACAAAGAGTCTCCAACCAACTCGAAGTTGGTTCATCTGACCCGAAGTCAGGCGGAGGTTCGAAACCTCACTATACTTGATCCCAGATCAAGTGGTTGGACCATGCCATCCTAGATAGAGAGTACGGCAATCTCTGATGCGTCCATCAGTATTTGCTACTAGTCTCTAGCTTTTCCCACCTCATTGGCCAAATGAGAAGTACTTCCCATGAGCCCTGAACTCAATGGGTAGGATGCATACGGGGCATAGAAAAATGAGAGGTGAACCAACTCAATAATCACAACGGTGGGGCAGAAGCACCACAAGGTTCGGCAAGCCTAGCCCCGTGAGTGCTTATAGCTCCGAGAAGCTATCCCCAAAGCCCCCCAGAGCTCCCAGAGCTCATTGTCCAATGGGACCCACATCATAGGGTCATTCCACGATACCAAGATTCTCACGGAAGGTTAGGAACTTGACCTTCCCCAGGGGCTTAGTGAGAATATCCGCGACCTGCTCATCAGTTCCTATATGATTGAGCCTTACGGCGCCTCGCTGTACCATATCCCGGATAAAGTGGTACCCGATATCAATATGCTTGGATCGGTCGTGGAACACAGGATTCTCAGTCATGCGAATCCCACTCTGGTTATCACAGAGTATCATGGTGGTATCTAGCACATGTCCAAACAGCTCACTAAAGAGCTTTCGCAACCAAACTGCTTCACAACAGGCCATACTCGCTGCAATGTATTCGGCCTCAGCGGTGCTCAAAGCCACCGACTTCTGCTTCCTGCTCATCCATGAAATCGAAGTAGAACCAAGATTGAAGCAGCATCCCGATGTGCTCTTACGATCCACCACACTGCCAGCCCAATCGGCATCAGTATATCCACGGAGTGTCACACTCCCGGTAGTGTATCTCAACCCATGGTTTATCGTGCCCCGAAGATATCTCAGAAGATTCTTGGCACCAACCCAGTGAAAATGATGAGGCTCAACCATCTGTTGACTCAAAGTGTTCACCGCAAAACATATATCTGGTCGGGTGTTCACTAAGAACATCAAAGCTCCTATGAGTTGACGGTACTCAGTAGGATTGGCCAAGATAGGCCCAGCAGCGCTGCCACTCAACTTCTTGAAGTTGAGTTCCATCGGTGTTGACACAGACTTGCAGTCCACCATACCAAATCTCTCTAGAAGTTTCACAATGTATTTTCCTTGAGAAAGGAAAATCTCTCCAGGTCTCTGCCAGACCTCCAGGCCTAGGAAGTAGTGCATCACTCCTAGGTCCTTCATCTCGAACTCAGCAGCGAGCTCCCTCTTACATTGATGAATGAGAGGGTCAGCACCTGTCAGGAAGAGGTCGTCCACATACAACACCAGAATGAGAGGCTTCCCCTGTACAACCTTGAAGTAAAGGTTCGGATCAGCATTACTTCGAGTGAAGCCCAGCTTCATCAAGTAACTATCCATCCTCTCGTACCAAGCTCTGGGTGCTTGCTTTAACCCATAGAGGGCTTTCTTCAACCTACAGACATGAGTGTCTCGATCCCGAACTTCAAATCCCAGAGGTTGTTCCACATACACCTCTTCCTTTATTGCACCATGCAGAAAAGCGGTCTTGACATCCATCTGATGAAGACTCCATCCTTGCGTAGCAGCAAGGGCTATGATTGATCGAATGGTGGTATATCATGCCACAGGTGCAAATATGTCATCATAATCTATTCCTTCCTTTTGAGAGAAGCCACGGGCAACAAATCTTGCCTTGAACTTTTCAGCACTTCCATCAGCACCATGCTTGATCTTGTAGAGCCATTTCGCGGTGACAACTGATTTGTCCTTTGGTCTCGGAACCACATCCCATACATCATTCTCCATTATGGACTCATATTCTTCGTCCATAGCATCCTTCCAGACTTGATTCTTTACGGCTTCCTCAAAAGATCCAGGTTCAGATTGTACAATAGTACTCATGGCAGCTAGGTACCCTTGGTATCTACACGGCTTCTTGCTTTCACGGAATGTCCCCGTTGGGGCAGCATGTCCCTCAGCATCTTCGAGGGTGTCCCTGAGCCATGATGGTCTCTTTCCCAGTGAAGGAGATGGATCGATAGGGTCCATTGGTCCTTCAATATCAGGCATAGTCTCATCCTGCGGTTCTTCTTGATTTCCAGGCCTTTCTTCATGATTTTCCTCAGATCTTGGAAGATCTACTACTTTCTTCAGGGAAGCATCTTCGTCAAAAGTGACATCATGGCATATCTCTACTTCCCTTTGACCAGGTACATAGATTCTATAGGCCTTAGAAGTTTCATTGTAGCCCACAAACATTCCTTTCTTCCCAGAAGCATCCAGCTTGCTTCTCTTTTCTTTTGGCACACGAAAATAAACAGGACATCCAAAAATTATAAAATGTGAGACATCAGGTTTCTTACCAGTGAAAACCTCTTCGGGAGTTTTGGAATCCAAAGCGGAATGAGGGCATCGGTTTTGAATGTATACAACAGTATTTGCAGCTTCTCCCCACAGAAACTTCGGTAGACCCTGGTCACATAGCATGGCACGGGCAGCTTCCACAATAGTCCTATTCTTTCGTTCAACAACACCATTCTGCTCAGGAGTATAGGCAGTAGTAGTCTCCCTCTTAATGCCAGCTTCTCTGCAAAAGTCCTTGAACTCATTTGACTCATATTCAATGCCATTGTCGGTCCTCAAAATCTTGATCTTCTTTCCTGTCATATTTTCCACCAAGGCTTTGAAGGTACGGAACCACATGAAAGCCTCATCCTTCTTCTTCAAGAAGTATATCCAGGTTTTGCGGGAGAAGTCATCAGTGAATGTCATGTAATAGGAACATCCTCCCAGGGATGTCACGGGCAGCATACCAGATAGATCAGAATGGACGAGTTGCAAAATATCAGATGTCTTTGTGACACTTGAGGGAAAAGGTCCCCTTGTATGCTTTCCTTCGACACAACCCTTACATACACCTTCATGATTATTTCCAAATTCGAGCATCCCTGTCACCACCTTCCTTGCTTCGGGAAGGACCTTGTAATGAGGGTGTCCAAACCTTCAGTGCCATAGTTCAGTTTGTCGCATAGTATCACATGTCATAGCTCCTAGTGGACTTCCTTCAACCTGGTAGATTGTTCCAACTCTAAAACCAATCATGATAGCTTCCTTGAGATTCTTCTTCCACATGCGCACCTTTCCATCAATAAATGCCACATTGAAGCCTTTGTCTTCAATTGCCGATATAGACACGAGGTTCTTCTTCAATTTTGGTACATAGAGTACATCCTGCAAATGTAGGACCTGTCCTTGAGACAAGTGGAGGGTCACAGTCCCTGTCCCTTTCACGGGATATGTGGCATTATCTCCAAGGATAATTTCCAAATTGGTATCCTTCTCAACCATGTCAGAGAGTGCTTCCTTGAACCCAGTGATGTGTCTTGAGGCACCACTATCTATTAGTCAGACATCCATAGTGTCGGGCAGGGATGCAGCAGAGAGAGCAGATACAAGAGTATATTCATTTCTTTTATCAACAACATTTGACTCCTCATACCTGGAGTTTCTAGACATATTAGAAGGTTGATTGTTTCCGCTAGTGGAAACCTTCCTCTTTCCTTTGGACCTGTCGTTTCTTTGATTTCCATTCCTCCGGTTGTTGTTGTTGTCATCACTATCGGGAGAATCCTTCTTGAAGAGACATTCTCTAGCATAGTGACCAGGCCTATGACAAGTGAAACACTTGCCCTTCTTTCCTTGGGCCCTAGCTCTTCCTTTATTCTTAGGACCACCAGAGTTCTTCTTTCTAGAATGAGCAATGTAGGTAGCATTTCTGTCATTTTCGTATTCCTTCATTCTTGTCTCTTCTTGCATGCATCTGGACAGTAGCTCGTCAAAGTTAGGAATAGTACTATTATTGAGAATGGTAGTGGTGAATACTTGCCATTCATATGGGAGTCCTCCAAGTGCGATGAGTACCATCTCACGATCGGCTATTGTCTCCCCAATAGCCAGCAGATTGTTCCTAATCTCGGTCAATTTCAGAAAGAATGTTTGAACAGACTCATCCCTGCCTTTCTTTAGATTCTTCAATTGATTCTTGAAGAATAGCAATTGGTTCACATTGTTAACTTGGAACATTAGGATCAATTTATCATACATCTCTTTGGATGTGCCCAACTCAGAGATGTAGGCTACCAGACTTTTATGAATGGATTCCCTGATCATCAGCTTTGCTTTGATCTCCCCTTTCTTATACTTGCTTTTAGCAGCAGCAGTAGCATTGGATGGAGGTTCTTGTATCTTGCCCAGTACATGGTCCATGAGATCATGGTCTTCCAATTTGAGATCTAATATCATCTTCCAAGCATGGAAGTCATCTCTTCCAGTCAGCTTGTCATTCTCGTTGAATTCATAACTTGTGGAACCCATTTTCTTAGATGGTGATTGCTAAAGTTAGGGCTTGTCTTCACCTCAGCTCTGATACCATGTAAATTTTTGTAGATGTTCTATGCTTGATGCAACTTTACTTTTATTACAGCAATCACCCAAACAGTTAAGTAAAATGTTGATAGAACATACCAGTGGATCTATAGAAGACAAACTAGAAACATAAGAATGTGATGGTGTGTTACGGCGGTCAACAAGATGCTTCAACTAGCAAAGTCTCCTTGATCAGCCAACCCAGAATGTGTCACAACAATCCTCAAATCAGTCAACACAAGTCAACTCCAGAAAAGTCAACGCTATCCAGAAAAGTCAACGCAGGGCAGCAACATAAAATTCAACGTACCTCCAACTTCAGTCAACCTTTTGACCTCGGTTCTTGTGCCAAAGTGTACGGCCTACTAAAATCGAAGTCTCCACAAATTTTGGGCCTCTTTGGACCATGCGTTGACCAAAGTCAACGCTGATCAAACTTCCTAGGAAACCTTAGCTGCAGCAAACTGCGTCCTTCTTCTTGGCTGTAGTAGCTTGTCCTTTTTCCCACGTGTGAGCTGAATTCATCCTCCAAGGAGCTCGTACTAAATCAGAGAAGAGAAGAAGATGTGTGATGAGTGAGTGTGTAAATGCTCTCCAACTTTGACTGTATTTATATACATCATTGAGGTGTGTGACACATCTGTTGGGGGTGTAAAACCTTAAGGCCGACCTGCACATATAATTTATTATAAATAATAAATTCAATATACATGTTCTGCTCATCGGATTAAGATAAATTATATATGGATCTTACACCTCTCCGAAAGAGGAATCCAACAAAAATATCAGTATCTTAATCTGAGCATCACAACATGGAGTTTGGACCTAGTTGTCCAATTTTAACACATGATGACTAGGATAAAGACACATAACAAAGTATGGGATAGAGCGGTTGTAGTAATGCTAGGCCAATGGACATTGAAGACCTCTAGACACAACAGTGGGTATAAACCTTTCCTATTTGGAAAGTCATTAGGAAGAAGAGCTAACTTCGTGTGAATGAAATAACTCCGACTATGTAAGAGAAATGCCCCACAACCGACTACTTTAGACAACAGAGGAGGATGAAAAGTAGACTTGCCACCCTCGAAAAGTAGTGTTAATTGTGAAGGAAAACGACTTTCCCCAACTAGACATAAGCCAAGGGTGTTGAAACCTTCCCAGGATCGACCGACAGGGGGATCCTCAATACTCTTAAAAGTAAAGACTACCCATTTCACTATACATCTTAGAGCAATTTTTGAGCACTTTTGTAACTGTAAGAAACAAAAGAACAATAACATGCTAAAACCAGATCAAAAAGTTGTCAAGGTACAAGACCCCGCTCACCAGGACTGGACAATTAAACGAAATACCTAGGAAATCGACACCTTGGAGTGTTGAGGATGGGAGAACAGCGACGAGTTCGAAAATTGGCTCGAAAGCTACATTATGTAGAAATAAGATAAAAAAAACATTGGATTGGAGTCCTTTGTGAGCAAAGATCCTCCCTACTTTCCAATGTTGCTTGCAACAAGCGTCGAATAAAGGACAATCGATGCATAAAGGATTTTGTCCCTTGCTTATGACAATCTCCTTTATCCTAAACCCTTTCACACTCGTAGAATACCACTAACCAACTTGTTTGCATTAGGGTCACTACAAGGAAAAGACCCTCTAGCGGATGTTTTTGAGGAACCCCTTATAAAAATACCCCAAACATCCATTTGTAGTGGAGGTTACTAGAGGAGGTTGGCAGGTGGAGGCTTTTTTGGATGGTTTTTCGTCTGGTGCGACACAAAAAAATTGGCACACCAAGACACCGTGCGCTCCGTACAAACCTGCCAGGTGCGTCTTATTACTGTAGCGCACCGGTGCTTTACAAAGATTTTGCACCGGTGCGTCTTATTACTGTAGCGCACCGGTGCTTTACAAAGATTTTGCACCGGTGCGTCCTAAAACCTTGCGCCAAAACTGAAACAGCCTGGTGTGGTCTTAAGAAACCGCACGGTGCACCGATAAAAACTTGTGCACCAGAACAAGGTTAAATAATATATATATATATATATATATATATATATATATATATATATATATATATATATATATATATATATATATATATATATATGGCCAAAAAACCATATTTTTCACTTTTCAATGATCCAAAGCTCTCAACCACTGGTGCAATTTTTCCTTGTATGAGGCACCCTAACATCGGTGTTCCCATTGCACGCACTGCTGTTGTGCATTGCCCACCATCTCCATTTAGAATTTTTCAAAACGGTGGGAAAATTTAGTTTTGCATATTCTACAGCCAATATGCCTCCTCGACGGCCAAATGTACAGGTATTTTTATTGTTTTTCCATAATTAAGCCTTTTAGCAGATTATAATTGTAAATTAGCTTAAAATTAACCTTACAAAAAATAATAATAATAAATAAATAAATCTCGCGCAGTGCACTTGAGCCATTTGGCTCGCATCGGTTCACGGTGCTTCCTGTAAATTTACAGGCTGCACCGCCATCAATGCTAACGGTATCCGCACCGATTCCAGGGCGGTACCGAAAGCCGCACTGGGATTTTTTTTTTAAATTTAAAAAAAGTGCGGTGCGGTCGGTTACTCGGCCACACCGTTGACCCTGTCGAATAGCAAGAATGTGGTGCATTGACGGAAATATCCGCCTTAGGGCGGGTAATTTTGTCAGCGCACCGCATTCCAACATTTCAACTTGGTCAACGGTGTGGCCTGGTAAAAGACCACACCATTGACAATGTACTGATGTCAAGAGGGTGGTGCGCTTAAAATTTGTAGGTGCACTGCCTCCGATGCGCTGGAAATTTTCTAGTGCACCGCCTCTAGTGCGCGACAATAAAAGACGCATCGTGACCAGTGTTAACCATCCATAATTTTGACATATTCAAAGATGGCTAAAACAGGTCTTTAGCCTTCAAGAAACAAATTTGAAGCAAATATGTGAGTTCTTGAAGTCTACTGTGTTCCTTATCCTTCAAAAAATCCACCTCTTTGATCTCTTCACTCAAAATCCTCAAAGAAGCTTGTTGATATACAAGGAATATTTCAAAAACCACTTCTCCATCATTTCCCTCCTAAAATTCCCTTTTTCCCTGTATTATTCTTCCATTTCCTCAAGAAATCCCTTTAAAACCTTGTAAATCTTCTTTTACTTGGTTTAAAACCCTTCTTTTACCCTATCGGAACCCCTCAAAACCCTCAAAAAACCCCATTTCGGCCTTAAAAACCAGCTTTTTCATTAAGTTAGACTTAAGCCCCCGCGGGCTTAAGTTCTCAGCCCTTTCCTCCATGTGACCGAGACCTGCGATTGTCGGCCTCAATCTTTAAGCCCTTTTCGTGCTATCGCACTTCGCTCCGCCCCTTTTCCCTTCATTTCTTTATATTTCCTCTGTGCGATGGTTTCCCCGCGCCAATGTATTTTGGACCATTGATCTGGCTCCCCCAGATCCAACGATCGACGATGTTTCTTCGTTCCGTTGTCCTCTGCCTCTTTCATTCATTTATGCGAAGTCGTGATTAAATCTGGACCAAAGATCATCATGATCGGACGGTCATCGCGTTATCGCTTTTCTCCCGTCTAAAACCTTTCTGCCTACCATTCTCTGAAATGATCCGAGTCGTCGATCCTCCTGATCCGACAATGGTCGCTTCATCGCATTTCCCCATTTCGCCACACCATTTATCCCTTTGTGCGAAACAACGATGTTTTCTCCGCCTTTGATCTCTTTAAATCCAATGGCCTGCGTTGTTTCATTGTTTCGTCGTCCCCCGCCCATTTTTTATTTATACGGAGCTTCGATATATCTGAGCCGTTGATATCCTTGGTCTAACGGTTCTCGCTCCATCGCTTCAATAGATTTTCCTCCCCGATACAATCCTCACCATCCGATTAACCCATATCTACAGCGCAGGTTCACTATGGGGGCACCCGACCAAAGTGGCCCGTACTCCCCAGTCCCCCCACACCCTCGATATCCATCGTCGATCTTCTCCCGATCCAACAACCAACATTTTTTCCCCATTTCCCATTCACCGCGGGGGCACCCGGCCCCGAGATCCCTTTGTACCCCCAGTCCCCCCGTAGTTAATCTCCACCGTTGATCTATTCGTATCTAACGGCCACCATTTCACCCCGCTGATCAGACTTTCCGCTAAAAGACAAGACTGCTAACGTCACCGTCAGGGCCCACCGCTCTCACCCCCGCGCATCTATTCAACCATTGCGCTCACCCACAACCGTCGATTTGGCTCCCCTGGATTGGATGGTCCGCACTCCTTCGCTTCGCCCTCCTTCCTACCGATCATCCTCTACCAAATCATTCCGCTGAAAATATCTCGACCATTGATCCCACGGATCTGATGGTCCTCGTTCTTCTTCGCGCCCAAATCACCAATTCTCCCCGGAGTGCAATTCTAATGCGAAATGAGCAGTTTTAGAGGGACACGCATCACTCTCTAACCTGTATTGCATTCCCCCAGTTCCTTACTGCTTACCACCCAAATCCTGTGTGAATACCACCTCCGATATTCCTGAAAACCGCCATTGCATCTCTTCGTGCCAATTTCAGTTTTGAACCCTGGTTTTCGTGGTTTTTCGCCATGAGGCCCTTTTTTGCTACATCCACCACCTCCTCACAGCTCCTCTGCTTCCGCCTGAGCCTCTGAAGCAATTCAAGCCCTCGTGCAAGTTTTATTTAACAAGTTTATTGGTTTTTGTAGGTTTTATGGCAGTTTGAGCTATTCAAAGCATCCCACAGTCACTAAAGGTGGCATAGAGCTCAAGGCGACGATCCTGTGGCCTATTCAATTACAGAAAGGGACGAAGGGTTAAATTCTGAGTGTTAGTCAATAAATCACGATATTAACTATTAAATCAAGCCCTCCAGCATGCCAGCAAGCCATCTGTGCAACCGACGGTGAAGACAGAGATCAGAATAATTAAAGTTAAAAGGGATTAAGCGCAAAGTATGAAGATCAAAGGCTTAATCCACAGTTAAAGGATAAAGCACAATTGAAGACAAATAAATTAAAGTCAAAACAGTCAGCCAGCACAAATCACAAGACAGAAGGCCTCGTGCACGTCAGAGCAAAGCAGTTAATTCAGTGAGAATGTCTGATCGCCACCATGATCTGCATTTTACCTACCAAGGACAAAACTGGTAGTTACTACAAACAGAGACATTTCAACTGTCAGAGTAGTTATTGTGAAAGTATGGGAAAGCCTCAAAGCCCACTCTTTCACTTAACTTGTCCCAGAAGCCTAAACAGAACTACTGCAGTCAGAAGACATCTCCAAAAGAACACACGTTGGAGTTATTACCAGCCTGCTAGATATGCCTCAAAGACAGAGAAAACTACTAAAATGGTCCAAGCAGTTAATGTGATATTTATTAAACAGAGTGGAGCATTCGAAAGGACCCCTACTTTGTCTTAATTGATCCATTGAGACCATTTACTCCACTTCTCCTCCTCATTCACCTATAAGTACTCATTGAAGATTCATTGTAAAGGGTTGGAAAATTATTAATTGTTGAACTATTATTGAGTAAGAGTTGCTTAGTAGTTGTAATATAGTAGGCTGGGAAGAGAAGTATTGGACTGTAGAAAGCCATTGGACTCGAGTATGTAACTGGTCTTGGAGATCAAATAGACAAGAAGATTCACTAGATCCTTATCTAAATCATTGGTGATGTTTTTCCTTATTGTCCCTGTTGCTTCTTATGTTTTTCACTTTGTTCATATTCTCTGATAAAGAGCAGGAAATATAGATTAGGATTTACTTCTAAAAGTACCCTAATTATGAATGATAAGCTTTATCTTTATGTTTTCTTCTAAATGTGTGTTTGAGAATGAATCAATAGAGTATAACCAGTCAAGGAATGTTGGTGAGCCCATGTCTTGTTGAGTAGAACTTGAGATGTTGTTCTTGAATGATCTTTTCACTGCATGCTAAGTAGAGTCATAATCAAGGAAGTTTATGGCCAGCCATGTCCCTTGTTTAGTCTTAAACAATTGTTTGGAAGATTTCCCTTAAGAGTGTGCCGAAAGCGGGATAGGTTAAAAGTCCTTACTTGATCTTAGGCTGCCCTTTGTTTGCTTATATGTTTTCTCCTTT
This sequence comes from Pinus albicaulis, assembly GCA_034641835.2. Classification (NCBI taxonomy): domain Eukaryota; kingdom Viridiplantae; phylum Streptophyta; class Pinopsida; order Pinales; family Pinaceae; genus Pinus; species Pinus albicaulis. The sequence continues at coordinate 451,148,671 of CM076569.1, read as the reverse complement.
CTGAAAGTAGTCTGTTGGATTACTGGATTGTTGTCTTAGAAGTTGGCTTTAGTAGGAGTATTTACCAAAGAAGTCTATGGTTTGCTCTGTCCTTTGGCTTGCTTTAAAACAGTCACTTTAAAAGGCTTTTCTTGTGTAGTGAAGTTAGTTTTCTTAATTGACTATAACTTTGCTTCTTTCACCACACTTCTTAATGTTCCATATCACAAAACAATCTAAAGAGATGCTTTGATGTAAATGACTTGCCCTATGAAAACCCTTGAATAGTTGTTGTGCAAGTAAACCCTTTTATGACTCCATAGCCCGATGGATTGACACTTTTTCTTAAACTATCTTCCCATGCTAAGATATCCTTCAATTTATTCCCTCCTTCACACTTCACATGACCTTCTCAGTTAATGATCCCCAACCAAAAACAAACAATTCCCTTGTACTTCATAACTAGCCTAGTATCATATCATAATCTTTAAAAGCATATCATTCTAACACACATATGGAGAGATCCCTCTCTGAATCCAGGAAGGCTAGATCTTAGGATTCCAAAGTGGTTCTGATGTTGCCTTGTCATTTGGTATGCCAATCTACAAAACCACAGGACCCCAACATAATGGCAACTCCACGGGGGAAATTCTAAGTGAATTACATCTTATACATCTTAAGACCTCAAAAGTCCCGCAAACATCCTTAGATTGGTAGTTAATTGCTAATGGTGGACAGCAGCCCGCTTCAAAACATTCGAAATCATCCACCTAGCGACTCCACCACTCCTAAAAGACCAAAAGACTCCACTGGTGATCAGTAGACCTGCTGATTACCCCTGGTTTCACAAATTCTCCACTGGGAAATCCATTCTATCATAACATCACTCATACTCAGTCAAGGAAACTTTGAGGATTAAGTTTTCTTTGTTAAAGACTAGTTTGCCTCTAAAGATTGTCATATCTGGCTAACTTTCCTTTTCTACCGGTCTAAAATCAACATAGTGGCCACTCCACATCCCAACATAGCAAAGACCAAATCACTCCACTAATAGAAGACTCTGAACAATTTGCAAAAATGCAGTCAAGTTTCATAGCAGAGCTTCGTTATGAAATATCAAGTGAACTGGAAGAACTTGAATATGATGACCTTCCAAAGGTTGTTCTCCTCATTTCAAGGACACAAAATAGGAACCCTGAGACCCTGAAAATTTTTCTAGAATTGGTAGTTGAAATATATGAAACTGAAATTGAAATGTTGAATTCACAAGATCAGTCATACCAATTCAGGGACCCTAGAGCATTTTTGGAAAGTCTCCCTCCCCCTAAGCAAGAAGAAATTTCACTACCTTTTGATGTGCAGGAAAAGGATGATTGTGCTTTCAAGAGCCACACTGAAGATGCAGTGAACGAAGCTGTCTGGGATGCAAACAATCAATCAATCATGGGAGGCCCAGAAGAAGAAAGTCCACATCAGATTTTTGTTGATCCTATATTAGAATACATGGAGGTTCTGATGGACTCAAATTCACGAGCATGGATTCTTTTCAAAAGGCCAACGCAGCAAAGGTTGTCACCATCTATGGTGACCTTGATTTTAAAGACTCATACTCAAAGAATACCATGGTTATCTCTGACAAGCGGTCAGATGTTCTACTCATTTATGTTACCAATCAAATGGCTGCACTATATCTGCTTGCTCAAAGAGATGAGCAAAGACCAGTCATGGAACCATCCGATTGACTGGATGTATTGGAAAAGAGAATTTGTCAGCTAAACATGTAAATATTTCAGAGTTAGATTAGGGTAGTGTTACACAGCAATTTGTCACCATCCCTACAATTCCCCATCCCGCACAATTGGAGGGCTTATTCCGTGACCTGTGAGCAGTGACATAACTTGAAAACACTTTCATGGCATTCCTCTAAACATGTACTTTCATTTCCCTGAAGACAACTCCTTGTGAACAACCCTAAAAACACCCCTTTTTGCATTGGCGCGGGCAGTCAGTTCAATACCCGCGCCAATGGGGGAAATCCTTCAAAGAGGGTGCGCCAATTGGCGCTCTGTCCCAAAGTCGCACTCGCGCCAGCCATTTTAAGGAGTGCTTTTTTAAAATAAATGGCGGAAGTTTCGTCTTAACTGATCCAGAAACTGGTATCTAATTTGAGTTGGGAGGTTTGGCTCCGAATCTCCATGTAGAGGAAGTGGTTTGCCACCCCTCATGGAAGCTTCCTTGAGGATAGGGCCAATCCCATGATTATAGGGATCCCAACTCCCCTTCCTCCATCTATAAAAGCTTGCTCATCTCATTTGCAAGCTAGTCTCCAAGTTCCCAAGAGCCATCAAAGCCTTATGCTGCAAGAGCCTTGATTCATCCCCTTAAGGCCAAATCCAAGCAAGGAGATCATTGTCGAGACATCCGAAGAGAGAGGTTTGTCCCATCCCCGACAGGCTTCTTCGAGACGTGTTCCGCTGGCGACCCTCCGAAGGAGAATTAAGCGTCAGAGCTATGGTTGTATTCTTCTTTGATTGATTAATGATAAGCGACTATTGGTTATGGTTCCACTCTTGTTGTTGATTATGATGTTGAGTTATGTCTTCTCTGACTGACATATAGTTGCATATACTGGATTTTACGCTTACGTTTGTTTTGTTTCTTGCGTGTGCAGGTGTCCGATCACGGAGATCGTGAGGATTGTGATCTTCCGGAGCTAAGGAACGGTAGCGCTACTTTCTCTACAAGCGACAACATTGGATTCCGGGTAAGCCTTCATCACTAGTTGGTTTATTTGCAATTAGGAACCTGCACTATAGCGTGAACGATTGTTGCTAGACCCGATCTGGGCTAGTAGGGATCGCCTCTGTCCTCAGAGGGGATTTACCTCCACAACAAATTGGCGACTCCGCTGGGGAGATGTCTAGCTTGTTGTTGTTTGTTTTATAAGCTACAGACGAAGCCTGAAGTTGGCCAGATAGCCTTCAAAACGCTCTTGCTCTGCAATTGCGAAGTAGATCAAAGCTGCTTCAGTCAATCTCCAGTTTAGTTTATGAACTGAACACTTGGAGTATTGCCTTGTCTTTTCGGTTGTTTCCCAATCCTGCTTGCTTGGTCGGCTCTTTTGGCTGGCTCTTTTGTGATTTTGGCTTTTGGTTAGCTTGATCATCACTGGTCTGCTTTTTGGATTGTCTATTTTTATTTTTCCATAGCAAACTCGACTGGCGCGCTTTACAGCTTGACAGTCGCACCCATTGGCGTAGGTTGCTTGTGTATTACCCGCACCAATTCCTTTCTGGCGCTAGTTTCAGCCTCACAATCACGCCAATCCTGTGAGGTACTAGGGTTTTCCCTGTTTTGACCTTCCTGGGCCAGATCAGTGTGTTTGGTTTTGTTTTTTCAACTGCTTGAGTGTTATGGAGCCTTGTTTGACTGGCAGTGACCTTCGTCCTTTGGTTGTTTGCCTGTTTCCATCGATTTCAAATTCTAGCCCTAGGGCATATAGGTGCTCTTGTGTGTCGAGCCTCCCTTGGGATTTTTTGGTCTCTATTTGTTCAGACGACCTTGTGATTGCTTCTTTACATTCGTTTAGCAGTTGTTTATCATTTTATTGCGTCATTTGAGTGTTGGTTCTCTTCTTCATTCGAATTTCGCTTTGTCTCACTTTGGGCCTAGATTACATGGTCCATTTGAGTCTTTGGGATTCTCTTGGTTTTGAGGGACTGTTGCGTCAATTTGGAGATCTGATTGTGCGTTTGTATTAAGTGAAATTTGTGTGTTTTGCTCTTTCCTCATCACTTCTCAAATTGCTCTTTTCGTTAGTTTTCATTTTGTTTAGTGCATGTTGCTATTAAACATTGAAAATATAAAAAAATCTCTTTTGCTTTTGATTAGTTAGTGCAAATTAAAATCTTTTCGGTGTTATTAGTGATTAGTAACTTTGAGAGAAAAGTTTTGGTTTACATTAGCTGCATTAGAGACTTTGCTGGATTTTTTCTGATCATTTTATTTGTGAGAAAAGCTCTCAACCCTTTTGTAGTTAGCTTTCATCGAATGAAATGATATACTGTGACATATAGTGTGCATTTAGGAGATTTTGTGACATCACACTCGCTAGGGCCTGAAAACTGAAACGCAATTGAAGATAAACGTTAAAATTTACTCAATTTACACTAAGGCAGCATTGAAACATTAACGCAACATTTAGTGGTCTAGGCTAGAGATGTGTTCCGACGTCTTTAAACCTAGTAGATGTCGTTCGCCTCTTGGCTTTAGACAGCACTAGTACGGACTTGTGCTCCCTGTACCGTCGAGTATATAAAGGGAGACCCCACTAGGTTTCTATCCTTTATCCATAGGAAGCCAAGTCTGCCGCCCTATATCCGTGATACACCGGACACAGCATTCGGGGAGATTTCTTACACGTACATTAAGTCCTTGGTTGATTTCTCTTTCATGTTGAAACCAAGGTGTATATTGCAGTTCACGGTTATTTGGTACACCCTTTGCCTAGTATTCCTGAGTAGTCATTTGATCTTTTCTGACTCTTTAAATTTGAAAGGATCACCAAGTGCTTGTCCTTTCACGCTTGTTTCAAAACTGAAAGAGATAGAGTCACCTTTCATCCGTTTCTCGACTCTTAAAACATGAAACGGTGAAGTTTCTAAGTTTCAATGTGGTAAAATAAATCACCCGTGATCACACGCCCTGTTATATTTTGCTTGTTGGCCGTTTGATTGTGTGTCTTGACTCTTTTTCAGCCCGTGTGTGTTGTGCTTGATCTTTTGTCATTGTTGTCACAGTGGCGAAACCTTCTGTTTCATCTATTGGTAGTCCATATACGGACGATTCATCAGAGGCTTCTCAATCCTCTGCTGAACCTCAGCAGCCCATTGTTTCCGAGTTTCCCGACGGGGGACCGGTTCTGTCTGAGCAACCCTTTGGAGGACCAGCTGAGTTCAATTGACCCTTTTCCAACCCTTGGTTTGGATTAGGAGTAGGGGAAGATATCCCTCCTATTACATCAGGTTCGCCTTTTATAGCTGCTGTTGTTCCTCCTAGTCCTCGTTGTTTATTACGAGATCTAGCGGCAGGCTCAAGCATGAGTGAATCTAGCGAGGAAATCCCCACGTCCGGTGAAGATTACCAGTTGTTTCCTCGGAGGTTATTTCCAGAAGGCAACCCTGAACCATCTGTTATGTCGTCGCCTGGTCCCTCATTACCCGCCGAGTATAGATCCTTGGGTCAAATTATTGTCGTCGCTGCCTCTATGGGGGTATCAGCTCCTTCTACGAGGCCGGTTGTTCCTTCTTTGGGAATGTCTCCACGGACACCCGTTACGTCATCCCCTCAGGTTACTTCTGTACCCTCCATGCCCACTATTTGTGTGGCCGCATCTGCACCCGCCGTTACTACCCAGTCCGTAAGGACCACATCCCTTCCCGAAGATATCTACATAGCATTTGCTATGCCGGAGAACATCTCTCCGGAGGAGTATTGATTGTCTCTGCAACAGTCGAACCCCGAGGTCGGACAGTCCTCTCAAGATCCCAACCACTCGTACTTTTCGCATTATGCATAGGATGGTACACCTGTGTACGTCTTTCCATATTAGTACGATGAGCATGGGAACCCTTTACGTTTACCTGCTCCTGAGGCTCAACTTCATGCTCATGGTTTACTGTATAACCAGGCTGGACAGCCCTACAACCCGCAAGGACAACCTTTTCAAGGCCAACCTTTGGGCCAGCCTGGCTATCCTTATGACCCGCAGGGACAGCCCATACAGGGCTACTCTCCGGGCCAGCAATGGCCATTGTACGGTTTGCAAGGACAGTATTACAACCCTTCTAGTCAACTCGTGCAGCCTCTCCCTGGAGTCCCACCTGGGCAACCTCAAGGACTCACAAGTCAAACGGAGTACCAACCCGGGCCGGTATACAGTCCTAGGGGGAAAGTCCAACCTTCTCAACCTTTGCAACCGCAGTATCCTCTTGGTCCCAACGTTGCACATCAGCCAGGACCATCTTATGGTCCTGTTGCAGGTCAGACCGGTTATCAGCAACCACCTGGCTCCATTCTGTTACCAGGCCAAGCGGCCCATCCGGCACAACCTGGTATCCCGCCACCAGGCCAACCGGCCAATCTGGCACAACCTGGTGTCCCTCCACTAGGCCAACCGGCGCATCCGGTACAACCTGGTGCTGCTCAACAGCCAGGACAACATGCACAACCGGCACAACCTGTTTATCCGGGTCAACCTGTTCAACCAGGGCAGCCCGCTCAGCCAGGTCAGCTTGTTCAGCCAGGCTAGCCTGCACATCCTGTCAACCCTGCCCAACAGCCAACTTATTCAATGCCGCAGCTGAATCAACCGTTGCGCCCTAATTATCAGGCTCAGCAGGGTCCCACCTATCAGCAGCCCACTCGACCTCAGGGCGGTTACTATACTGATGGTCAGTATCAACCAAATTATAGCCAGCCCCAAGGTTCTAACTATTACTCTCAACAACCCAGCTACACCTATGCTCAGCAGCCAAATCCACATGCTGCTCACACGGGGCCGACTTACAATCAGGGTCCATACTCTGGTTATCAAGCCCCGTACGCTGGTTACCAGCAACCGAATCAGGCTGGTTATATGACCTATACCCCCTACGGTCAGAATCCTGCTAGACAGAACCCCTGGGGGAAAGGATATTCTCAACCAGCGTGGAGTACAGGTACTGGTCCTTATCTAAAACCAGGCATGCCGTCCAATCCGCCATTGCCGTTCCTGGCTACCTTGGAATTACCGGATGTTTCGAAATTAACGAATGATCCAATTATGCACAATCCTTATTGGCCTCCGGTTCCTACCAAGGTGCCCGGTGATATCCCTAAGTTTGAGGGTAAAGCTGGGGAGGACCCCCAAGCTCATGTGATGACTTACCACCTTTGGCGTTCGTCCAACTCTTGGGTGGATGATTCAATTCGTCTACGCCTCTTCTAGCGCACTTTGACTGGCGCTGCCGCTAAGTGGTATATTGAATTATCCCGTGGCATCTTTCAATATTTCAATACGTTAGCCATGGCTTTTCTGACTCATTTTCAGTTACCGGTTCACTATGAAGCTGGGACGCACCTCCTGACTTCTTTGAAGCAGGACAAAGCCACCCACATTTCTGATCACATTCATGAGTGGCAGCGTCATCGTAGACTGATCAAGTTCCATATACCTGATCATATACTAACTCATTGGTTCACCACCTCCTTCGTTAACAAAATCACCCAAGATATTGCTATGGGAGCGTGTGTGACTGAAGAACAAGCCATAGTGCGTGCCCAATATCTGGATCTGGTATACTCTCAGTCCGGCACGCTTTATGATATTTTGCCTGATGCTCCACGGTTTGGAACCTCTAAAGCTCCACCTACCCCGGTGGTGGATGGTGTTATTGGTTCCGTGTCTCAGAATTCGAAGAAATCTTCGAATGGGAAGCAGAAGTCCAACTCATCCAATAATTTTGCTCCTCCCACCCCTTCCGATTCTGGAAAAACTGCAGAGGTTAACGCCATTCAGGCTAATCCTACGGAAAAAGCCTCCAAAGGGAGGAAGAAGGGCAAAGTTAAATCCAAATCCGACGCTCCAAAGCCAGAATCCAAACCCCGTACCGAGGACGGTTCCCCATGCAAACCGAAGTACCCCTACCTCATTTGTGAAGAAGATCATGATACAAAATATTGTCCACGATGATATGAAGTTAGTCAACTTCTAAAAGGCTCCAAAGGGACTCCGGCAGTTCTTAAAGAACCGTTCCCGTCTCAATAGACCCAGATGGTTGAACAGCCTTCACCCTCTACACCATTTGGGTCTCAGGTCTTTATGATGAATGGTGCTGCACCTATCTCTATTGCTACGCGTTCGAAGGATTACAACGAATCGCGTCAGGCACCTGGGAAGGTAGTTGTGGACGGTCCACCTCCCCCACCTATCTCCGGTTCGTTGGAAATTGAGAAGCCTACTATTGAACATGTTGTGAGGCCACCTTCTAAAGGTGTTCTACAAAGATCCTCCTACAATCTGAATGCCTGTGCCGCTCAGCACTACAGTATTGTTGAGGATCTGGCACAGGCGCCTTCTGCCATGTCTGCATTGGAAGTTTTTCAAAGTTGCCCGTCACAATGGAAATCTTTGTTGTCTGCAATCGGTGGGATCAATCCCACTGATTCTAATCTTCTCACCTTCGACTTAGAGAACTTTACCCCCCGACTTCCACATCAGATCTCTCTTGTTATTCAAGTCGGGATCAATGGTCTTAACATCCATAGGGCCGTTGTGGATGAAGGTGCTTCTACCTGTGTCATGTTGTTTGCTTACTGGAAGGCCATTGGCTCTTCGGCCCTTTCATCATCTCCTAATTCCCTAGAGGCATTTGATGGTCGGGAATCGAAACCCCTGGGTGTTCTCGAGAGTTTAGCGATTACCTTACAGGGGAAGACAGTCAACGTAGAAGTAGAAGTAGTTGGCGCCAAGCTTAAATACAATATACTTCTCGGCCGCAGTTGGACTCACGCCATGTTATGTGTGCCGTCCACCCTCTTTCGACTTATTAAGTTCCCCCACGAGGGCAAAATTGTTACTGTGGATCAGTTGTCTTTCTTCACCTCCACCTCTGAGAACAACGTTCCTTACGTGGATCAGATTCCAAATCCCCCTGACAGTGTGGGACCCGGTCTCTTCAAGGACCCCGTCCTCAGGGTATTTTTCCTGCACCACCACCGCACACCGCTCAAGTTAACATGATCTCTAGGTCTGACGACCCATGGCTCATCCCTTCGCCTGAGCAGGTGGCTGAGTTTGGAGAATCGATGCCCTTAACTCCAGTAGAGATTAACTACTGTGAAATTGTCGCCGCATCTGATCCTCCCCCTCCTCAGCATGCTCCTTCAAGCATGGCTTTAGACATCTATTCTCAATCCCCCTGGCTCGGCGAGGCCGACTCGCCTGATCCTCTTAAAGAGATTTTCCCTTTTGATGAAGCCATTGTTGAAACAATGTCTCTTGAGGAGCTGCCTTGGAGCGATGGACATCATCGTTCCTCATTCATGCCTAGCTTGGGGGTAATGTCAGATTGTCTAGAGTGTTTTGAATCTCAGGTTCCCACTCCACCTCTCCAGACGCCCATATTGACACATGAGGTGCTTTCAGAGGGAAACCTGAGCAACATTACTCAAACTATTCCAATCGACATCTCCGTTAAACCGGGGATAGTTGAGAATATACACATGGGAGTGACTTGTTCTCCTGATGAGATACGAGTTTATACTGATCTTTTTCGAGAATTCAGAGACGTGTTCGCCTGGTCCTATGAGGAAATGCCCGAGATTGATCCCAGCATAGTAGTGCACGAGATTCCTACCTATCCTGGTGTGAAACCCGTGCGCCAACGCCTGTGCCCGGTGCATCCTCGCAAAGCCGCTACCATTAAAGAAGAAGTTGAAAAACTTCTGAACGCGGGCTTCATTTACCCGATTCCCCTCACAGAATGGGTCTCCAACATTGTCCCTGTAGATAAGAAACAGGGTAATATCAGAGTTTGTGTTGATCACCGAGATATTAATCGGGCCTGTCCAAAGGATAACTACCCCACTCCTTTCATAGATAAAATCATTGACTAATGTGCTGGGAGTGAGGTTTATTCCCTGATGGACGGCTTTTCCAGGTATAATCAGATAAATATTCTACCCGCTGATCAACACAAGACTGCATTCATCTGTCCGTGGGGTACTTTTGCTTATAAAAAGCTCCCGTTCGGCTTGAAGAACGCTAGAGCCACTTTCCAGCATGCTATGTCTTATGCGTTCCATGACATACACCATATCGTTCAGCCTTATCTGGAAGATTTGCCAGCTCACCCAGCTCAGCGAGAGGACCACCCAGAACACCTCCGCCAGATTTTCCTTCACTGTCGACGCTATAATATATGGCTCAATCCTCATAAATGCGTCTTTTGCGTGGATTCTGGCCGTCTTTTGGGCTTCATAGTCTCCAAGGACGGGATTCGCCTCGATCCCCTAAAGGTCGAGGCCATTTTCAACCTCCCATCACCCTCTTCATTATATCAATTGCAGAGTCTGCAGGGAAAGCTAATTTCCTACGACGCTTTATACCGAACTACGCGGAAGTGGCCAAAGGATTCACGCGTCTTTTAAAGCAGAACGTTCCCTTTCATTGGGACGACATTGCTCAACAATCCTTTGAGAAGCTTAAGACATTACTTGTTAATGCTCTGTTGCTTCAGCCTCCAAACTATCATTGTGATTTCACTCTATACTTGGCTGCCGCGTTTAGCACCATAGCTATGGTTTTGGTGCAGGATGACGATGATGGAAATGAACACGTTGTTTACTATCTATCGCGGAATCTTATCGACACGGAAATGCGTTACGCTTAAGTCGAGAAGCTAGCTTTAGCAGTTGTACAAGCTGTACAACGTTTCTGCCACTACATCCTGTTGCGTACCATTACCGTGGTTTCGGATTGCAACCCCATGACATATATTCTTTCTCGACAATTACTGGGGGGAAAATACTCCAAATGGATCGATATCCTTCAGGAGTTCGACTTAGAGTTCGCTACTGCTAAGTCGACCAAATCACTGGTTTTCGCAGATCTTATTTGCTCCCTCCCAACAGACTCCCCACCATCTCATTCTGAAGAACATATACCAGACGAAACCATCTTCCTTATCAGCACCCGTGACCCATGGTATGGCGATATTATTGTGTATCTTCAGACGTCATCCTTTCGTTCTGAGTTGACCAAAGATGCCCGACGCCGGATTCGACATCAGTCTCAACCCTACCGCATTGTAGGAGATACATTATACTGGGTTGGAGTAGATTCGGTGCTTCGTCGGTGTTTGACTCTGGAAGAGGCCGAAAGAGTCTTAAATGACTGTCACAGTGGCGCATGTGGCGGTCACATGTCTGGATATGCCACCGCCCAGAAGATTCTGCATGCGAGTTACTTCTGGCCGTCAATCTTTAAAGACTGTATTGTTGCAGTCCGCAAATGTCACGCGTGCCAGGTTTTTCAGCGCAAGATGCACGCACCACCCCTCCCTCTGCATCCTGTCATTACCGTCGGCCCTTTCGCGAAATGGGGCGTTGATTTTATGACGTGTAACCCTCATTCAGCCGGGGGGCACGCATATATAATTGTCGTTGTCGACTACTTTACTAAGTGGGCTGAAGCGATGCCTACACTAGCCGTAGATGGTAAGACAGCTGCCCAATTTATCTTCAACCATATTACTACACATTTCGGGGTCCCTCAGGCCATTGTTACCGATCATGGTACTCACTTTCGAGATTACATGATGGCCGAGCTGACATCAAGATTGGGCTTACGACACGATAGCTCAACGCCATACTACCCGCAGGCAAATGGCCAGGTTGAGGCTGTGAACAAGGTTTTGGTCACAATGCTTCAATGAACAGTTGGAATTCATAAGTCCAATTGGCACCTCCAATTGTTCTCATCTCTATGGGCATACCGGACTTCAGCAAAGAGTGCAACCGGATTCACACCATTCCAATTGGTGTATGGCCTGGAAGCAACTCTTCCGGTTGAGTGCGAAATTCCTTCCTTAAAGCTAGTTGTGGAACTGTTGCCCGATACTTCTCCTGAAGAGGAGCGTCTCTTGTATTTGGAACGGTTGGATGAGACCCGCTGCTTGGCTTCTTTAGTCCTTGAAGCACATAAAAAGCAGGTCAAAGCACACTTTGATCAATCTGTCTCTCCACGTTCCTTTGTCGAAGGGGACCTTGTCCTCCTGTACGACCAAGCGCACGACAAACTCAGGGCAAGAAAGCTCCAACCCATGTGGCATGGGCCCTATATAGTAAAACGAGTATTGAAGAATGGGGCTAATGAGCTCATTGATTATGAAGGAGTTCCGTTGGCACAGCCTATAAATGGGTTGTACCTTAAGAAATACTACGCTTGAAGTTATTTTTAGTGTGGTGTGTGTACATAGGTGTGTATATTCATTTGTGTGCATGTGTGGTGTGGTGTGCAATGTAAGCATATTTCTGCTGATCGGGTCTTCCTGATTGTGCACATGTCCATTACTCCGTTTGTGGGTTTCGCGGATGGTGCCTCTCGCAGTACCAGGAATCTATCTTCGACAACCTGGGTAATCTATGATCCTGCTGGTGAGTTGGTTAACCTGCAAGGTGTGTGTCTGGGTCCTGCTACAAATAATATCGCAGAATATAGTGTTGTATTGGAATTATTAACCGAGGCTGTGGACCTCGGAATTCGTGAATTACTTGTGTATCTAGACTCACAACTTGTAGTATTACAACTTAACGGGCATTATTCAGTAAGAAATCCATCCATTTTACGTTTGTATTTGCGTATTCGTCCGCTGGAGAGAAATTTTGACTATATTACATATCAACACATACCCAGACATATGAATACATTAACGGATGCATTAGCTAATTTGGTTTTAGATAGACATTTGCGCAATTTATAAAACATCATCACATGTAAGAAGATCCATCCAGAAATAGGTATGTATATATATATATGTGTGTGTGTGTGTCGAAATGTTTACATAGTGTGCATCACATAAAATAAAAAATATACATGTTCGTCTTAATACATTCGGAGACGACATGTCTCTCAAAAAATATATGCATGAAAGAAGCCCTAGGTGTCTAATCCGCATGGTGCTCGTGGTAACATGCTACCGCGCGCACTAAGCGTTTCAAAAGTCGGTGGAGGCGACTAGGCACTCCCACCGTATGTCTCTGATACGCCATCGGTACATCTGCCAGTCGGGCGTAGTCTGGAATCACTCGGGCAATCCCCTCAAGGTTCTGGACCAACTCTCCTCCCTCGGCACCCTCCGCCTGAGGGTTAGCTGCGGGCTGAGTTCTCCGTGCAATGGGAGACATACCGGCAGGTCTCTCTGGGCCGACATCTGCATACATATTAACTGGTGATAGAATGGACATGTATTACAAAAAAAAAAAAAATCATAAAACATAAAATCAAAAAGAGAGGTCATACCCAACTTCTCGTCCCAGTCATCCCCCTCCGGAAGTGGGAGATCTGGGTCTCCAGTGAAATCGGTCCCGACATAGGGCCAATCCTCGACCACGATCATCTGACGCCATAACCATCCAAAAAACTCCGGCCTCCAGGACATCTATTGGCCTCCTCCTGATCTGGGCATAAGTGCTGCCCAGCGAGCCATCCTCGGCTCTCTTGGTATCGGCTCAGCAACTATGGCCCCTTGGCCCTGAAAGATAGGTAGTCGTTCCAGGATGAACGATACCAAAATGGAACCGTAGCCAAACTGCTTCAGTTTGACTTGCTTGCACTTTGTGAGTTGCCTCTTGATATTTGTGGTCACTGTAGTAGCCCAATCAAACAATGTTGGATTCATACACTCAGCGGCTAGCAGGAGTTGGGCCTTGGTTGCCTCGTGTGGAGCTTGCGATCCCGCAGCTCGTGTGATGGTGTGTAGCACTACTCTCAGTGCTAGATCCTGGATAGTGTGGATGTCCACTTTCCCGCTTCCTAATCCGGTTCGTGCCCTTGGGCACACCCTCGCCATTACCTGCTCCATCTTTTCCCCAGATGTTCTGCTGCCTGTCAGGATGGGCACCGGACCTCTACGCGACAGTCCGGTTATGAAATATATGTCAGAAACCTCCAGTTCTAGTACTTGGTCCCGAAGTTTGAAAACTTCTTCATTTTCGTCCCATATAATGACCAAGTATTGTAGTAGATCTGGCTGAGCTCATAAACAAGGTGTGAGGAAGAATTTCTTAAGTCCAAAGTTCTTAAGTGCAATCATGCAGGCCTCATTCTCCATGGCCATTTCATCCTCCTCTCCATGTTCCCTTTCCTTCCACTCGATAACCATTTTTGCCTTTATATCTGCATCAACACAATCAAATATACATTGTTAGGTCTCTGGAACATTTTAAAATCCACATAGATAGCTCACATTTTCAAAATTTTGAGCCAAAAAATGCGCTGCGCCATTGGCGTGACCTCTTTGTGAGGAAATGTCCATTGGCGCGAGTCCGTTCCCGATACCCGCGCTAATGGAGCGAGCCCTAAAATTTCAAAATGGGTCGCCCAGAAGTCTAATACATAATAAAAGCATATGAAAAATGGATTGAAATGGAGCTTAGGGAAACGCCTATTACTTGGAACAAACATGGAACTGAATGGTAGCCCGGATCAGTCGTATTCGCCGTCAGAAGTTTGCACACAAAATGGACCACTGTTGCTCTCCAATGAGGTAAATAGTAAAAGTAATTTTGTTTTTACCATTTGAGACTTATTTATAACTTTTGAAATCTAATTAGGTTTTAAAAGTCATTTTTTATTAATATTTTGATATATTTTGTCGAAAATGGATTTTACACTTGCCTTTATGTGCAGCAACAGGTTTCTACGCAACTTAAAGGGTGACACGAGTTGTATTTTATACTTTTTCAAACTTGGTAAATACACGAAAAAGTCATTTGGAGTCATCTTTCAGCTCTTTTCTGACTCTCTAAACATGAAAAGATTGCCGAGGCCCTTGTCGTTTCGATCTCATTAAAGTGGACACGAAACGACATCTACCCAGTATACGTTTAGCCCTTTTTCGGGATGGGATAGATTATTTACGAAAAAGGAATACCCTAGCCTATTGCGACTAGGAGGTTTCCTCAGACATAGTTTTCTACCTTTTCGGACTGAGGAACTATTTACGAAAAGGGACTGTTGGAGTTTACTTTTCCGCTGTCTTTTTAGACTCTCTAAACGTGAAAAGACATCGAGTTCTTCCTTTGTCAGACTTGTTAAACCCTGATGACATTGGGTTCAGTCGTAATGACGTTATTCGAGTTTCTCCTTCCTAGGGCTCATTAAATGTACTAGGATGGATTCGTCCGAAGGACGAACTTATATTACAAGCATATGCTATCCCCTTCAAGCTTGTTATCAAAATAATTGGGGTACTCACCAGAAATGGTGGGGAAAATGGAACCACAATCATTATCGTGTCAGCAGTATGTCGCTCTTGAACATGGCACTTGTCTGTGTTCGTGTCGGGTTGGCGACATCTCATCTCGTTTTCCACTTGCCTCCGTGGGTTTGGATGATCCTTTTGACCTCTCATCTGCTCTTTGCCTCGTCGCCATGACCTCTAATCCGTTGATGTCAAATGCTGCCAAACTCACTGTCGTGCTGTTTATATGTTCAAGAGAAGTTGACCTCTGCAAGTACCAACCTTCCTCTGATTCTCATCTGATCATGATTCACAAAAACATTATGTTCCTCTGTCTCGTGTCGATGATGTGGGAAACACTATGGCCCACCTTCGATCAAGGTCACTTCCTGTCGACTTCAACTCATTATCCAGGAAGCTAATCTAGAGACTCCCTTCTGGTACCTTGGAGCCTGCATGCCTCAATGGCAGGTTCTTCGCATTCGACATGAGGTTTCCATCATTGGCCTCCGATCGAGTGATTCTGCGGGTGTTCGACGTCAGCTCATTGTTCACATGCCGTAGATTGTACCTGTAGTAACTTGAGGACCATGGGCATTAATGGTGGTACCTCTCGCGTCTGTTAACAACTTTCATCATTGGCTGGTAATCAGGCGATGTTCTTGCATGTTCGACTTCAGCTCACATATTCGCATGCTTGAACTTGTACTTTGGTCGAGTCAAGATGGAGCGCAAGACCCTGGGTTCCTGTCTGTTATAATCCAGGCTGCGATTTTGTGGATTATTATGATTAGTTACATGACTCACTGATTTGATGGCTGCAACCATACCTGACTCTATTGACCAATCCTCACTGGATGGCTGCGTCCATGCCTCAGATCTGGATTTTTACATACTCTGTTATGGATGGCTGCGCCCATACCACGTATATATCATGTATTTGAGACATCAGTTGTACTTATCTACGCAGGTTTTCCGACGGAGGTGTTTTCAGTTGGACACGTTCTCGTAAAGCATTTCACCCCTCTCTCTCTCGGACCTCATGCTTTAGGGGGCATCTGTTACACAACAATTTGTCACCATCCCTGCAATTCCCCATCCCGCACAATTGGAGGGCTTATTCCATGACCTGTGAGCAATGACATAACTTGAAAACACTTTCATGGCATTCCTCTAAACATGTACTTTCATTGCCCTGAAGACAACTCCTTGTGAAAAACCCTAAAAACACCCCTTTTTGCATTGGCGCAGGTAGCCAATTCAGTACCCGCGCCAATGGGGGAAATCCTTCAAAGAGGGCGCGCCAATTGGCACTTTGTCCCAGAGTTGCACTCGTGCCAGCCATTTTAAGGAGTGTTTTTTCAAAATAAATGGCGGAAGTTTCGTCCTAACTGATCCAGAAACTGGTATCTAATTTGAGTTGGGAGGTTTGGCTCCGGATCTCCATGTAGAGGAAGTGGTTTGCCACCCCTCATGGAAGCTTCCTTTAGGATAGGGCCAATCCCATGATTATAGGGATCCTAACTCCCCTTCCTTCATCTATAAAAGCTTGCTCATCTCATTTGCAAGCTAGTCTCCAAGTTCCCAAGAGCCATCAGAGCTTTATGCTGCAAGAGCCTTGATTCATCCCCTTAAGGCCAAATCCAAGCAAGGAGATCATTGTCGAGACATCCGAAGAGAGAGGTTTGTCCCATCCCCGACAGGCTTCTTCGAGACGTGTTCCACTGGCGACCCTCCGAAGGAGAATTCAGCGTCAGAGCTATGGTTGTATTCTTCTTTGATTGATTAATGATAAACGACTATTGGTTATGGTTCCACTCTTGTTGTTGATTATGATGTTGAGTTATGTCTTCTCTGACTGACATATAGTTGCATATACTGGATTTTACGCTTGCGTTTGTTTTGTTTCTTGCGTGTGCAGGTGTCCGATCACGGAGATCGTGAGGATTGTGATCTGCCGGAGCTAAGGAACGGGAGCGCTACTTTCTCTACAAGCGACAACGTTGGATTCCAGGTAAGCCTTCATCTCTAGTTGGTTTATTTGCAATTAGGAACCTACACTATAGCGTGAACGATTGTTGCTAGACCCGGTCTGGGCTAGTAGGGATCGCCTCTGTCCGCAGAGGGGATTTACCTCCACAACAGGTAGGTAGGAATGTCAATAAAGCTCGGCCTGTGAGCATTTAGTTATTTTTTTTGTTTTTGCTTTGAAAGAAAAATTGAAAAAATACAAAAACATTAGAAAAGAAAAAGAGGGCAGATTAGAAAAAGAAGAAAGGTACAATCCCATACCAAAAAAGAAAGAGAGTCTGAAAGTGTGCGAGCTTAAATGCCACTACCGAAAGAAAGCACTGCTATTTAGTCATACAACCTAGTCGTGACTAAATAGACTTTCAATTTACTACTGATAGGTTAGTGAAGAAGATTTTCCAAATTGTTTAATCTTGGCTTATCAGTAGATTAGATTAGGATAGAAAAGAATGGTTCAAACATGCTCAAAATATTAACCAAAGAATCAAAAGAAAAGATAGCTCTAACAAGCTCAAAACCTGAGCCAAATAAAGGAAAAAGAATGGTCCTAACACGCTAAAAACTTGAACCAGGAAAAGAAGAAGAAGACAGCTCAAAGAGATCAAAATCCGCGCTGAAAGAAAGAAGGAAGGACTCTCATTGTTTTCGGATCTTAAGCCTTCCAAGTTTTGTTTTAATTTTTTGCAAATAAAGGTCTATGTGCAGTTTGTTTTTTACGTCATAGCCATCACAACAAATCAGACAGCTTAATCTTGGTTTAATCTTGGTAGATAGTAGATTAGGTAGAGAATTTTAAGTCCAACTGTTTAATCTCGACTCATGGAAGTTATAAGGGTAGATTTAGATTAGTTTTCTTGCTTTCAATAAAGGAATAAAATGCTGATGTCAAAGGGTTTGCAAGTCCAAGTGCACCCTGCTGAAGAAAAAATGTTAGGAAAGTAGGCTGTGTAGATAGTTGTTTGGGAGAAATTGATTTGTTATGATGTAATGCTGATCATCTTTTTAAGCAGCAATGGTCAAAGAAGAAAGAGGAATGTCAAGGTGCAAAGGCATTGGTCTACTTTCCAGAGATTTATCTTTGAGGTTCTTGACACCTCCATGGCGCTGTCCTCCCCAAGTGGAGCCACTGTTAGCCATCCATAATTTTGACATATTCAAAGATGGCTAAAACAAGTCTTTAGCCTTCAAGAAACAAATTTGAAGCAAATCTATGAGTTCTTTAAGTCTACTGTGTTCCTTATCCTTCAAAAAATCTTCCTCTTTGATCTCTTCACTCAAAATCCTCAAAGAAGCTTGTTGATATACAAGGAATGTTTCAAAAACCTCTTCTCCATCATTTCCCTCATAAAATTCCATTTTTCCCTGTATTATTCCTCCATTTCCTTAAGAAATCCCTTTAAAACCTTGTAAATATTCTTTTACTTGGTTTAAAACCCTTATTTTACCCCATCAGAACCCCTCAAAACCCTCAAAAAACCCCATTTCAGCCTTAAAAACCAACTTTTTCATTAAGTCAGACTTAAGCCCCCGCGGTCTTAAGTTCTCGGCCATTTCCTCCATGTGACCGAGACCTGCAACCGTCGGCCTCAGTCTTTAAGCCCCTTTCACACTATCACACTACGCTTCGCCCCTTTTCCATTCGTTTCTTTATATTTCCTTCGCGCGATGGTTTCCCCGTGCCGATGTATTTTGGACCGTTGATTTGGCTCCCCCAGATCCAACGGTCGGCGTTGTTTTGTCGTTCCGTTGTCCTCCACCTCTTTCATTCATTTTTGCGAAGTCGCGATTAAATCCAGATCGTCGATCATCCTGATCAGACGGTCATCACGTTATCGCTTTTCTCCCGTCTAAAACCTTTCTGCCTACCATTCTCCGAAATGATCTGAGCCGTCGATCCTCCTGATCCGACGGTGGTCACTTCATCGCATTTTCCCATTTCGCCACACCATTTATCCCTTTGTGTGAAACAACGATGTTTTCTCCATCTTTAATCTCTTTAAATCCAGCGGCCTGTGCTGTTTCATTGTTTCGCCGTCCCCCGCCCATTTGTTATTTATATGGAGCTCTGATATATCTGAGCCATTAATCTCCTTGGTCTAACGATCCTCGCTCCATCGCTTCACCAAATTTTCCTCCCCGATAAAATCCTCACAGTCCGATTAACCCAGATCTACGGCGCAGGTTCACTGCGGGGGCACTCGACCAAAGTGGTCCGTACTCCCCAGTCCCCCCGCACCCTCGATCTCCACCATCGATCTTCTCCCAATCCAATGGCCAGCATTTTTCTCCATTTCCCATTCACCGCGGAGGCACCCGACCCCGAGATCCCTCAGTATCCCCTAGTCCCCCCGCAGTTAATCTCCACCATTGATCTATTCAGATCTAACGGCCACCATTTCACCCCACTAATCAGACTTTCCACTAAAATACAGGACTGCTGACGTCACCGTTAGGGTCCACTGCTCTCACCCTCGCGCATCTATTCAACCATCGCGCTCACCCACAGCCGTCGATTTGGCTCCCCCGGATCGGACGGTCCATGCTCCTTCGCTTTGCCCTCCTTCCTACCGATCATCCTCTTCCAAATCATTCCGCCGAAAAGATCTTGACCGTTGATCCCACAAATCCGATGGTCCTCGTTCTTCTTGGAGCCCAAATCACCAATGCTCCCCGGAGTGCAATTCTAACGTGAAATGAGCAGTTTTAGAGGGACGCGCGTCACTCTCTAACCTGTATCGTGTTCCCCCAGTTCCTTACCGCTTATCACCCAAATCCTGCGCGAATACCACCTCCGGTATTCCCGAAAACCGCCATTGCATCTCTTCACGCCAATTTCAGTTTTGAACCTTGGTTTTCGTGGTTTTTCGCCATGAGGCCCTTTTCCGCTGCATCCACTGCCTCCTCACAGCTCCTCCGCTTCCGCCCGAGCCTCTGAAGCAGTTCAAGCCCTCGCGCAGGTTTTGTTTAACAAGTTTATTGGTTTTTGCAGGTTTTATGGCGGTTTGAGCTATTCAAAGCATCCCACAGTCACTAAATGTGGCATAGAGCTCAAGGTGACGATCCTGTGGCCTATTCAATTACAGAAAGGGACGAAGGATTAAATTTTGAGTGTTAGTCAATAAATCACGATATTAACTATTAAATCAAGCCCTCCAGCATGCCAGCAAGCCACCTGTGCAACCGACGGTGAAGACAGAGATCAAAAGAATTAAAGTTAAAAGGGATTAAGCGCAAAGTATGAAGATCAAAATCTTAATCCACAGTTAAAGGATAAAGCGCAGTTGAAGACAAATCAATTAAAGTCAAAACAGTCAGCTAGCACAAATCACAAGACAGAAGGCCTCGTGCACGTCAGAGCAAAGCAGTTAATTCAGTGAGAATGTCTAATCGCCACCATGATCTGCATTTTATCTACCAAGGACAAAACTGGCAGTTACTACAAACAGAGACATTTCAACTATCAGAGTAGTTATTGTGAAAGTATGGGAAAGCCTCAAAGCCCACTCTTTCACTTAACTTGTCCTAGAAGCCTAAGCAGAACTACTACAGTTAGAAGACATCTCCAAAAGAACACACATAGGAGTTATTACCAGCCTGCCAGATATGCCTCGAAGACAGAAAAAAAACTACTAAAATGGTCCAAGCAGTTAATGTGATATTTATTAAACAGAGTGGAGCATTCGAAAGGACCCCTACTCTGTCTTAATTTATCCATTCAGACCACTTACTCCACTTCTCCTCCTCATTCACCTATAAGTACTCATTGAAGATTCATTGTAAAGGGTTCGAAAATTATTAATTGTTGAACTGTTATTGAGTAAGAATTGTTGAGTAGTTGTAATATAGTAGGCTGGGAAGAGAAGTATTGGACTGTAGAAAGCCATTGGACTCGAGTATGTAACTCGTCTTGGACATCAAATAGACAAGCAGATTCACTAGATCCTGATCTAAATCATTGGTGATGTTTTTCCTTATTGTCTTTGTTGCTTCTTATGTTTTTCACTTTGTTCATTTTCTCTGATAAAGAGCAGGAAATATAGATTAGGATTTACTTCTAAAAGTACCCTAATTCTGACTGATAAGCTTTATCTTTATGTTTTCTTCTAAATGTGTGTTTGAGAATGAATCAAAAGAGTATAACTAGTCAAGGAATGTTGGTGAGCCCATTTCTTGCTGAGTAGAACTTGAGATGTTGTTCTTGAATGATATTTTCACTACATGCTAAGTAGAGTCTTAATAAAGGAATTTTATGGTTAGCCATGTCCCTTGTTTGGTCTTAAACGACTGTTTTGAAGATTTCCCTTAAGAGTATGCTGAAAGCAGGATAGGTTAAAAGTCCTTACTTGATCTTAGGCTACCCTTTGTTTGCTTATATGTTTTCTCCTTTCTGAAAGTAGTCTGTTGGATTACTGGATTGTTGTCTTAGAAGTTGGCTTTAGTAGGAGTATTGACCAAAGAAGTCTATGGTTTGCCCTGTCCTTTGGCTTACTTTTAAAAAGTCACTTTAAAAGGCTTTTCTTGTGTAGTGAAGTCAGTTTTCTTAATCGACTATACCTTTGCTTCTTTCACCACACTTCTTAATGTTCCATATCACAAATCAATCTAAAGAGATCCTTTGATATAGATGACTTGCCCTATGAAAACCCCTGAATAGTTGTTGTGCAAGTAAACCCTTTTATGACTCCCTAACCCGATGGATTGACACTTTTTCTTAAACTATCTTCCCATGCTGAGATATCCTTAAATTTATTCCCTCCTTCACACTTCACATGACCTTCTCAGTTAATGATCCCCAACCAAAAACAAGCAAATCCCTTGTACTTCGTAACTAGCCTAATATCATATCATAATCTTTAAAAGCATATCTTTCTAACACACATATGGAGAGATCCCCCTCCGAATCCAGGAAGGCTAGATCCTAGGATTCCAAAGTGGTTCTGATGTTGCCTTGTCATTTGGTATGCCAATCTGCCAAACCACAGGACCCCAACAAACGGTGCATGCCTATTTTTGTGGCGCACCAACTTTTTTTTTTCAAAAAAAATTATATATGTATATTCCTAAATACATGTCTCTTTTAATTAAAAAAAATGTATTTAATATGTCAATCATTCAGAGACGTGAAACAAGAGAAGAGAGGGAACAACAACAACAGGGGGACTAGTATAACATGGTTTTCCTGTGGGAGGCACTAGAGAGGGAGAGAGATGCTTACCCTTGCCCTATTATAGCAGCTACCCAGGGGCTCCTAAGGTAGATAGGCCTCCTCAAGTTCTATGAGGAGGCTACTTCCCTAAAGGGCCATGGTTTGTTTTTGCGACATCTTATCCGCAAGTGGAATGCCCACCTACAACTTTCCAGGTTGGTCCTAACCAGTGGTATGCACCCATTGAGGAGGAAATCTATTTCATTACAGGGCTATCGAGGAGAGGGGTGGATTTTCCCTCGATCCTAGAGGTTCCAGTTGGCTATGCAGCAGGGATTCAGTTGGTGTACTCCCAGATATACATTAGCACAGATATATTGTCTCCTTCATATTTTCAGGTCTCCAGAGGTCAGATACGTATTGTTGCATTTGGTAGTGAGGAGGTGAGGTGCCTCTCACTTCTGATTTCAACCATTTCACACAACACCAGCGACGGGTGACGCATTAGTTTCCTGCTTCTATATTATGTTGATTCTTTAGTACAGGAGCCACGACTTGTCAGGTGGTCTGCCATTTTTTTGCGGCAGTTTTGTATAGCCTTAGATAGATGTCGTGCTCATGCACAAGGGAGGGTCAAATTCCCTTTTGCTTCAGAGCTATTTTGTTTATTTTTTGAGAGGTTTTCAGAGACGAGGCCTACTTTTTTTCCGGCAGCCTCATAGGTCGATGTTGGATGCACATGTGGGGACAGATGATGCCCAAGAGGGGCGAGACTAAGTTTTCTGCGAGGATATCGCATGATGCACTGGAGTTGCTAGCTAGTGTTGACAAGAATCCCTTCGTTATGGTCCCCTGTCCTTATCCTGGTTTCAATTGGCGATGGTGTGCCAACATCCCTTTCACAGATGATGAGCCGCCAGATGATAGAGGTTATATTATTGTTTTATTTAAATTTATTCTAACATGTTCTTTAACTTGTTTTTATTAATTTGTTTAATGAAATTGTCTAATTATTGTAGTGTACTTGTATATATTTTGCACACATTGGGTATTTTTATGGCAATGACATGCCAGTGCCACCAAATGATCCAGGTGTGGATCTTGATGACGATCAGGATATGGCAAATGTCGAGGATCATGAGGCCGGTGCAGATAGACCTGCTCCTGCTGGTGCATCGGTACTGATCGGGAGTTCATAAATTTTGCTCAAAATTAAAAGTTACAGGATTAAGTTGAAACCAGGATGGTTGCGTAGATCTCTTCTTCTTGATTCTGGTGCCCCGAACGGTTCGAAAAACCGATGTCATATGAGGAAGATATTGTGTTCTGATCGAAATGCCAAACATGCAAAATTACGACAGTTTGACTAAGTTTGACTGGGATGCACAGTCAGCAAAGTGAATGTACAGTGAGAAAAAAAGAGAATATTCATCGGAATATTCATTTCTCAGGACCAATCACAGGTTTACAAGTGTCCTTGTACTATTTGTGGTATGGGTTGAAGAGCCAATGAGAAGCTGCCACGTGGCCAACCCTAAGGCCGCCACGTGGCCCTGAAACTGCATGTTAAAATTTTTTTGAGGGTCTGCAGGGCTCGACCCCCTGACCTCCCTCCGGGAACGTGCATGGCTTACCAATCATTCTATACATTGGACCTTAACCTTATGAGGTGTCGGCTTATATTTATGTTGTATTGAAATGACGTTTGGGGGTTGGGAACCGTCGGCGGTCCCAACCCGCCAGCGGTCCCCGCAATATTGTGTCACATGGAAACGTTAAACATTAACGTTAACACTCCTCCATGCGGTCTATGCAAACCCGACGATAGGTCAACCATGGTTCCAAACAGTTAAACTGCAGTTTATAATGTGGTTTCCGCTAACCATTATGATAACCCGCGGTTTGGGGGTGCGCATGTGGCCACCACCCAACCGCAACATTAAATATGCGGTTTAAACGATGAAACAGTTAAAGGGCACACCTAAATTGGAAGCCAAGCCAATTTTAACTCCAGTTAAGTGGAATTCTCCACTTTTAGTGGAGCTTTCCTATGAGATATTGGGCAAAAGTGTAGGAGGCCCAATTTTCGACCATTCTGAGTGAATGAAGAGTCATTTTTTACTAATTGAAGCACTCTGGAGCCATTGGTGCAGAGAAAAAAACTATTAGAGCACTGTAAATACATGTAATAGAAATTTTTTTAGCATAATGAAAGATGGACAAGCCATTGGGAGTTGGACCAACAGATGTAGCCTAGGAGGGGTGAACTGCTTCATCATGCCTGCTGTGTAGAAATCATGTGGTGACTTATTTATCTATTTTACACTGTTATTTGTGCTTATTTTATGCTTCCAATTCACTAAAAATCATCTACAAATCATGGAAGAACTCCTTAAACCTTAAGCAAACTAATGAGTCAATTATGCACATGTTTTTAAAATTGAAAGACACTTAGCACAACAAAAATAATACAATCATTTCATATCAGGTTGGTATCAAAGCTAGAGTTTATTCTCTGGTGTTGTTTAGTGTAAAGAATTGTTTAACTGTTTGCAAGTTTTAGATGCTTACAAGGCTCAAGATCAAAAGAGGAGAAGGCAAATTGGTGGAAGCAGGAAGGTCTCTAAAGGAGCCAAAGCAAAGGAGAGAAATATTGCCAAAATCTCCACCACTTAGTTCACCTCTTAAAGAAGCAGAAGCTCCATTAAGCATGCCTCGTGAGGAAGGAGAAATCCACGAAGAAGTTGACCCTAAGGAGGAAGAAAGAGAGTTTAAGAAAGCATTCCTTGACATGACTGAGATGGTTAGAGTTCTTTATCAAGAAAGAAATGAGAGACTATAAGGGGAAGGATATAAACTTCACAATAAAGGACAAGGATATTCAAGAGGTCAACTTGATGAAGACAAGTCAAAGAATGGAAATGGAGGAAATGGAGGCAATGGAGAGCCACCATCTTCACCCTCATCATCATCATCATCTTCTACTTCTTCTTCAGTACATTAGCCACACAAGTCCGAGAACACTGGTAAAAATCTTTTTTTTTTAAAACTTGATGTTAAGTTCGAATTGTCAATGTTTAATGGTGAAGTAAATGCATAATATATAGATAATTGGATTAGACAATTGGAGGTCTATTTTAGAATACAGGACTTTCAAGATGATGATACCAAAATTCAATTAGCTTCTTTGAGAATGGAAGATGCAACTCTTGTTTGGTGGGAAGCCAAGACACGAGGAAATCAAGAAACATGGTAAGTTATTCTATCATTGTCAGATTTTATTGCTGCTATTAAACAACAGTTTTATCCATTAGCTCATATGCACAAAGCCTTCGTGAACTCGCAGGACTTTAGGCAATTACAGGGACAAAATGTGCAAGAATACACCCAAGAATCTAGGAGAGGAGCTCTCTTATTAGGGGTGGATTTGCAGAGCCAAGACACTTTGCTAAACTACATATGAGGATTACATAGCTACCTAAAACATATTATTCTCATGTTTAACCCCACCAGTCTAGATGAAGTTTGTGTTCAGGCCACACATCTAGAAGCTAGAGGGAAGAACATTTCTGAAGAGGGAAACCTTTTAAGGGTAAAGCCAAGGAAAATACCTCAAAAGGTAAAAACAAAAGAAATGCATCTATTAAGGAAGAGGGAGAAAAAGTGGCTCGTAAAAATTGTTCAAAAGAAGGCCATGATGAAACTCATTGTTGGAAATTACATCCTGAATTGAGGCCAAAGAAACCTAATAACAAAGGGAAACAGAAAATTGTTGCTAAAGCTCAACATGATTTAGGATCTGATTCAGGTGATTAAACTAAAATTGTAGCCATGGGATTGAAGAACATGAAGGGAAAAAAAATTGAAACTAAACCCAATACTAGTACATCAATCTGTCACATAAACACTCCAAATGAAGAAGAAAGAATAGAATTGTTTCATGTGAGGGTCATATCAAAGCATACCAAGATTGACACACTGTTTGACAGTGGGTCACAAGCAAACTTAATTTCTAAAGATTTGGTCAAGAAACTTAACCTTGAGACCATACCACATCAAAAACCATATCCATTGGGTTGGAATTGTAAGGATGCAAATCTAAAGGTTTCAAAGAAATGTATATTGAGGTTTGCAATCACTGCAAGCTTTGTTGACATAGTTGAATTAGATGTGGTTCCTCTTGACATAATTGGTATTGTATTAGGGAATCCTTACTTGTATTACTGGAAAGTGATCTTCTATCACCATGAGAACAAGTATCCTTTATTCAAATATGGCAAGGAGTTCATTGTTAGAGCACGTCGCAAGAATACAAACATTGCTTTGGTAAATGTTGGACAGGTAAAGATGCTCGTAAATTCAAGTAAGAATTTTGTTCTTCTTATGATTAAGCCTAAAGATGATATTAATCATGAATATTTTGAGGGATGTGATTCTAAGTTGAAATCAAATTTATATTATGTGGTTAATGGACATCATGAAATGTTTCAAGAGCTAACAGGATTGCCTTCAAAAATGGAAATTCAACATGAGATTTAGTTGCAGCATTATTGTCCTCTTCCAAACATCGGTATGTATCGCATGTCGATAATGGAGAATGTTGAAATAAAGAGGCAAATCAAAGAGATGTTGGATAAAGGAATCATAAAGCCACGCACCTCACCATGTGGTTCACCCATAGTCTTGATACCAAAGTGTTGGCCGGATAAATCGTTCTTGCGGACAAGACCGATCTCCCTAGTGTCATAAGACAATCTAGCAACAAACGAACAACTAAGTTTGTCTTTCTCTAAATATATTCGTTTTACAAATAAATGTTATAAAGGTGTCAATCCTACCTTAGATCCAAATGCTTATTTGCGGTCGTAGTGCTTCCGTCGCATCAATCATTCTTCATCACAACAAGAGATCTTTTGTCACAAAAAAGTATCATCTTTCGTCGGCCTGCAATCACAAACAAGAAATATCAATAGCACCTGTATAACAAATAATCATAAAACATATCTATCATAGTGATCAAGGAATCTATGAAATAAATGATCAAACGATAGCTTATTTAAATAAACAATCGAACGACAATTTATTGAGAAAAACAGAACTTGATTGTATTAATCTTAAAATATACAGAAGAACCTTACAACCTTAGCCTTGATGTTCGAAAGGCCTTCTCGGCGTCCGAAGCAAGAATCTCCTCTACTTTGATAAGTCTTGCACTCTTCCTTCAGGAGCACAAAGAGGTATGTGATCTTTCCTCTCAAAAGCTCAGCAGAAAGAAGTCTAAATCTCAACAGCACTTCAACTCAATCTTCTTCACTTCACTTCTTCAATCCTCCATTAGTTAACTTATCTTTTTCTTCACTTAACCCTTTGAGGCTACTTAATGCCTCCTTTTATAGAGCAGATGAGGAGGTTAGGATTCCACCTTTAAAGGGATAGAACCCTCCTTCAAAGGGATAGGCTCCTCACATCAAGGGATTAGTTCCTTAAGGTGTGGGATACATGCACCTTACCAAAGTGTACTCATCCCCAAAAAATCTCATCCAGAACCTTCTAGAATTGACCAAAATTCAACTTTTTAATCTTTTCTTTCGCGCTTTTTGACTTTACAGGGGTACCGCAGGCATTACACTGGAAAAATGCATTCTAGAACGCAGTTTCTCTTCACATTACCTGCGTACCCTAGTTAAAAACGCAGGCAGGCTTCATGTTACCTGCGTACCCAAGGCTTTTTTGAGTTTTAAGGGGTTTTCCTCCATTTTTAGGGCTTGGAATGAGGAACAAAGGTTGTAAGACTTGCAGAGGAGGCATGTATGAGTGTTAATGAGCTCATACAGTTAGCAGAATGTCAAGGTGACAATTTTTAGTGTAACACAAAGAAAGATGAGACTTGGCGCATGTGTGTAGATTTTCGTGCTTTGAACAAGATTACGGTAAAAAATCGTTACCCACTCCCAAGAATAGATGATTTGCTTGATCAGCTGAAAGAAGCAAATTTTTTCACTAAGTTAGATTTATGAAGTGGATATCATCAAGTAAGAATTGCAGAAAGTGACATATGGAAAACTGCATTCAAAACCAAACAAGGACTCTTTGAGTGGCTAGTTATGCCTTTTGGTTTATGTAATGCACTAACAACTTTCATGCCAGTGATGGATAATGTTTTGCGACCATTCCTTGATGACTTTGTTATTGTGTACTTAGATGACATTTTGATTTTCAACAAAACAAGAGAAGATCATGTCTTGCATGTGAATAGAGTGCTTGATATTTTGAAGAAAGACAAATTGTTTCTTAAGATGTCAAAATGTGAGTTTGGAAAGACTTATTTTGTCTATTTGGGACATATTGTAGGAGAATGAGAATTGAGGATTGATCCTTCTAAAATGGAGGCCATTGTGAATTGGCCCACACCCAAAACAGTTACCAAAGTAAGAAGTTTCTTAGGTGCAACTCAATATTGGAGAAAGTTTATTGCTAACTTTTCTTCCATCGCAGCTCCTATGCATGCAGTGACAATTGTGAAGAAAGGCTTCCAATGGGGAGGTAAACAGCAACAAGCTTTCGAAGCTTTAAAATACAAGATCAATTCAGCTCCAGACCTTTCATTACCAAATTTGAGACAGCCATTCAAGATACAAACTGATGTTAGTGACTATGCCATGGGCGCAGTACTTTTGCAACATGGTAAGCCTATCGCCTTTCATTCGGAAACTTTTAATGGTGTTGTGACTAATTATCCTACATATGAAAAAGAACTATATGTGTTGGTACAAAGTGTTAAGAAGTTGAAACATTACTTGATGGGTAAAGAGACTATTGTACACACCAATCACCAACCATTACAGTACTTGCAGTCGCAAACAAAATTGTAGCAATCAAGACATTTCAGGTGGATGAGATTTCTTCAACAATTTCAGTTGGTTATAAGGTACAAAAAAGATATATTTAATAAAGTTGTAGATATGCTTTCAATAACAATCATTAGTGCTTCTACTTTACTCAAAAATGATTATGTTGTACATGAGAGTTACATAGAACAATATGCACATGACATTGATTTCCAATAAGAAAAATATTATCACATGCATAAAAATTTGTTGTTTCATTTGGGCAAGCTATGTATTCCACAAGGAGAGAGGCTAAGTGTCATGAGAGAAGCTCATTCTTCTCTTATTGCTGGACACTTTGGGGTAAGCAAAAGAGTGGCGCATCTACGGAGGTATTGTTATTGGGCTTGCATGACAGATAGTGTGTCACTTTTTATAAGAGGTTGTTCTATGTGTGCAATAAGTAAGCTTAGTAATAGGAAGCTTGGATTGTACATGTCTTTATTGGTACCATCAAGGCCATGGGAGAGTGTCTCCATGGACTTTGTTAGAGGTCTACCTATGTCAAGAAAGAAACAAGATTATCTTTTTGTAGTTGTGGATAGATTCAGTAAAATGTGTATACTTATGCCATGTAAGAAAACCATTACTGCTGAGCAAACTGTTGAACTTTATTTTCAAAATGTTCGGGTTCATTTTGGATTTCCCACTTGTATTGTTAGTGACAAGGATTCCAAGTTCATTGGAAATTTTTGGTCAAATCTATGGAGAATGATGGACACAAAATTGAAAAAGAGTACCGCTTTTCATCCACAAATAGATGGACAAACCGAAGTGGTGAACATAACAGTTGTGCATCTATTGAGAGGATATTGCAGCAAACATCCTAAGTTGTGGGATGAACAACTGCATTACATTCAACACGCTTACAACCAGGCAAAGCACTCTTCAACACAAACCTCACATTTTGAAGTATGCCTTGGGTATTTTCCAAAATCACCATTAGACTTCATCTTTGGAAAGGATTTTTCAATTGATGGCCATAGTGAATTGATAAGGCTTGAAAGTTCATTGAGAAAATTCAGATTATACATCAACAAGTTCAAGAACAACTTGAGAAAAGTCAAAGCAAATACAAAGAGAAGCATGACAAGCACCGGGTCGATCACAAGTTTCAAGAGGGAGATGAGGTATGGTTGTACGTTAGCAAAGAAAGAATGCAAGGGGAAGGTAAAAAGCTCAAACCCATTCGCTATGGTCCTTTCAAGATCATAAAGAAAGTTGGTAATAATGCATTCCAACTTGACTTTCCTTCTTACATGCAAATATATTCAGTTGTTAATGTTGAAAACTTACGCTTGTATGAGCCACCTTTGATCGATGATCAAGGAAGTGATGTCCAACTACCTTCTATTGAAGATTTCTCGCCAGAATTTTTGGATGAGCTCAAAGAAGATACAAATTATTAACAGGAGGACAAGAGCATCAAAGAGGGGAAGTGTTGACTACCTTTGAGTTGGGCTCAAAGGCACTAAACCAAACAAGGAAAAATGGATGAGGTTAGAAATGTGAGGGAGTTGTACCCTCATCTACTGAACAAGTAATCAAGTATTTTTGGGTCCAAAAGCTTCCCAATGGGGAGGAATGATCAGGAGTTCATAAATTTTGCTAAAAATTCAAAATTACAGGATTGAGTTGAAACCATGATGGTTGCATAGATCTCGTCTTCCTGATTATGGCGCCACGAACAGTTCGAAAAACCGATGTTGTATGAGGAAGATATTGTGTTCTGATCGAAATGCCAAATAAGCAAAATTGTGATAGTTTGACCAGGTTTGATTAGGATGCACAATCAACAAAGTGGATGTACAGTCAGCAAAAAAAGAGAATATTCCTTTCTCAGGACCAATCGCAGGTTGACAAGCATCCTTGTACTATTTGTGGTATGGGTTGAAGAGCCAATGAGAAGCTTCCACGTGGCTAGCCCTGAGGCCGCCACGTGGCCTTGATAAAGCATGTCAAAATTTTGTTGAGGGTCCGTAGGGCTCGACCCCTTGACCTCCCTCCAAGCACGCGCATGGCTTACCAACTGCTCTATATATTGGATCTTAACCTTATGAGGTGTCGGCTTATATTTATGTTGTATTGAAATGATGTTTGGGGGTTCAGAACCGCCGGCGGTCCCCACAATATTGTGTCACATGGAAACGTTAAATGTTAACGTTAACACTCCTCTGCACGGTCTATGCAAACCCGACGACAGCTCAACCACGGTTCCAAACAGTTAAACTGCAATTTATAACGTGGTTTCTACTAACCATTATGATAACCCGCGCTTTGGGGGTGCGCATGTGGCCACCACCCAACCGCAACATTAAATGTGCAGTTTAAACAGCGAAACAGTTAGAGGGCAAGTCTAAAATGGAGGCCAAGCCAATTTTTACTCCAGTTAAGTGAAGTTCTCCACTTTTAGTGGAGCTTTCCTAGGAGATACTGGGCAAAAGTGTAGGAGGCCCAATTTTCGACCATTTTGAGTGAATGAAGAGTCATTTTTTACTAATTTGAGCATTATGGAGCCATTGGTGCAAAGAAAACAACCATTAGAGCATTGCAACTACATGTAATAGAAAAATTTTGAGCATAATGAAAGATGGACAAGCCATTGGGAGTTGGACCAGTAAATGTAGCCCAGGAGGGGTGAACTGCTTCATCATGCCTGCCTTGTAGAAATCATGTGGTAACTTATTTCTCTGCTCTACATTGCTTTTTAGTGTTATTTATGCTTCTAATTCACTAAAAATCAACTACGAATCATGGAAAAACTCATTAAACCTTAAGCAAACTAATGAGTCAATTATGCACATGTTTTTAAAACTGAAAGACACAACACATCAAAACTAATACAGTCATTTCAGATCAGGTATCGCCTTTTGCTAGGCGCGGTAGGCTTGATAGTAGATTGAGGATGGAGTTGGGTGTCCAACTTTGTGCATTGTTTGTTGAGGCGGGAGTCAGGCCCGCTACTATGAAAGACATACAGGCCGATGGTAGGCGGGTACATATGTGGAGAGGCATGTCGCATGACATTTACAGCCTGATGCGGCATGTTGTAGGAGCTACGACCTTAGTTACGCGGTTGAGGAGGCCCCTTGTAAGTTATAGGCGTGGTCGAGACGCAACACATGATCGAAAATACATGATCAGTGATGCATCATCTGATGATCACGATCAGGGGAGTGATCATCGTTCACCTCGCGCCGTGCCATATGAGCATCTTGCAGCATCGACCAACAATCATCATGGAGAGCAGGCTGGACCATCGGCCACGTCGAGTCAGTAGCCTGCAACATCCAACAGTACTCATGATTATGAGCAGGTTGGACCATTGACCATGTTGAGTCATCACGATGAGCAACTGACAGTTGATCATGATCATTATGAGGCACCAGTACCAGATCAGCAGGCACTTGATGATCAACATGTAATCTGAGCTTGCCAAGGCTGCACCATTAACTGAGCAAGCCTCGACTAGTACTACTATTGATGATGTACTACTATTAACGTTGTAGTTGTACTTAATTTACATGTTGATGATCATCACGACGTGTATATTGTTAGGTCGTGTTAGATATGTTCATTTAATGTGCAGCTTGCAGATAGATGTGTATGTGATAGCAGTTATTTGACATGAGATGTACATTTGATGTTTGTGTTGTGATGATGTTATACAATGCTAATTGTGTTTTATTAGATGATCATGATCATGATGATGTTAGCGAATTTGAATGTGTTTTTTAGTCAAATATGATGTTTTTACGATGGTTATCATGATCATGATGTTTATTAATTAATTTAATATTAAATGATCATAATATTTATTAAATATTATGTCGTGATTGTAATTGAAATTTTAATTTTAACTGTATGTAAAATTGTATTTGTATTTGTAATTGTAGTTGTATGTAAAATATTTGTAAAATTTTAATTGTAATTGTATATATGACAAATTGTAAAATTGTAATTCTAATTGTAATTGTATGTAAAATTCTAAAATTGTAATTGTAATTGTATGTAAAATATTTGTAAAATTACAATTGTAATTGTAATATTTAATTTATTGTGAAATGATTGTAATTGTATATATGTAAAATTCTAATTCTAATTCTAATTGTATGTAAAATTCTAAAATTGTAATTGTAATGGTATATATGTAAATTTGTAAAATTGTAATTGTAATTGTAAATTTTATGTAAAATTCTAAAATTGTAATTGTAGTTGTATGTAAAATTGTAATTGTAATTGGACGTGAAATTGTAAATTGTAATTGTAATTCTAATTGTATGTAAAATATTTGTAAAATTTTAATTGTATCACTGTGAAATGATTGTAATTGTAAAATTGTAATTGTAATTGTATGTAAAATTCTAAAATTGTAATTGTATGTGAAAGTGTAAAATTGTAATTCTAATTTTAATTGTATGTAAAATATTTGTAAAATTTTAATTGTATTAATGTGAAATAATTTTATTAAAATTTTTAAATTATTAAATTTGTAAAATTTTAAATAATTGTAAAATAATAAATCTAGAATAATATGAATTTTAGTAACATAATAAAGTTTAGAAAATAATGCAAATCAATTCATGTACTTGAGAATTATCATTATTTTATTATGATCTTACATACAAAAAAAATAACTTTATACAGTACGCCATTGTTCTTGAGATCAACATAATTGCAAATTATCAAGTGAAATATTGATTGTAACATTAACACAATGCAAATTACCAATTAATTCAAAATACATATTATAATGTTCGAAAAACCCATCTTAAAAAGTATAAACATTGATGAAATGACACACGTACCATATCACTCTCAGTTCTCATGGTCACCCTCATTATCTTCTAGCTCGCATGGCATGATAACACTAATGTTCTCAAAAATATGTTTTGATCTAGGGTCATGTCTCAATACGAACCGCCAATCCCTATCCAACACATTTGGGTAAAAAAACACCTGGTTGCAGTGTTTGGGGAAAACATGGGGCTCCTTAGCTTCATCCCACATCTTTCTAGATTTGATACAGATCAGTCTACTATCGCAACCTTCCTTTACATTATTCCAATCAAAGGTGTCCCCCCACTTGCGCCTAAAAATAACACATTGGAAAGAAGATAAATCCACTTCAATGATCTCTTGTATCTTTTTGACGTAACCTAACGTCCCTCGTACTAGGTTTTGATCAAGGTCGCTAGATCGAATAGATTGATCAAACTCGACTTCCACTCCACAGTCTTGTGTGATGTGTCCATCATCGACATTTTATGTGTGAAAATGTGTCCATATGCCCACATAGATGGGAACAAATGCACCTATAAAAAAGTTAAAAAATCATAGTGCCGTGTGTCTTATAATAACCCAACAGTTAAAATATGAAATATAAATGTAATTACATTTGAAAGGTGCATTATTAAGTTTCAAATGTACATATAAATTAAATACATTATTACCGAGTTGTTGCACCCAATCCCTACATTTAGCGCATCCTCTTTAGCACGCGGGTAACGACTGGTTGCACCGTATTTCTCTCTGACTTGGTCGACAACCCAACTGTTGGGGAATATTTTTGCAATATTTTCTTTTAAATGATTGAGATAAGGCACACTTCTACCATTCAACCATTTGAATTCTTTCATGTCACTATCCCATTTCATCCTCCTTTGTTCGTACAATGCAACCCATGGTTGTGTAGCTTCGAAATTGTAAAGAACGAATTTATTGATTTCTTCAATTTTTGCATTCGTTGATGAAATCAAACCAACATTATATAGTACATAGAGATCAAAATATACATTATATCGAAGTTCAACATGAATATTTACTTTGTGTAAATTTGAAAAAGTATAAGTTGGTTACTCTTTATCAAGCGCTTTTTTCCACTCGTTTGGAGCAACTCCCCTTCTCTTTTGTCTTCATCCCTTTCATCATCCCAAATCACCGCACTTGATCTGTTGTCGATATGCTTGATGTATTCACTGGCATAATATAAAGACTCATACGATATGTACCTCTCTGCCATAGACCCCTCGGGTTTTGCCCTTTGTCGAACAAAACCTTTCAATTTCTTCATGTACCTCTCTAAGAAGAACATCCAATGACAAGAAACCACCCCAACTAATTCAACCTCATCTACTAGGTGGATTAAAAGATGAACCTGCAAGTCCATGAAACTTGTTGGCAGTTCCTTCTCAAACATACAAACAATCTCAACTATCTCTTGACGCCACCATGGAATGCTAGCCACATGAATATCCTTTGACATGATCCAATGTACAAATGCAGATAATTTAGATATGACACGTCCTAGGTCTTGAGGGAATTCATGTTTCACACACCCACGCACGAACAAAGGATAATGAAACTGCAAAGTTATAAACACGTGCAATAGTACACAAAATTAGTTATGTTTTATGATCCCTGCATGGGATAAAATTTATTAAGATATCAAATAATAAAATCATTCTTTTGACATTATACGTACTCTTAGAAGATTCAAATGGTCATGTAATTTCAATCCCGACAAATGGTCATCCACGGTGAAGCAGCGCCGTAGTGAAGACCCGTATGAATATGGCACCCTCACACCCATTATAACTTCCTTTGCCAAATAAAAATCATCTTTTTTAAAAATCCATGGGACATCACCTTCTTTTAAATACCATGAATTAGAGGGATCAACGCCTGCCTCTGATCCTGTACTTTATAATCGTCTTGGCCAATGTTTCCTTTTAGTTTTTGAAGTAATAAGATCTTTCCTAACAGCCAATGTGTCACTTTGTTTCGATGATATGTTCCTCCGTAAAGGAGATGAAACATTTTTAAATATATGCATGGGATCTAATAAGTGGGTAATCTTAAGATGCTCCCAATATGGGAGGTTATAAAAGATATATTTCATTTTCATCCTAGTGGGCAATTCCTCAAGATATGTGTCGAAGAATTTTGGATCATCGAACATACGCTCCTAATTTTAATCAAACATTTCTATGAGCTCCTTCTCCTTCTCTCTCTCATATGCTCTAAGCCATTCAGCTGATGTCGTTATTGGAGCCTTTGGATTCTCTCTCGTTTACCATTTAAAGTAGATATTGCTCTCCTGTAAGGGTGTTCTTCTGGGAGGACTACGCTGGAGAAATCATACACTGGCTTTCGTAGGTCCTTGGACCATCTAGCTTCCAGAGAAGGTCCACAACATTTACATCCAAAATACCCTTTTGTTACAAGACCTGTGAGATTATTGTATAAAAATTATATGCATGGTACGTTAAAGAATATCATGAAGATCAAAACAATTACAATGAATTAAATAACTAATATGTGAAAGAATATTGTTACATATGTAAATAAATCAATAAACATATAATTTACTAGAGCAAACTCCTAAGCCTGGATAATCATGTGTCGTGTAAGCACATATGCCATACAACGTAAAAATCCTCTCTGCTATGATGGGTCTTGATGTATTGTATACATTTATCCCATCCCATAACTCCTTCAATTCATCTACTAGTGGTTGTAAGTCGACATCCATATTCTTCACTTGTATTCTACCAGGGACTATGAGAGCCAACATAATATTTTCATTATTCACGGACAACCATGGGGGTATATTGTTATTTATCTCTACTACAGGCCAAACATAATAGTTGGTGTTCTGGAGGGAA
The DNA here is from genome assembly GCA_034641835.2 of Pinus albicaulis. Classification (NCBI taxonomy): domain Eukaryota; kingdom Viridiplantae; phylum Streptophyta; class Pinopsida; order Pinales; family Pinaceae; genus Pinus; species Pinus albicaulis. The sequence goes on along the minus strand of CM076569.1, from coordinate 451,111,956 downwards.
TATGGGTTGACGCCATCCATGGTTATGCTTAGCCGTAGACTTTGTACTCAGCCTTGAATTTTTCGGGCCATGTATCCTCTATATGCTTCATGGCTATTGAATCAGTTGAGATTCGCATAAATCCCAACTCACTTATGTGTGAGGCATGCCATCCCTGCAACATAGCTAATTCTTTTTAACGAAAGAGCCTTTGAATCCTTGGGATTATAGGCACATGCCTCAATATCTTAAAAGGAGGACCACATGATTTACCCTTTTTTTTTATCATACCTGTCATGCCCACATTTCAGACATATCTCTTTGTCTACATATTCTCCTCTATATAGAATACAATCATTTGGACATGCGTGATATGATATGTACTCAACACCCAACATTTTGAACAATTTCTTTGCCTCTTCGCAGCTACCGGGCAAGACATTATCACTCGAAAGAACCTTATCTTTGAATAACCTGTAGTTGGTGATCATGGAAAATATTAATAAATGTACATTAATGCCGATATAATTATTAACGTTCATAAAATTTACCATTTGCAATATTCATTGTGTACTGATTATATTTCTCAAATTTATATAAGGAAGGACTTTATGGTAACTTACCTCAAAATTTCCGAGAAACATGCATTCGACAAGCCAAACTTTGCTTTCAAGTTGTACAGTAACATCGTTGTTCCCAACTGGGTAGACTTTTATTGACTGCCAGGTCCAAAGAGAGGGGTGGTGGAAGCAAATTTAAGGCTTTCGAAAAAGGTGTCAGTGATATGAGCATCATCCCCTAGCTGATCATCATTTTGGAATGCATCTAACAACATTGTCTCCATGGAAGTCGTATCCATTAAGTAATCATCCATACCAACCTCTATTTGATTGCCTCCATTGCCAGCTTGTGAAGAACTACTATTGTTGTATTCATTCCTAATTGGTGAATCTGGATATAGCGGGAATTTAATCGGTGGTTGATTCAACCATTCTTGGTATCATTCCTCTCAGATTTTTTCTATTAATTCAATCTTCTCTCGATTTGACTTTGTTGTGGGGCGCAACGAAAGATGGTAGGCAGGTCGCTTGTCATCACTAGAATCCTAATAATTAAAAAAAAAAAATCAAACATGATTAGTACAAAATATATGATATCAATTAGTAAGCACGTTGACAATATTGCATGATTAAGTGGTTTGACGTTGAAATAATTACATTAATCAATATACCAAACAATTATAATTATTACCATCATTGTCCCAAGATTGTGGCTAGAAGATACAATATTTTTACAATTGGAAGGGTGAAGCGGTTGTCCATTTTCATCTACCAAATGCGCCTTGCGGTATGCTACTCCCGATAAGAACTTCAGACATTTTGGAGTTGTTTGAATATTTTGTGCATCTGAACTCGATTCATGAATCTGCATGAACTTGCAAATTTGTATACATTATAAATCTAATTAAGTTGTGCATGATTGACATGGATAAAAACATAATTTCAATTAGATAATGAAAATATAAATAAAATCTGAAGTAAATATTACATCTCGAGATGGATAGGGAGAAATCCGCGATGGAATTTGAGAAATATTATGAAATGAGCTGGATTTTGAAGAATTTTCCATTAGATATAATTATGATATTTTCTCCCTGCATTTGAGCAAAATCAACAATAAATTTTGGTGTACACGCCTAAAAGTAATTTCGGTGCCTTAAAAATGGACTTCTTGTTATCGGTGCTAATGTACAGATAACCGCACCGGTGCGTTTTAGTTACTGTGCACTGGTGCCGTGTTATCAACAGACGCACCGATGCGGTTCTATTAAGTGACGCACCGGTGACGCAAAAAAAAAAAAAAAAAAAAAAAAAAAAAAAACGCAACTCTATTTTTTTAAGTGAAAAAAACGGTAAATTGAAACATGGACGACAAAATATTTTTGAAAATGTAATTTCATAAAACAATTCTTTAAATACTAAACACTTTTCATTATTTCACTATTTGTGCAAAAAAAATCAACTAGAGATTTGGAGGAGACATACCTGGAGAAAGAGAGCACGAGAGGAATATGGAGCAACGAAATATGTTCGAACAGAAGTATTCAAACAATCAGAATTCCAAACCTCTGGTGATTCAAACCCTGTAGCATAGAATTTCAAATGATCTCGTGATTAAATTTTATTTTTTTTGTTTTTTTTTACTTTTTCTGCAGTTCTGTTTTTACCTTAAACCCTTCATTCTTTTTGTTTATGCCCTTTCTTCTTCTTATTCGTGTGATTTCAGAATTAGGGCTTTTCATTTTAGATTTATAGGGTTTGTATTGCTATATATAGGCCTATGACATCCAACCCACGGGACGAATTGCATAGTCAGATCCCAATCCATGTCGGCGTTGCGTGAATTTTTAAAAAACAAATATTTTTAATCGGTGCGCCTGACGAAGCCAAGCGCACCGCACACATACTGTTTGATAAAAAAATTAAAAACAATATATATATATATATATATATATATATATATATATATATATATATATATATATATATATATATATATATATATATTTGTGCAGCATATGCAAAATAGGGCACCAATGCGCTATTTCATTATGGCACACCATGCATGTATTGTTTCACAAAAACTTTACTCTTTTTTTTTTTTTTGTTAAATCGGTGCACCATGTAACATATAACGCACCACACCGCATCTCCTAGTTGACAAAGAGCACCATATGGTGGTCCCTTGTTTGCGCGGGGCGTTTATAAGAATAGGTCGCACTGCCCCCTCCACGACACCATATGCTACAAAAACTAACACTAGACGATTTTTATTATTTTGTCTGTGTTAATTAGTGCAGTGGTTAACATCTAATGCACTGGTGCTCCCTGTTGACATAGAGCACCGTACGGTGTTTTATATTGTTTGGGCAGTGCGTTTATAAGACCAGCATGCACCGACGTTGGTGCGTACACCATGAAAAGCGCACCTGTTTCTTGATATATATATTTTTACCTAAAAAGTTGACAATTAATTTATAAATTATATTAATGAATGACATGGTACAGGTTTCATATTGATAAAGAAATGGCTGACAAAAGATCAAGTAACAAAAATACTAATAACACATCAAGAAAAACAAAAAAGGCAAGTTGTTTGTAAATTCTTTACAAAATTTTTTATTTTTGAACTATATGTAAGTTTAACTAATATGTATTGTTTACTCAGTATCATGCAAAGCCACAAAATGACAAAACTCGATAAGATTATTTCTGATCTAGGACCAGAAGAGCGTAAAAACTTGATGGAAAAATTGCAAAACGATGAATCAGGTGAATGAAACAATACTATTGATCCAATATGAGTTTATTTTTTTAATTTGCATTAATAATATACTTAAAATTATTAGATAATATGTTTCAAACAATCTATTAATTCACATCTGTTTAATGTTCTACAGGGACCAACAATTCAAAAAATGAATGTTGTTCTAAGAAAAGGAAAAAAAATAGAACATGAAAATGAAAATGAATTGTTCATTAGCTCATTTGGGTTGGTGTTGGAGGTTAACGAAAGGAGGAAATTTTTTTACAAAAGTTTGAGGGATCTAGTGAAACGAATGTATAGATGTTCTTTCCACTTACAATACAAAAATCAATCCAATTATTCCAAGAACCAAATTTTATCTAAACTACAGGAAGAGTTTTCTGAAAATTGGTCAATGAGACATGTCAGACTTTTAATGGCAAAAACGTACATCAACAAAAGGGAAGGAATGAAAAAGCAATATTCCTTTAAATGTTTTTTTAGAATTATTTATAAATATCACTTTTGTTATATTTACTTTTCATATATCAATATAAAAATTAAATAGTTTATTGTCATGTTACATTTTCAGGAAGATTACGAAAATCTCAAAAGATGAACGAGTTGATATCAGAAATATGTCAGTAAGAATGTCCAAAAGGGTGTACAAGGAGATGGTCAAAGAAATGGACAAAGTTGCATCGCAAGAGGAGCCATCTCAACAACAACGTGCTTCAAATGTAATACGTAATCATTGAACTTTTTGATCATTAGGTACAATAAATAAACAATTTAGCATTAAATATTAATTTTCAAGTAATTTATTGCAAAAAAGAAAGTAAATGGAACCCATTCAGCACATAAAACAGGACTACAAGGAAGAAAAGGGTTGATATCTAAGTTTGTGAGTAATTGTTACTTCCTTATAACAACTTAACTAGATTTCATTTTTGTATATTTTAAGTTGTTTTACAAAAATCATCGTTAAATGTCTTCAAACAGGTTCTAACATACAAAGAAAAACCATCAGACGAATTGATTGACATTGGGTTAAATATAGGTCGTGAGTATATGTTGGCATATTATAAATTAATTGTGGAATTTGTAAGCATTTATCGATCTTGTTTTACTTAGCTTCGTCTATAATTAATAGAACAACCTTTTTTTATATTAAATATTTGATTTGTTATGGGGTATAAAACTTGCAAGAAACAAAGTATGGAACTGTGCCAACAGATGCAATCTTGAAAGATGGCATGCTACATGGTTTTGAAAGAATGTGTATAGTTCATGAGTCAATTGTTGCTATGGTACGTCATTTCTTTTCGATTTACATTGATATATATTATTTAATATTGCAATTTTCATTATTCTCACAAATGTATATACACTCATTACAATTTATTTTTATGTTTGTAGATGGAAGGTGAAGAAGAAGAAAACAATCAACAACATGAACAAAACATTCCTGAAAATAACCCCAAGTCATGGAAGTAGCTCGAGCAGTGACAACAATTCAAGCGAAGAATGATGATCATCATGTTTGGATATCAAAGCAAGGTGTTGTATTTTTTGAAATATTTGTCTATGAAATCAGACATTTTGTTTAATGTAATGAACATAGTGTCCCAATTGAAAGACAAAGGGACACCAATAATTGTCCCATTTTGTATGACAAAGACTATCTTATTCACACACACACACACACACATATATGTGTGTGTGTGTGTGTGTATTTTAATTTATTCTATTGCGTTCTCCATTGTCCTTGTGAAATGTAACACCATGTCTGATTAAATTTATGGATGATTAAATATTATAATGAAGAGATGTGAAATTTGATGATATGATATAACAAATCAATCCAAACATCACATTCAAATGCACTAATAAAAAATTAATTGATATGAATATTGTTATAAGATATGTGTCGTCTTTTGATGAATAATGAATTCTAAAAAATCACAATAATTGCACTGTCACGGGTCGATGTTTCTAAAAAATACAAAATGAACTCCGGTGCGTGTCAGTTACTGTACATCGGTGCGTTTGTATGATACAGCGCACCAGTACGTTTCTACGACTTATGGGCACCGCACAAATACCAATTCCAAATATAAATCTCAGTGCGTTTGTGCGATACTGCACACCGGTGCGTTTATGTGAGACTATGCACTGGCGCATTTGTACGACCTATGGGCATCACAAAAATACCAATACGAATTAGAACAATAGGTGTGTTTGTCTGATACTACGCACCGGTGCGCTTCAATAAGACTATGTACCGGTGTGTTGATACGACATATGGGCACCACACAAATCCCAATACGAATTAGAATGGCCATGTGCGTTGTATCACCTATAGTGCGCCCGATGCGGTTGTATACCTTTACGGCCTGGTGCATGCACCTTAGACCACCCCAAGCCGACCGTCTATATAACACGCATCGGTGCGTTCACACCTCAGTAGCGCACCGATGAAAAAAACATCCGTAATAACCTTCAACCACTTAGGTTTTTTAGTTGTGTTGAAATTCCATTAAAAGCTCCGTCAAAACCTTTGTTACCAAAAACAAATGTTGTAGCAAATGTTTTTTTGACAAAATTGGCCAATTTTATAACACTAAAAACCTCCTTTATAACCTCCGCTAGAGGGTCTTTTCCTTGTAGTGGGTGTATTGTCATTCAAAGAGTTCAGTGTTTTATAAATGATGAAAATGTTACTATTGGAAATTTCACTGAATGGATTTTAAAATTTTGAAGGTTTTCATAAGAAATTGTTGTCCATGGGAAATTCCATTTTCTTATAGGCAGGTCTTTGTGTCAATCATTATTTGTCACAAGAATATACGTTTGACTTCGATGTTCACCACCATATCCTCGGGGATGGGGTTTGAATGAAATGTGTGGGTTTCAAGGTGCAATCATTGTAAGTAGTGTGAAATATTATTTTTAAATGAATGGCATGATTCACAAGGCTTTAACTACTAGAAATTGCACCAAGAGCTGCAGAGGAACGCCGATAGGAGGAGTATGGGAATGTGGAAGGCAATAACGAAGCGAAATATATAGACAATGAAATACAAGTGGAATTTGAGTTTCTAAATATCTTCTAAAGAATGTAGCAGGTGGTTAATTTTAAGAAGAAAGTTACATTGACATAAATGCTCCAAAACAATGGCAATTGAAAAATAAATAGTGCAACTCTTCAAAATGTAGGCAACCTATTGTTTTAATAACAAAGTATAATTTTGGCCACACGAGGTGAGTTGAGTCATTGAAAGTAAGGCACATCTATAGCACCCATTAGGGTTCAGAGCCTCTTACATCATGTGGACATTTACCAATAAAGTGGGTTTGTGAATCGCCACAAGGAGGTTTTTGTTCAATGAATGCCATCATGGTCATTAATTCTAGTCAGGTGGTCAAGGACTCAATCAGATTTGAACCTGTGACCTATATCATTTCCATTAGCAACATGGCTTAGGTGGATGTCTCAACTTAAAGAGGTAAGATCCTTGAAGGTAGATTGTCACTTGGGGAAATGCGTCACAAAGCCCTGATTTGAAGACTTCCATCCTACATTTTTGGAGCTGCCAACCATTCCAATCTCAAGAAAACTACAAACTTGTCCCTAAATGTTTTGGTGAAAAATTCTTTGAGGGCCATGAAAAATGTTATTAGCAAGTTTATTTCAATTTCCTGAGAGATAGTTTCATTCTCTTAGTGAAACTTACATCAAATTGGTTTGAAAAAAGGTCTTCCTCAAACAATCATGCTTGAGTATGAACACATACACTGGAAATGACCTATGGATAATGAAATCATCGTTTTCAGGTCTACACATAGTCACATCCAAGGCTCAACTTAAGACTCATTCTCACCCAAAAATTTGCAAAACTTGGCCATGACCACATCAACAACAGAAGCATTTTTTTTACGACACCATTAGCAAACCCTGGTGGGGAAATTCTTCCATAAGCACCGTTAATTAACACCTAGGGAGTTGCTTGCAAGAGACAAAGGTAGGATCTGCCCAAATTCTTGTCAATGCCTATCCAAAGTAGCATGACTATGGATCATTGAGATCACCTAAGACTCGTGAGTTGTGTTGAATCCATTCGTGAATTGAGTCCTCGGTGAAAACTCAACTTGAGACTGGATCTCTCCCAAAACTCTGCAAAACTTGCTCGTAACTCGTTCCACATGTCGGAATGCAATTGGCTCGAACGAAGAAAATGAAACTCTCTGATTGGTCGAGTGAACAGTGTTTTCCCACTTGAACCCCGCAGAGAAAACGCCTACCAGCGTAATTAATAGCCATCATTATTATTTCCTCCTTTCATAGCCCTTCAATCTATCTGAATGGATAACCGAACAACACATTTTCCGGTATTTTGTATAAGGGTGGTTGTTGTTTTAATGATTCAATGTCTACAAATGGCCACTGCAACAACCCTAGACCATAAGAATTACCATACTATATCGGTTGAAAACTTCAAATGGAAAGAGCCACATGGGTTTTCCAAATGCCCAACTTCATTCATGGGTGAGGTAATTCTTTTTGTTTTATTTTTTTCAGGGTACTTCTTAAGAAATTCTTTGACCAAGATATATAAATCACCCAAAACTTGCATTTGACCTCATCCATGACCAACATCCTTTCATATCTACTTTGATTTCCATTGCCAACTTTCTTTCATATCTACATTATAAATCTCAATGGATAACTAAGCTATAAAATTTCTAGTGTGGTTGTTGTTTTGCTTCAATGAGGGTGCATGTGTAGTTCAGAAATCCCATGAGAATTACCACCATATCACAATTGAACACTTCTAATGGAAAGACACACAAATTTTCCAAATGCCCAACATGATCTATAGGGAAGTTGATCGAATGATTTTTGACAATATAGAAGTACGGAAAATTATATTTACTGAGTTCGTCTAGGTGGATAGTCAATCAACACAACTTCTCTTGTGTTTTTTTTAAAGAATAGCCATCGATATGCTTCTATGTGGCTTGATAGGTAGTTAAGAAACTTTATATCATGAGAATTACTAGACTATCTGAGTTCATATATAGGGATTTTCCAAATGCTTCTAGATTTTTTTATTTTTTTTTCTGGTTGGGGGGGGGGGGGAGTTTTCCTTTGGGTGAGTTGTCTTAGTAACTTAATACTTGCATGTCATCTCTTCCCCAACTTCCTTTCCTATCTACTCATCCCATCTCAAAAGATATCCAAATACAAATTCTCTAATGTTATGTTTAATCATGGTCATTCTTATGCTTCAATAGAGGCTCATGGGCAGTTCAACAACTTCAGACCACCAAAATTACCACAATATCTCATCCTCAAACTTCAAATGAAGAAATTCCTATGAATTTTCCATGTGCTCAACTTCGTTTCCAGCCTATGGAGAGGAAATACTTTTTCAAGATCTTTTTGTGTTAGGGTGGTTCAAGTAAATTTCACTAGATCAATTTTCAGGCTTTAGGTTTATGAGAACTCTTGGTTTTGACAAGTCGGATGAGAATTCATGGTTTTGACAGTTGAGATCCTAGCAAGGATGTTTTTACACACCACCACTTATCTTTATGTTTAGTGATACTAACATTTTGGCTAAGATGTCGAGTCAGCTGGTATCATTTCCATATATTTAATGTGTGTTAAACATTATGTCAATACTAATCCAACCACCCAATTACTTACATGCGAAGTTTTTTTATGTTTGGCTTATATTAATAAGAATTGGATTACTTGGCTACTTGAATGTTTTCATGTTTGGTTAAACCAAAACTTAGAACTCTTTATATTTGCAATATTCGTGTGCTCTATAAAAAAAATAATCAAAATTCGTGTGTGTAGGTAAGGAAGTGCTAAAGCCAGGAGTGAATATAAGACTTGATCATATTCACGAGGCTTCCTCACCTCTCAACCCATCAACTCGAGCTCATGGATAGACTTAGTTTCTCAGGCTTTCGAATGAGACAATGATCATTTGAATATAATAAGGTTTAGAAACATTGGCACTTATTCTCAAGTGAACAATGTTCCTATTCAACTTGGAAGAAAATTTGATACAATAAATTATATTGTAACGACAGGGTTTGGGACACCAAATAAGAATTTATTTTTGGTAATTGACACGGGCATCAATGTGACATGGATACAATGAAAACCTTGTTCAAATTGTTATTCGTAGGTAGATCCCATAATTGATCCCCAATAATCATCTTCTTATTAACACCTACCCTCTCAATCGACTGCCTATATTAAATTGACCACTTCATAAGGAAATCGGAACCCTTATGGTGTTGGAGGTTGCATTTATGAAGCCAACTACGGGGATGGATCAAGAACCTAGGGATTTTTCAGCCAAGCGGCCTTCACTCTAAGTTTTGATTATTTCTAGGGCTTCGCCTTCGGATGTGGGCATTCCAATACAGGGGACTTTAAAGGCTCGATCGAGCTTTTAGGATCGAGGCGTACTGCACTTGCCTTTCCTTTCTAGACAAAAGGAAAATATGGCATCCAATTCTCAAACCATCTTCCGAATTTCCTATCCTCCACAACAATGGGCTCGCTTAGCGTCGGTGAGAGTTTGATTCCTTCCATTATCGCTTTCACCCCTCTCGTCTCAAGTTTTGATTATCCCAACTTCTATTTCGTGGAATTGAAAAACACAAGCATCGAAGGCGAGAGGATATCGATTTGGTGTGTTGATCTTGGAGGGGGAGGAACATTTGTGGAATTTAGAACGGTCATAACTTGACTTGCCCTATTTTCATACAATGCCCTAAAAACTTTGTTTCGAAGCAAGACCCATCATCTTATGAGCTCGAAATCATACCCAAATTCGCTTTTGGACACCTGCTACAACCTGTCTAGCTCCAATCAGGTCAACCTTTCGACTATAACTTTTCACTTTGACAACAATGCAGATGTGACTGTGCGCCACAAGGGGATTTTGTATCCCATTCAGGATGACGGATCTCATACGTGTAGTGCCCCACTCTATATTTCTGACCTTGATATGACATTAACAATGATTTAGCCTTAAGGCTCACACATTATTATTTGAGGACCTCAGGTGGAGGATACTGACACTTCACTCTACTATTAGTGGATGTGTTTATTTCCTAGTCGGTGGTAGGATGATGGTGGCTTTGATGGATATGTATTTTCTATTGACGTTATGATGATGATAGTTGTGATGAATGTGTCTACTTACATTACTTCTGGTTCACGATAAACAATGATGTTGATGACTATGTCATGTTGATGATTTTGTTATGAAAATGACTAACACTAAGAAACTTGGTGACTGATGATTATTGAGTATTACAGGAAACCGCTAGAGGCACTCGCATATGATGAGCTGACAACATCTGGTTTGATAGGAATTAATATTTTGTCTTGAAATTATAAGTTCAGTTTGGAACTTGATATATATATATATATATACACTCTTATGATATGTCAATGGTTGCAGGAACATGTTAGTTTCTTGGCCGAATGACTCACATATGGGTGATGGGGTTGTACAATTAGATGGAACTTCATGGGAGGGGTGGGACAGTGTCCCTGATCTCACCTACTAGCACTCCCGCCATGACTTAGGCTAGAAAGGTCGAAACACCTTCGCCTTGAATATCATGATGCCGTGGGGGCAGGTCCCAAATTGGTTCGCTCACGAGGATTTCTGGGGGGCGTGCATCAAGGTGGATTCCTTGATCCCTAGCACCATTAGTCTCACTATATCAGGCAACATACGAGATGATAAGGGTCTTTGTAGTTGCACATATAATTTCCCCTCGTAACCACTGGATGCTTGAAGGGCAAGTGGTGTGGCACCCTTGGAATTTCAAGAGAAATTCTTGAAGGGCATGACCAACTTGGCACCCTTGGCATCAAAAATAAATTCTTAGGCATGGCACCCTTGGAACTTCGAATGGAAGTTCTTTAAGGGCATGACCAAACTCGACCCTTGACATCATTAAAGAAACTAATAAATATAACCAATATATGAAATCCAACTAATTCAGAACAAATGATATATGAGGTTAGAACCAAAAGAATTAAATCAAGAATAAAACTTAGGGTAAGGGAGGAATAGGAAGAGATAAATTAATTACCATGATAACTCTACCCTTTCCTTGATAAAACAAAATATTAAATGGATAATGTATATAAGTAACTTAATTAGGCAAAAGGGGAAAGGAGGGACATAGAGTTAAGTATAAATATTTATTAAAAATTTCATTAAGAGAAGAGGGTGGTGAATTATAATAAGATTAATAAATTAAAATTAGAGAAATTAGAGAACTTCCATGTGGCAAGAGCCAACATAAGAATATTCATCATAAATGCAAATTGAGGTAGTTAGGGGACCAAATCTGAGACTTATCATTTAACTTCAGTAAGAACACAAATTAAGGGGTAGAAAAGGGGGATCAAGAGACAACTAGGAGAAGAAATAGGAAGTCTTGTTGGGTTGAGGGAAATATTATTTTAAATGAATAATTAAGTAAATTATTTTTGGAGAGACTTGATGAGAGGATGACACATGGGTGGGTGAATAATCAAATTTTGGGTTAATAAAAAATAATTATTTATGCATGAAGTTCCAAGTGTCACCTATGAATCATTCTATAAAAGAAAGGGAAAGGGAAGGAAAAAGGGACGGGGGTTTTACCCTATGGTTGGATGGAGAGATTATGTCAAAATTGAGTGGTTACGAGCTATAGTTGAGTTTGGTGAAATAGAGTGTTATAGAGAGGGGACTCTTGAGCCAAGAGAGGCTCACCTCTATCAGCTAGCATTTTCCTTTGTTTGTACAACCCCATTGCAGCTCGGGGGTCCGCGGGGAAGGAGAGTACCCAAGGAGTAGGCTGGGAGGTTAACCGGTGAGTCACTATATTCGGCTTGAGCACGAAAAACATTCAGGCATGGAGGTAGACGACATCAAAGGAGCTCGCAAAGCAGCAGGTCCAGTTTGGCTCTCGTCTCAAGGTGTAGGTACACATTTAGTTATATTGCTTTTATTTATGATGATTTCATTGTGCCTAGAATTCACAAGTTAAATGGATGTATGTGTATGAAGTCTAATTTTATGAACTTGGATATAACTGATATAAATTCTTGTGTTCAGCTTTGTATGCTTATGGTATAAATAATTTAATTTTACTAAGTTTTCAGAAACTGGTATGATCATGGTTTGAAATTTCTCTCACCGCGTTAAAAATAAATAAATAAATAAATAGATTAAAATAAATTTTAATCCTAGCGTTCATCTAGTAATATATATAGATTTGGGTCTCTACACTTGGTATCAAAGCAAAGGTTCAACCTCTAGGACCTATAGGCCCATAAAAACGTTGATCATGAACGCGCTCTGTTGTTTCCTTGTCTAGACGTAATACAGTCGACCGCTCTAGCCATAGTAACCCTCAGAGTCAAGCTAACAGGGCACTAAAAAATAAGAAAAAAGAGATAAATGTTAACCACAATTTTGCAGATGTGAGTAACCTTCACAACGTTATGTTCTAATGCTTTATAGAGCCATTATCTAAGTTTTCATTGGAGATGTGGGTGCTGGAAACAGTGCTGAAAGAGTTATTCTCCCCATCGACTATATCCAGGCTTACATGTCGCTTGTTGGTTCTCTAACAGAGTTTATAACCAAATTTCTGGATACGTTCTTCGATTTCCGGGGAGCTATGTTAACCACCTGCTTTCTGCCTACGTTATTTGCAGAGGTTACGTAATCTTCACAACGTCTTCTTCTATAACCTTCTGGAGCTCATTATTTAGGTTTTTGGTGGATATATGGGTGCTGGAAACGCTGGTAAGAGAGTAATCTTCCCCAATAACTGATCGTTTGTTTACGTGATCACTTAATGGTTCTCCAATCGAGCTAGATACCGATTTTGATGAGATGTTGTTCAATTTCCGAGAAGCTGCATTACACATTTATTATAATTTCGGAGCCAACGTCTTCTGTTTCCATACAAGGTCTCCTATTTGCGGTTTTTTTAATTGCTATCGCTCTAAATATCTCTGTGCACTTTTCTGAATTAGAATTACAAAACACTTAAAAGCTTCAGCTAGTCAATCCCAGTCTTGATTCTTCGAGATTGGTCATGGATAATCATTCAATAAAATTCCCGCATACTCGAAAAATAAATAAATAAATAAATAAATAAAATAAAATAAATAAATTTGCAGCTAAGTTTTTTCAAGTGTGCCAGAAAGTTTGATTATTGGTATTTTCTCGTGTCAAATTTTAACCCTTAAATCGAATTTGTCAAATGGTGACAGAAATTTCGATCTGATACAAATCACTGGCATCAAAAATTTTCAACCCATAACTCGATTTTTACTAGTGATGACAGAAAATCTCGATTTGAATCCTTTTCTGTCAAATTTTAATGACACACAGAGATTTCCAGGTATTGCCTTTTACTTCCACTCGAGTTGGTTCAATTCTTTCTTGTCTTCGACTGCACAGGTGTTTGATAGTTTTCCACTTCTTATCTTGACTCAACCTTGACTGTGTTTATAACTGATACGTTCCAATATTTAGGGTTACATTAATAACCATTTAAAAAATTGGGATTTTCGAGCTTCAATCAGCAGATTTTTCGTGATTTACAAGTACTTACCTATTTTATGAAGAGTTAATTGTTGATGTGTTGATCGGATTTTACTCAATGAATTCAACTTGTCAACCCCTACTTACCAACTTTACGAAGAGTTAATTGTTGACGTGTTTTTTTTCAAGTAAAAAAAACAAAAAAACTCTGGATATATTATGTCCAGTTCAATTTAAAACTCATGAACTCTTATATGCCTTTACAACAATAAACTGAAGATCCTTTCAACACTTATAAAACTCCGACAAGAAACTGGAGTTCCTAATGAACTGTCTATAAAACAGAAAAACAGTAAAGTTTAAATCTTCAGTTCTTCCGGGAAATATGGAAACAGTGGAGTACTTAACTAACTAATGCTCTAGACACCAATAAAACAACCAGTGTTTAAACAGTCACTGAAAGGAGCTAAACATCCAATGGAAAAAGGAAAGAAAATGTGTCAAAATTTCAGCCCAATAAAATATCAATAGGAGTCTATTTACCTTATGATACGGCCATCATTAAATGGGTGAATCAATACTGCTCTAGTTCCTTCCTTTACTTTAGCAGATTCTCTCTCTCTCTTAACTGCATTGTCGGTTCACACACAATGACCTGTCCACCATTTCGTTTAACATTTTCTACTTCACAAATCGGAGCATTTCAAGGGATTACAATATATGCTGGAATGCCACGCAATTTTGCAGCCTAAGCCAATGCTGCTACATGATTACCACTTGTTACAACAGTAAAAACAAAGTGAGATCTCCAAATACCTTGAAAACATTTGCTCAGACCAAACAGATATAAATCCCTCTGAAAACCCGTGCCTCAGTTTTTCCAATTCTGCCTCCTGGATTCACGCTGAAGGTGTCTCAAGACCTGTTCTCTAACAATGAGACAATATTTCTTGATTATCGGCCCAGGTACTGTGACTTTGGCTGTAAACTTGAGTTTTGAACAGCTATTCTGAAGCCTGAAATACACGTTGAAAATCACTCTCAGCCACTCTACACAACAGCGCGGGCCTAGACTCAAAATCTTGGCCTACAATTCCTTGATTCCCGTGCTGGTATCTCTGCTCGAAAATCTTGGACTCCAGATCCGGCGTAACAATACCAAAACTCCGAGCATTTGATTTGATGTATTAAGTTAAGTGAAGGAAGTCAGAGTCACGATATTCATAATTCGTTTAAAAAAAAAAACAAAAAAAAAATGGCGTCAAAGATGTATATATGTTGCTTCAATTTTAAGTTTTAATAGTTTAAGAATAGGTGAGGTAAGTGTTGATAGTGATATTTTTAATTTTAAAATATAATTAAAATTCCCACTTAGGAATTCTCCCAAAATGACCACTGTATTTTTCAGAATGTGTACAAATTTCCAGTGAAGTCTTTCGTCAAACAGTTTGAAGAAGTACTAGTGTAGGTGTAAATTTTTATAGTTCAATTCAAATACATACACACTGACTATTTCAAGGCATAAGAAAGTTTCGAAAACACTCTTGACTGATATACAATGAACTCAAGAAAATATACAACGCGGACATAAGTTTTAGGGACAATAAATCTGAGCATAGGAAGCTTCATAATTCACTTAACATGAATACATACAGTGAGTAATAAGAACAAAGGAATCTGGTATGTTTTCTCCTGCAAAACAACTCTCTGAGTATTAGTCTTCTTCCAAGAGAACAAAGCTATATATATCAGTCATTTCCAGCAGTGTAGATTCCAAGCTTTGGCTCAGCTACATGTATAAATTTGTTCCCATCTCCTGCGTACACCCAGCAATATAACGGACATGTATTCAGTGTACTCCAACTCTCTTAACTCCGCCTCTGCTAGCATATACACACAGCGTTTATAGGCCCTTATTCCCAGCTTTCAATTTTCTCCAGCTACCAAGGGATCTCGACCTCCACCCACTGTAATCTCATTAAATAGAATGAAGACAACTTGGCTTGAGGGATAGGATGATACTTGGCCAGCCAAAGAACTGTAAACTCGGCCCTCTCAAAGTCACTGCTGCATGAATCTATGTTAAAAAAAAAAATTATGTTATTTAATTTTATTATATATATAGTATATATTCAAAATCAATAATATAAGCTTATATCTCAGATTTATTTCAGTGAATTGATCTAACAACTTGAAATTAGCAGGTGTTAATATAATAATAACACGGTTAGGTACATCAAATTGTAAGCATCATGAAATAGGAAGGGTAGACAGTAATAATTTAGAAACAGATCTAGGTTGTAGTATTTCTGCTACTTTGAGTACAGTAAACTCAGCATTCATGTAAACTCCGCAACAGGAAAACAAATGCCAGAAAATTTCAAAAGATAATTTATTGATATTCAATACACCCCAACAATAATAAGACAAGGAAAAGTCAAAAATAGCTTGCCAGCTTAGTGATAGCTGGGTGATTTTAATTTTTAGTTATTGTATTTTTTTTTTTCATTAGAAAGTTTACTTCTACATTCCTTTAAAATATATATATATATATATATATATATATATATATATATATATATATATATATATATATATATATATATATATATATATATATATATATATATATATATATATATATATATATATATATATATATATGTTGATGGTATACATGCTTGACTATATTTATGAAGGTATTTGATATATTTATTTGGAAAGTGATCAATTTAAAATGTCAACCTTGTTGAATGGAGTTTAGTGTATTAGACCGTTAAATTTTAAATTTATGTCGGGGTTTGATTTTAAAAGATGTAGGTAAAGGATTTGGACGCTACCATACGTCTGAGTTAATGAAATTAGAAAATTGAGGCTTTCTTTATGAGGCCATAAATTTGCTTAGACAGTTGTTTGTTTTGCTAGAATTCAGTAAAAAGAAATTCAAAAAAAAAAAAAAAAAAATCAAATGGGTGGATGGTTGAATAATGGTAGAAATAGATTCCTAAATTTATAATCCATATTTTCTAGAATTTTTACCAAATCTGACCCAATTTTCCATTATTTAGGTTAATCTAGTGTTTTTGTTAAAATCCAATTTTTTTGGAGAGCTTTTAGGCAACTTAAGAAAAAAAAAAAAAAATTAAGGCTGAGGAAGTGTAAATTTTGAGTTTTAATGGTAACCAATAGATATTTGAATGTATTAATGTAGTAGATTATGGATGGAATTGTCCTACATGAGATTTGAAGGACTTCTTGTAATAAATTGACATAGAAAATTAAAAATCTAGACTTAATTCATAACTTAAGGTTGAAATTTAAAAGATGCAGTTAAGGTTTAGTTGATTTATATATATACTTCGAAATCTTTGATCCTAGAATCTTAAAAGTTTTGTTTGAAAGATTTAAGTTCATCACAATCAACAGTTATTGAGTTCATCACAATCAAGAGTTCATACTACTTTCAATTTAAAATAAAATAAAATAAACATTGTGACCAGAGTTCTTGATATGAAGGTCTTTATGTAATATGCTTGCAACTATGTCAGTCTAGAGTGTAATCATGATGAACACTGCTATTACTCATTGTTCGTAGAAGAGATCAAGGGTTTGAGAAACACAAGGGTGTTTTGAGGTCCAGGTTTAAATTTTGGAAGATCAAGTCAAGTCTCAAGAATGGAAGGATATTAACTATTACAATGGTCTAGCTATAGCATAGTGATATTGACACTCCCTTGCTAACAATTTTAGGGGCAAGGGTTGTAGCGACTGTGATTGTAATATAATAATTATAGTGGTGGGAATCGATTTGCAAAACCGCTCTATTTGACTCCAGTAAATATTGCAACACTGCTATAAGTAAATATGTAAAAACAACTAGCATCTTGGATGTAATGTTAATTTGGTGGCTACTTTTTTTTTTTCTTAATTAACAAGCCTCTTCATTTTAGCATACATTTATTTCAGTTTGAGCGTTCCAGCTAAATTCTTTCCCTCCTGTACATGCGCGTTAAAATATTTCGATTTTTGTCTACTATTCAAACCTATGCTTATAAACAATATGTGAATGCCTGAAAATTCTCCTAGTAGTTTTTGAATGCTTAGTCATCACAAGTGATTTGAAACACCTAGGGACATGTTGGTGGATCCAATATTGGCTCAGAGATCATTTAATTTAAAAAGATACTATATATATATATGGCTTGGTACATTGTACATCGGGGAATCAACATATTGATTAAAATTTTCATGTCGATTCCTTTATGGGAGAAGAAGAGGGAACATGAAAATTGCTTATTATTCAACAATTGCACAGTAGAGACGTGCCATGCATATGATACATGAGGGAGTTCCGCTTAGGTGATTGTTGCGCAATGATGATTAGACACATTGAAATTGATAATTACAATACTCTTAGGTTCAAATATGTGACAGCTAAGAAATTCAAAAAAGATTAATACTAATTTGATATAGGTTGATATTGAGTGCTAGTTTTTGGAGCCTATCATATACTTGTATGGTTTTATTTATTTTGTTGGAGCTTTATCATATAACGATATTAATGATATCATGTTAAAGGATATCTACTATGTGGCGATCTCTAACCTAAAAGCCATTTTATTAATTAAACCTAAGTGGTATAAGTGATGTAGTTGAGATTAATTCACGAGAAGAATTCATGCACCTTGACGTAGGTTCATTACACATGTGGTTTGAGCTAATGGTCACTCACTAATTGTACATTCTCTTGTGAGATATTTCATGGTGATAGATGTTAAACATATATAACTATGATCATTTTAATTTCATAAGAAATCAATTGTATTAATATATGAGAAATAAACATATGTAAGTTGTAGAGATTTTGTTAACTTACTTGGGGATGGTGTTTATACGAACTAAAGGTTTAAATATTGACGTAATGTATTAGGCATATCCATACACATATTATACATTGTTGAATGACGTTGTGTGCCCTAAAAGCATTGGCATCAAGAATGATAAAATATAATTGTGGGGCTTGATTGTCAAAGAATGCAACACAAAATCACCCAAGCCCATTTAAACACTATATAAGGAAGGTAATCAAAGTTAAAAAGTAAATATGATATTTATATTTCCTACATAAAGGGAACCATAAAGAAGATGGAAGATGTTTTGAGTATGACCCTCAAATATTTCGATATTCCTTAATGGAAAAAAATCAGGGAGAAATTGATTGATTTAAAAATTGAGGATACTTGGCACAATGAGGATAGCAAGATTTTAATAGAGGATATGAAGGATATGCATCCCTGTTTTCATTTCCTTTCCTAATCTAAGGACTTCGGGGCAAAGTCCATTATTAAGATGGGGTGAATGTAGTGCCCCACTTTGGTTGATGAACATTAATCCTTCATACTTTATTCTTTGAGGACCTCAGGTTGAGGATCCAGACACATGACTCTAATATTAGTAGATTTTATGGTTATATACGTTCTTTATTAATACTTTGATGATGAAATCATTAATTGATATGCATGTTTTCTATTGATATCATGATGATGATAGATTTTATGGATAGATATGTTTTCTATTGATGTTACGATGATGATGCCTTTGATTGATATGTCACCACTTCCATGGTTTGAAACTTCAGGACGAAGTTTAATTTAAGGGGGGTTGTATGTAGTGCCCCACTCTAGATTTCTGACCTTGATATGACATTAACAATGATTTAGCCTTAAGGCTCACACATTATTATTTGAGGACCTCAAGTGGAGGATACTGACACTTCACTCTACTATTAGTGGATGTGTTTATTTCCTAGTCGGTGGTAGGATGATGGTGGCTTTGATGGATATGTATTTTCTATTGACGTTATGATGATGATAGTTGTGATGAATGTGTCTACTTACATTACTTTTGGTTCACGATAAACAATGATGTGGATGACTATGTCATGTTGATGATTTTGTTATGAAATTGACTAACACTAAGAAACTTGGTGACTGATGATTATTGAGTATTACAGGAAACCACCAGAGGCACTTGCATATGATGAGCTGACAACATCTGGTTTGATAGGAATTAATATTTTGTCTTGAAATTATAAGTTCAGTTTGGAACTTGATATATATATATATATATATATATATACACACTCTGATGATATGTCAATGGTTGCAGGAACATGTTAGTTGCTTGGCCGAATGACTCACATATGGGTGATGGGGTTGTACAATTAGATGGAACTTCATGGGAGGGGTGGGATAGTGTCCCTGATCTCACCTACTAGCACTCCCGCCATGACTTAGGCTGGAAAGGTCGAAACACCTTCGCCTTGAAGATCATGATGCCGTGGGGGCAGGTCCCAAATTGGGTTCGCTCATGAGGATTTCTGGGGGGCGCGCATCAAGGCGGACTCCTTGATCCCCAGCACCATTAGTCTCACTATAGCAGGCAACATACAAGATGATAAGGGTATCTGTAGTGCACATATAATTTCCCCTCATAACCACTGGATGCTTGAAGGGCAAGTGGTGTGGCACCCTTGGAATTTCAAGAGAAATTCTTGAAGGGCACGACCGACTTGGCACCCTTGGCATCAAAAATAATTCTTAGGCATGGCACCCTTGGAACTTCGAATGGAAGTTCTTGAAGGGCATGACTAAACTCGATCCTCGACATCATTAAAGAAACTAATAAATATAATCAATATATGAAATCCTACTAATTCATAACAAATGATATATGAGGTCAGAACCAAAAGAATTAAATCAAGAATAAAACTTAGGGTGAGGAATAGGAAGAGAGAAATTAATTACCATGATAACTCTACTCTTTCCTTGTTAAAACAAAATATTAAATGGATAATATATATGAGTAACTTAATTAGGCAAAAAAGGGAAAAGAGGGGCATAGAGTTAAGTATAAAGATTTATTAAAAACTTCATTAAGAGAAGAGGGTGGTGAATTATAATAAGATTAATAAATTAAAATTTGAGAAATTAGAGAACTTCCATGTGACAAGAGCCAACATAAGAATATTCATCATAAATGCAAATTGAGGTAGTTTAGGGGACCAAGTCTTAGACTTATCAATTAACTGCGGTAATAAACACAAATTAAGGAGTAGAAAAGGGGAATCAAGAGACAACTAGGAGAAGAAATAGGAATTCTTATTGGGTTGAGGAAAATTTCTATTTTAAATGAATAATTAAGTAAATTATTTTGGAGAGTCTTGATGAGAGGATGACACATGGGTGGGTGAATAATCAAATTTTGGGTTAATAAAAAATAATTATTTATGCATGAAGTTCCAAGTGTCACCTATGAAGCATTCTATAAAAGAAAGGGAAAGGGAAGGAAAAAGGGACGAGGGTTTTACCCTATGGTTGGATGGAGTAGATTATGTCAAAATTGAGTGGTTACGAGCTATAGTTGAGTTTGGTGAGATAGAGTGTTATAGAGAGGGGACTCTTGAGCCAAGAGAGGCTCACCTCTATCAGCTAGCATTTTCCTTTGTTTGTACAACCCCATTGCAGCTCGGGGGTCCACGGGGAAGGAGAGTACCCAAGGAGTAGGCTGGGAGGTTAACCGGTGAGTCACTATATTCGGCTTGAGCATGAAAAACATTCAGGTGTGGAGGTAGATGACATCAAAGGAGCTCGCAAAGCAGCAGGTCCAATTTGGCTCTCGTCTCAAGGTGTACGGTACACGTTTAGTTATATTTCTTTTATTTATGATGATTTCATTGTGCTTAGAATTCACAAGTTAAATGGATGTATGTGTATGAAGTCTAATTTTATGAACTTGGATATAACTGATATAAATTCTTGTGTTCAACTTTGTATGCTTATGGTATGAATAATTTAATTTTACTAAGTTTTCAGAAACTTGTATGATTATGGTTTGAAATTTCTCTCACTGCGTTAAAAATAAATAAATAAATAGATTAAAATAAATTTTAATCCTAGCGTTCATCTAGTAATATATATAGATTTGGGTCTCTACAATACGTGCCTGAAATTCACAGCTACAATGCAAGTGAGAAATTTTAACATTATTGGGAACTTCCAACAACAAGAAAAGCAAGTTGCTTTTGACATGAGAATCGAAAGAATTGGCTTCGCCTCTGGATCCTTCTCTACTTAGCACTCTACTCCAATAATACTAGAAAATTCTCCCAACCACCATGTACGGTGTTAGGGCTATAATTGCAAATTTGAATTCCACCTATTTCTACAAAAGACGACAATCCATGTCATGTAAAAAAATAAGCACCACATGTCATAATGTAATTAGCTCGAACAACGAAAATGAAGTTCTTTGATCGACTAGGTAAAAATATTTCCCCCCTGAACCTCACAGAGAAAACGCCTATCAGCGTAAATATATGTGTTATTTTTTCCATTAAATGATTCACAAGGCTTAACTAATATATGTGTTTTTAAAAAATAGATTTAATGTTTTGAAAAAAATTATGAAACTAAAATTTCGCAAATTACACAATTTAAATTTATAATTTTAAATAAATTTTAAAATATAGTTCATCTTTTCCTCATGATGAACCACACTAGATGGTTTCAAACACGTCTAGAAAACACTTATGTTGAAAAATTGCAACAAGAAAATCCTGATTTAATTTTCCCTTTAATTAAATTAGGAGAAAATCGAAATTCCACATCACAAGACAACTTGAATGAGTTAATTGAGTTGTTATCACTTGGTTAGTTTAGTTAATTTTAGTTGTGGGCTTAACTTGAGTTGTCTATAATGATTCCTAAGTTTCAGGAGCCTAGGTTGAATTTAATTTCAGTTGTAACAATTTAATTCAGTTAAATTGAGTTAAGTGTTGGGTCAATTTACTGTTGCAAATTAACGCAAGTATTTAATATCAATCCGGGTTGGTGAACTTAGAAGCATTCCCAAAGTATATGGGTTTCAATCACAGTCAAATTTAGAAAATAAACTTATTGATGGTTAGTGAAATGCATATTACAAATATAAAAACTACTTTAATTAATTTCTAAACAATGGATTAAGATACATGGAATAATAATCCAGAGCCTCTAAGCTTAGGGATCCCGGTTGTCCTTAATTACTAGTTGCATACATCGTTAATACCATTGTGAAAACATGAAAGCAGGAAATCTAATACTAAACAATAGGTTAAGATATATGGAATAATAATCAAGAGGCTCTAACTTTAGAGATCCCGATTGTCCTTAATTACTGGTTGCATTATGTCATTAACACTATTGTGAAATCATTCACCAAAGTTATTGCAAATAGACTGAAGTTCATCCTTCCCAAAATCATTCCGGAAAATCAAGGAGGCTTCATCCAAGGCAGGCAGATTGTGGACAACTTCACCCTCGTACAAGAGGCAATTCACTCAAGTCTGCATCGAAAAGAACAAGGTATGGTTATCAAACTCGACTTAGCAAATGCTTTTGATCGAGTAAATCATAGCTTTCTGTTAAAAGTCATGAGAAAGTTGGGTTTTGGAGCAAACTTCATTAAATGGACCCAAGCATGCTTCTCGGAGCCATGGATTGCACCTCTTGTAAATGGCAGAGCCACTGATTTTTTTAAAGCTTCAAGAGGGCTTAGGCAGGGGTGCCCACTCTCCCCTCTACTCTTTGTCATACAAGCCTCTGTTCTAAGTTTTCTTTTAGACAAAAAGATGCAAGATCAAGATATTAATAGACTGTGTATAGCAAGAGGGGTCAAAAACATAAATCATGCCCTATTTGCAAATGATACTCTGTTATTGGGAGCTGCCACTCTCTCCTCAGCCATCAAATTTAAAGAAGTTCTGGATGATTCCTGTAAGGCCTCAGGCAGTGTCTTAAATAAGAACAAATGTCATATATACAGCTGGAACACATCACCCAGATTGCTAACTGCTATTGCTAGATGTTTGGGCTTTGCCGCCTCCTCCTCTTGGACTTCTTTCAAATACTTGGGCCTCCCTGTTTATCATAAAAGACCTGTAAGTAAGGACTGGGTCCCTCAACTTGAAAAATTCGAGAACAGGATCCAAGCCTGGGGATACTCTTGGCTCAACATAGCTGGTAAATTTGTCCTAATAAAATCTGTGCTCACAAGTCTTCCACTTTTTCAGTTTTCTGTTCTTCTCGCTCCGGCAAGCATTCTAAAAAAAATGGAGGAGTACATTCGGAGGTTTTTTTGGAAGGGCAGCAACCAAAAGGAAAAGAAACTTCCCCTTGTTAATTGGGAAACCATCTCAAAGCCTTTGTGGGAGGGCGGGTTGAATTTCAAAAATCTTTGTCAACAGAATATAGCTATGGGAGCGAAACTAATTTGGAAGATCATTGCGCCCAAGCCAGGCTGGGCTCAACTGGCTCTTTGGAAAAAATACTTCAGAGGTCCTCGAACTAATTGTCTTAACAACATGATTCATCTGCCCAACTCATCTTTCCTCAAACTGTTTGCTAAAGCTGCTCCTCTAATAAATTTGCATTCATTCTGGATTCCTGGAAACGGTAAGAAGATAAAAATATGGACTGACAAAATTATGAATATGGATCCCATAGAAGACAGAGGCTCCATTAGAGAGCTGCGCTGCTGGATGGATGGTGAAGGACTGCGCTCGTTGTGGGATATTTCTCTGTGGATCGATTCCGATTGGGTAGGTTGGAAATGCATAGATGTGTCGGATCACCTGCATCACGAATGGACCATGCTGCTTGATCTGCTACATGGTTTAGCGCCTTCTCACATAAGGAAAAGAGATTCGAGAGGCTGGGGGCCGTTTTCCAGAGGGTACGCTGTCTCCATGGGATATGCTAAACTGTGAGAGAGACCCTTCGTTCCTCCTGACCCCTCACCCTGGCATGGTGTATGGCGTGTTCCTTCGTGGCCCAAAGTTGACTTCTTTGCTTGGCTTCTATGCCATGGCAAAATTCTCACGTATGACAATTTGCAGAGGAAAGGGTTTCACGACCCCTCCAAATGTTTGTTGTGTAAGGAAAATGCAGAGAGTGCTGTTCATTTAATGCTTGAATGCAGATTTTCCATGCAGATTTGGTCCACTTTCATTCACAATCTGGACCCCAACTTCTTGCTCCCTCACTCCACTGCTGAACTGTTCTCTAAATGGGCGAACAGGTATCCTGGTTCTCCATCTAAAAACCAGATTATCAAAGCTGCATGGTTTGTCCTCCCAAAGGTAATTTGCTGGCAGATCTGGCTTGAACGGAATAGAAGAATATTCAAAAATATTGAACAGAATTATAAGGCATTAGAAATCAAGATCAAATGCCACCTAAAAGAGTGTTTGGTTGATTTAAAAGATGGCTCTAATCTCAGTCAACAGGATATTTCTTGGGGTTCATTCCTGGATCTGCAATTTCAACCAGCAATAAGGAACGCCCCTCCTCCTAAACACTGGCAAATAAGGAAAACTGAAACAGATTTTCAAGACTGGCTTACAGCTCCGCCAAGACACTCCCTTTTCATTGATGGGGTAGCTAAGGGCAATCCGGGAAAAGCTGGTGCAGGAGGCGTTGTTGTTAATCCAGATGGGGAAAAAAATCATTCGTTTGCTTGGGGGCTTGGCCATTCAACTATCATTCAAGCTGAGGCTTTGGCTCTATTTCAAGGCCTCAAGCTGCTCAAAGACTTAAACATAAGAGAAGTGAATGTTATTGGCGATTCCCATATCATCATCAATGTAATGGTGTCCAACTCTCCAGCTTTGGACCTTAAACTTGCAACGCTGATAGCCAGAATTAAGAGCTTGGGAAAAGCTTTTCGGAAGCTAAACTACTATCATGTGCTGAGAATTCATAATAAAGAGGCGGACATTGAAGCCAACAAAGCTGCCCTCCTCTCTGCTGGGACCAAGATGAAAGACGATGAAGAATCATGGGAACCCATCCCATAAGTTATCTTGTTGCCATGTTTTACTGCTTTCTTTTAAATCAACTTGTATGTATCTCCAAGCTGGGAAAAATCGCTGATCTTGAAGCTCTAGCTACTTCTCCAAGGAGGAAATTCCCAAGTTTTACTTACATATTCAACCTCCGTGGTGAGGGGCAGCAAGATAGTGTCATCGTCATTGTAACCAGAATTCGGCATTAAGGCTAAGATGAATATAATACTCCATAACTGTTACTGTAAAAAAAAAACACTATTGTGAAATCATGAAAGCAAGAAATCTAACTTCTAAACAATGGGTTAAGATATATGGAATATTAATCAAGAGGCTCTAGCTTTAGAGATCCCAATTGTCCTTAATTACTGGTTGTATACATCATTAATACCATTGTGAAAACATGAAAGCAGGAAATCTAATACTAAACAATAGGTTAAGATATATGGAATAATAATCAAGAGGCTCTAACTTTAGAGATCCTGGTTGTCCTTAATTACTGGTTGCATTATATCATTAACACTATTGTGAAATCATGAAAGTAGGAAATATGACTTCTAAACAATTGATTAAGATATATGGAATAACAATCAAGAGGCTCTAGCTTTAGAGATCCCGGTTGTCCTTAATTACTGGTTGCATACATCGTTAATACCATTGTGAAAACATGAAAGCAGGAAATAATAAATCTAAGTAAACTAGTTCACAAATTACAGTTATGAAAACTAAGAAGTGCACTTAGCTCAGTGTGGGGGGCCTTCCACCCTTGCCTTGCGCAATGAAAGTAAACTCAGCTACTTAAGACTTCAAGAAATCAATCAGCATGTAGCAGCATCAAAATATGGTAGAATAGATATTTTATTATGTCTTCCAGTCTCAAAGATAATAATAATAAGTCATACAAGTTATGATGTCAAAGCCTTCAAAGTGTGAGGCTTAAATAGATGAATACTTAACAACATACTCTAAAATGTCTCAAGTAATCATAAATATCTATATCCTATCATATCAAGTCGAATCCATCTATCCTATCCATCATAACCTGGAAAAATCCTATAAAATAAGAGTGTTGACCTAGTTTCTAGAGATCCTCCATAAAGACTGGTCCTGTTTGACCGCCTTTGACTGAGCCTATTAAAGCTCAATATGACTATGCCAACAGGTGTACTGTTACTCCTAGTTCCCGAGCATTCTAGAAACATATCCAGCTTGAGCCCAAGTGTCCTGCACATATGCAAACCATCATGCTATTACGAGAATTTCTGTTGCTGTCCAAAATTGCATTTAAATTTTAATTTTCACAAAAACATCTAATAATTGAAAAACATGAATTAAATACCTGTATATGCATCTTTAGGTCTATGTTAGGTGAATATGATGGTAAATGGATGGATAATGTAGCAAAATAAAATGTATTTCTTAAACAAAAAGAGATAAAAAACAAGGCCCAACATCTCCCCCAAACTGAAGATCAAGCATGTCCTCATGCTTGATGTTTCCTCTTTGACCTTCTGAGCCCTGATGCTGATCCTGTAACCTCATGTTGTGCTATGTGAAAAATAAAATGCATGTCCTTACCCTGTTCTTCTTTATAGATGGAAGTTTTTACTTTCTGCTTCTCACACTTAGCTTTCCAGGAGTTTTTCTCCTGAAGCCACTTGAAAACCTGTGTGTAAAGAAGATTGTTTTTTTTTTTTCATTTTATCCATCTCTTCACTAATATTCTCATTC
Organism: Pinus albicaulis; assembly: GCA_034641835.2. Taxonomy (NCBI): domain Eukaryota; kingdom Viridiplantae; phylum Streptophyta; class Pinopsida; order Pinales; family Pinaceae; genus Pinus; species Pinus albicaulis. Next base: position 451,084,458 of record CM076569.1, on the reverse strand, counting down.
TCTTTAAACAAATTTTCATTGGTTAGTTTGTAATTTTCATTCTCTTCTTTCAAGTGTCTTTCCATGATCTTGCTTATTTCTACGCTGTCAGTAAGCTCTTTAACTCTGAAAAGATTCTAATCTTCCCCTTTTGAATCTTTAGAGACTAAAATAGCTTCTACTTCATTGTTCTCAAAGCATGAACCTTTATCTAAAGCATCCTCATAAACTTGTTTTTCCAATCTTTCAAGAATTTCAGTGGCATGTTTCCTAATAGGAGAAGTTTCCAAGATTTGGACCTCTGGTTCCACTAAATGTTTTCCCTTTTGCCTCCTGGGAATAGTCACAAAAGATGTTTCTTTTTCTAGTACCATTGCTCCCTGTTGTTTCTTTGATCTCATAGATGGATAAAGAAATGTGTGCATGATATTTCTTGTTTCTTCTATGGGTTTAGTTTTGTTTTCCATAATTTATTCTACAAACCCATTTTCTGTTGGGAAATCTTCCCAAGCTATCCCATTAATCTTCAATTGATGATCTACAAGAATTTTAATGAGTCCCTGGTGAATGAATTGAACTTCTTTTGGTTTGGCTTCTGATTGAATGCTTTCTATCATTTTCATCAAACTCATGTAGAAGAAATATGGTAGATTTATCCTTATGTCTCCCTTTATGTGTTGTAGTATCCTTACATGGTAAAGATGTACAACACTAAATCTGGTATCACAAGTGAAATATTTCTGAATTATTAACACCAATTCAGCCCATGGTTCATTAAACCATTCCCTCAGAATACCTTTTGACCTATCAAAGGAGCCTTTTCTATTTTTGTCTAGGAAGAATGTCCACCCGTTGTCTCTAAAATGCAAACCTTTATGATATAAATCTCCTGAAAATGATAAATCTAATGCTTCAGATATATATTCAGGACTTAAAGAGATATGCATATTTCCTACCATGGTTTCATTCTGTGTGAAGTTCTTTACAAATTATTTTGTCACTCTCTCATTATGGCCTTTGAATTTTTGTAAAAACCCTATCAACCCTGATTGATACAGTTTCTCCACAATCTCCCTACTCCGGTGTTCTATTTGAAAATCCTTTGGCTCTACTCTGGAAGCCATTTGTTTTGAAAACCATTTAATGTGACCATCCCTTGTCATTAATTTCATTATGCAAATAAAAACTAGGCTTACCTTACTGTTTCACTGTTTTTGATAACCAACCAATTCTCTGTCTCTTTTCTTTTGAAGAATGTACTCTTGCTGTAATTAAACAAAAAGAATTTGATAGGAAATGTTACAAGAAAACATAAATTATGTTTCTAAGGTTGCACCTTCTATTAATTATCTGTTTTCTCTTTTAAAAATTAGTCTCTGTTTTGCAAATAATTAAAAGGTATTCTCTTAAAAACATCCTGTGTTTTGCAAATGAATTGAATTGTGTAAAAAAAATTGAATTTTTTTTATACACAGTAGTCTTTCACTCCTTATTTCATACAAAAATTCTCCAAAACACTGCATTCAAATTCACTGTACATTTATCAAAAGAAACTTCAATCATTTGCATCAAAAATTTATTGAAAATTGTCTTACTCCATTTCTCCTCAATTCTGTCTTCTATCAAAACACATCTATCTATTCTCCATTTGCTTTGTATGTTGTGTTCTAGATTTGTATACTGAGTGTGTTTTTAAAACAAATCTATAATTGAACTAACAATTTTCTCATGCATTTGAATTGTAGCTCCACTTCTATGTTTTTCATTTGAATTAAAACACTGTAGAGGAGGATGTGTCGACCTTACCTTCTTCTATGCACTTGCTTATTTATGACTTCTCTTTGATCTGGTGGTCTTCTTCAGTTGAACTGGAGTTTTTAAATCCATTAAAATCTTCTCTTTTACAACTCATTCAAAAGAAAATTCGTGATTAACTGATGGCAGAGAATTTGTAAACCTTGTCAACACGTTTTTAAATTGGTTGAATGCGAAATTTGTTACATGACAGGCTTGCATTTTGAAATAAATTTACTCCCTCTTTAACTCAAAGCTTGATTGATTTATACAATCTTGAAATTCATTAAGACAATCAAATCTTACCTCACTTCAGAGAATTCCTCTTTCTGTTGGATGGCACCATTAATTTTTTCCGGAATTCTGGCCATGAATACTTCTTATCACTCCAATTTTCCTTTGCTCACTATATCTTTTGCTTCTCCTTCTGCGTTTTCTCCTCTCGGCCTTCACAACTTATCTCTCCTTTACATTTTTTCACAGTGGTTACATACACCAGGACGTGCTTGAATACACACTCCTTCTTCCTCTTTGAGCCTTCTAATGGCGATGATGGTGACAACCTTTCTTCAGTACTGTTCTCTGTGTTTAAAAATGGCCAAAATGGCTTCCTACAGGAGCGAAAATGGCTTACAACAGAGCGGAAATGGTTTTAGCAGAGACGGAAATGAGTTGTTTTGTTTTACACAGCGTTTTGTTTTTGAATTTCCTACCCGTTCACTAACTCTTTGACCGTCCATGCACGTTCATCTCTTTGACTGTCGTGCCTGTCCTTCTGCATTGCATTCACGTTTCATATTCATGGTATGTACATATAACTTACTTGCAATGTTATCGTGCTCCATCATTCAGCCTACATGTTATCGTGCTCCATCATTAACATTTGCATCCATGCGTTGCATTTCTCATAACCCTTATGCGCCATCATTAACCTTTGCATCCATGCATTGCATTTCTCATGCGCCATCATTCCCATACTTTGCATGTATTCGTATTACATCATGATTTGTTTTGCATTACACGCATGCCACCATATCTATGCATATCGCTCTTACCATTGAATTTGTAGGTTACTATTGCATTCATTACTTTATATTGTGTTTCCATTTGCATAATTGCGCTCACCATTTAATTTTGAATTGCGCCATATAGTTTTAAATTTTAATTTTGAACTTTTTTATTTTTAATTTTAAAAATTGACTAATGCAATAGTCAAGTTTTTAAAATTAATCCCTTATGGAGAATGCTAATCTTTGTTTTATGGTTTTTGTAGGTCTCTCAAAAATTCTTCTTATGGATTCAACTTTGTGATCTCTTGTTTATCATTCCTTTTATTAAGAAATACATAGGGTAGGATATGGGTAGTGATATGAAATATTTCAAATGGTAATATAGGGTTAGGGTTAGATGATATGGTAGTGATATGAAATATTTCAAGTAGTAATATATGGATAGGGTTAAATGATATGAAGAAGATTATAATATGTGGGTAATATTAGTGATGAAATGTAATGTAATGTAGATAAAATATGCATTAACTAGTAGTTAAATTAGTTTATCAATTCTAGACTATTTTTGAGAAATATGAAAATTTAAGAGCAAAATTTGTACTCACTGTACAAATATACTCCCTTGTTGTCGTTTGATGATGATCGTCATTGTGTTTCTTTACGACGGCTCTTGTTGACTTGATATACATCTGTTTTGATTTTGAATTATTGTTCAAATCCCTTGTATGCAAGTTTATTCTTTGACATCTTCTATGATCTTCTCAGGTCCCTTCTGATATGTTAAATGTTTCAGGTCCCTTTCTGGCGAACTTTCATAACAATATTCAGGTCCCTACTGACATATTTGATATTTTAAGGTCCCCTTTCTGGCGTAATTTTCACAATGATGTTCCATAATTGAGGATTTTGTCTTGTCATATTCAAGTCCCATTCTGCATAAGTCAAATGATGTACCAGATCCCTTCATAATTGTAGTTCATATTCTTCAATTCTGCTGCTGAAAATTATTTTCATAGTTTTTTTTATTTCACACCTTCCCCCAAACCGATATTGTGACTTGTCCCCAAGTCTGAAAATTTTGGAAGGTAAATCTGCAAAAGTATAAGTAAAATAAGCTGAAAACAAAAATGGAATTCAAATTTTCCAAACAAGTTGGTTTTCCAATAGGAATTTGAGTTTGTTTGTGCCAGTTTCCTGGGTTTTCACAACCAAACTTTTATTATTATTATTATTTATTTATTTATTTTATTATTTTTATTTTTTTATGATTATGGATTGTCTATTGGAGTTTTGGACAACATATTACTATGTTGTCTCAATATTTCCAGATCAAAATCCATAGAAATTTTTCTCATAAATTCTTCTTTGTCTACAGGCTTATGATAAAATTTTAGCCTATGTCTATTTACCACAAATGATTCATCAATTTTTTTTATCTTGACCGCTCCATTATTGAAGATTTCTTCAATCTCATATGGCCCAACCCAATGAGTTGTAAATTTGGCTTTGAAATATTTGAATTTGGAGTCGAACAAGAGTGTCCAATATCCTTTCTTAAAGACTTTATTTTCGATAAATCGATCATGCCATTTAATTCATTGTTCTTGCACTAAAGTAGTATGTTCAACTGATTGTTGTCGAATCTCATCTAGTTTTTTTAACTGCATAATCCTTTCTTGTTGTGCTTGCGACAATTCCATCCCTAACTCAGCTGCTAGCTTATATGTTCGTATTTGAAACTCAATTGGTAATAAAACCTCTTTTCCATATACTAACTAATATGGACTGAAACCAGTATTATTTTCCAAGTGATTCTATATGCCCATAATGCATCTTTCAATTTATCTGACCAATCTTTTCTATTCATGCTCGATGTTGTTGTCATAATACTTTCTAGAACTTTATTTGTAGATTCCACTTGTCCATTTGCTTGGGGATGATATGGAGTGGATTTTCTGTGTTTGATTTGGAAAGTCTTTGTAATTTCATGGACAAGTTTTGATGTAAATTGTGCACCTTGGTCAGTCACTATTTGTCTAGGAACTCCATACCTGACAAATATTTTTTTCATACAAAAAAGTCGTAACTGTTTCTTCTGTTGCCCGCACTACTGCCTTGGCCTCCACCCATTTAGTCACATAATCTATACATACAAGTATGTATTTCTTTCCATTGAATGGAGGATTGATTGGTACCACAAAATCTAAAGCCCACTGTTCAAATGGTTCAATAAGTACTTGTGGCTTTAATGGGATTTGATCTGATGCCACTAGTTTACCAATTCTTTGGCAGCTGTCACATCTTTTGACATAATTTCTGGAGTCCTTGAATATGGATGGCCAATAGTATCCAAGCGTCAATACTTTGTATGCCGTCCTTTTCTCTGCAAAATGGCCACCACAGGGTTCATCATGACAAGCTTTCAATATTTCAATTATTTCATCCTCCCTTGCACATTATCTAGTAATTAAATCAGGACTAGTGTAAAATAGATCTCCATTGATCTAGCTATATCTAGCACTATCTCTAATTATTCTTCGTTTTTGTTTACTTGTGTAATGAGATGGTAAGATATCAGATGATAAATAATTAGCTATATCTGCAAATCAAGGGGTTTTTCCATTTATAGCAAATAAATGTTCATCTAGAAAATTTTCTGATATCGGATTAGGATCGCCATGTAAATTTAATCTTGATAAAAATTCAAAAACTTGGTTATCTTTTCCTGGTCGATCTTGTACAGTAATATTAAACTCTTTCATCAATAACAGCCATCGAGTTATTCTGCTATTTGTAATAGATTTGTTCATTAATTATTTTACAGCAGAATGATCTGTATGAATATAAACTTGAAAACCTGTTATATAATGTCGAAATTTATTTATTGCATGTACAATAGCTAAAATTTCTTTCTCTTTCACAGTATAACTCAATTCTGTTGGTGTTAAGTTTTTTTTTATGAAATATATAGCGTAATTGAATTGATTCTATTTTTGTCCAAGTGATGCTCCAGTAGCTATATTAGATGCATCAGTTGAAATGTGAAATGGAAAAGACCAATTAGGTCATCGAAGAATGGGTGAAATTGATAAATTGTGTTTTAATTTTTCAAATGCATATTGACATTTATTAGTCCATTGGAATTCTATATCCTTTGAAAGTAACTTGAATAATGGTAAAGCTATTTTATTGAAATTTTGAAAAAATCTCCTATAATAGCCTGCATAACCCAAGAAACTTCGAACCTCTTTTTGTGTTGTAGGTGGTTTTAAATCCACAATGACCTAAATTTTTGCCAGGTCCACCTTAATTCCCGAAGAAGAAACATGGTGTCCCAACACTATCCCCTCAGTTAACATCATAAGACAATTTTCATTACTAGGTGATAGGTTTGTCTCAATGCATATTTTTAATACTTTTTCAAGATTATTTAAACATTCATCATATGTTGTACCATACACGGTAAAATCATCCATATAAACTTCCACACACTCATGAATCAAATCAGAAAAAATAACAAGAACTGCTCTTTGAAAGGTAGCAGGTGCATTACATAAACCGAAGGGTAATACATTGTATGCATATGTTCCCCAAGGGCATGTGAATGTTGTCTTACCTTGACCTTCTAATGCTATTTTTATCTGATTATATCCACTAAACCCATCCAGAAAGGAGAAAAAATTATTTCTAGCTAATGAATTTAATACTTGATTAATAAATGGTAAAGGAAAATGATATTTTAATGTAGCTTCGTTAAGCTCTCTATAATCAACACAAATTCTCCATTTCCCATTTTTCTTAGGCACCACAACTAAGGGTGAGACCCATTGACTATTTGAAATAGGATAGATAAATCCGACTTGTAATAGTTTTTGTAATTCTTCTTTCACTATTTCTTTCATCATGGGATTCATTCATCTTTGTGGTTGCCTAACAGGGTTGATTTCATTATCAATATAAATGTGATGGATAAATGTTTTTGGATGAATTCCGGGCATGTCTTTATAATCCCAGGCAAAAGCTTTTGAATATTTTTGCAATAATGTAATTAGCTTTTCCTCTTGTGGTGATTGTAAATTGTTACCAATATTCAAATGTCTTTGAGGATTGATTTCAATGATTTTTCTATTTGAATTGGTAATTAAATTTACAGGAAAAATGCTTTCGAATGTATTTTGCAATGATTGTATTGTGCAATTTTCCTAAAAACATTCATTTAGAAGATAACTAGTAGCTTCATATTGAGTCACCCTAAGCTGCCATGAAAGATTTGGTTCTGAGATGAATAGATCTAATAAGTCCTCATTTTCTTCCTCCTCTCTAAAATTATAAACTTGATTAAGACTAAGAACAGGTTGAAATGTTTGTCATTCATCTTCGTCATGTACTGTAAATATAGAAGGAGATTGAGCAGCAGGATATAATGTGACATGCTTCCGTTCATCTCCATGTGCAATAATCATGCTTCCTGATCTACATCCAATATAAGCATCTGCAATGGCCAACCAGGGTCAGCCTAAAATTAAGGGATTCCCTCCAAAGTTTGTTTTTGGCTGCAAAATCAAAAGGTCGACAGTATATTCCCAAGAATCCCGTGAGGCAATGATATCCTCTAGTATACCTTCTGGAACAACTTTGGATCTGTCTGCAAGTTCTAAGATTATAGTAGTAGGTTTAATGTTGTTCAGATTCAATTGTTTCATAGTCTTCGTTTCCATAACATTGATAGCTCCTCCCAAATCTATTAAAGTGTTTGGTACTGAAAATTTGTTAATCGAAATAGTAACCATAGAAATTCCTGGATCAACATAATTTTTCAATAGTCATATTTTTAGACATGAGAGTTGATAGACTTCCAATTACCTAGATTGTTGGTGGATCCTTCTTTCTTCTACCAGATTTCTTTATGCATAATTCCTTTATTGTTTTTGCATATATTGGAATGTCTTTAATTGCCTGCAATAAATGAATTTTAACATATGTGTTTTTCAATTCATCCAAAATACTAAATTCAGGGAGAGATATTGGAATGTTCTGTTGTATAAGTCTCTTCGGATATGTTGGAGTTTGTTTTATGATAGCTTTACCTTTTTGAATTTGTTTTTCTGGTTGAGATTGTTCTCCTTGTTCTCCTTGTTCTGTTTGTTCTTAAATTATTGGAGGAGAATATTTTTGTAGTACCTTCCCAAACCTTAGGTGGACATCCTCTATAGGAAGAATTGAATATGTAGGATAATATGTTGCCTCTTCCACATCATATGCTGGTTTATCCACCTTATTGCTTGGATTAGCTACTGCCTGAGCTGGTAATTATGTTAGTCTAGGAGGTTGTTGGTTAGTTGGCAACTGAAGTTGCTGCGGTTGAGTTAGCATTGGTGGATTTTGATTTGGATATGGCATGGGTTGTTGTTTTTGGAATTGTTGATATTGAGGGAATGATTGTGGAGGATATGGATGTTGATATTGATACTAATGGTTATACATTTGTTGTGGTGGTTGGTTTGCATAACCATATCCCCTCCAACCTTGTGAAGTTTGGTTTTGATATTGTTGTTGTGGCCAACCCTGCCATGGCATTGGTGTATTCCATATGTTTTGAGGGTATTGAAAGTTTTGTTGAGGAAACTGTTGAGGCATTCTTGGCTGCCAAGGTCTTCTTGGAGCCATATAGTAGAGGGAATCTACTCCTTGTACTTCCTCCCCTTTTAATTCTTTTAACTTTGAACATTTCTCTGTTGTATGATTTTTTGTGCATAGTCCACATACTTGTATATTTTGCAAAGGACATTCTTTGAGTGGATGTTTTTGTCTACACTTTGGACAGAAAATTGCTAAGGCTTCATCTTGCTCTTCTTTCCTCTTCTTAGCTTTTAAAACATCTATTTGTGTACCCAAAGTGCTTAAGAGATATGTTTTAAAATTTTCTAACAGGCTTCCTATCTCTGCTCTTATTACTACACTTGCTGCAGATTTAGAGGCTTTTGATGAAATATCTCTTCAAATGGTAAATTAGAAATATCTCCTTTTCCCATTACATTAATAATTTCTAAATACTCATATCTAATTCCCTTTAGAAAAATAGTGCGGATAGTATCTGGACTAAGAGAATGATGTTTGGATTTTTGCAAATTATACAGGAATCTCTCCAAATATTATTCTAAACTTTCATCTTCTTGTTGGAACATTCTGAAAATGTCTTCTTTCAAGTCTCTAGCCCTGCAGTAAGCTTGATACTTTTTAAGAAATATTTTCTTCATGTCTTCCCAAGAAGCTATAGTGTGTTCTCCTAATCCCATAAACCATTTTAAGGTTGAAGCTTTTAAAGTAGTAGGAAAAAGTCGAAGTTTATGTGTATCATCAGTATATCCATATGTTCTACACAAAATATCAAACTCAAACATGAATGCATCAGGATCTTCTGTTGACATTCCATAGAAATTAGGTAATACAGAAGGTGGAATATTTTTCATTTTTATTTCTTCTCCTAGTATTTCTCTTGCATATAAAATAGGAAAGCCAAAAGTAATCTCCTGATCATTATTATCTTCCTGCTCATTTTCTTGTGTTCTTCGAGTTTGGTTTTCTCTTCTTGCTTCTTCCCCTATTTTTCGAAGTGCTTCCGTTCTTCTATCTTCTTCAATTATTCTTTCTTCTTCTCTTTGTCTTCTCCATTCCCTTTGTTGTCTTTCATATTCTAATTTTTGTTCAGGAGTCATGTTTATTCTAGTTGATCCTTCTCCTTCTTCAGCCATTTTGTGTTCAGAGATTTGTAGTGTTTCAATAGGTTGATTTTGTATTTATTCCACTATGATTTCCTCAAGGACGGGTTGTTCTAGTTGTTCAACAGTTGGTCTTGTTGTGTATTTTTGTTTCCAAACAGAAGGAGTTTCTTTAGGTGATTGATTTTTCTTTACCTCAAAGGCTAACAATATTTTTCTTTCAACTAAAGTTAATCTTTGTCCTAATCTTTGTTTCTCCTCTAACTCTTTTATAGTAGGTTTTCCAGCAACTGGTGTTGTTAATACTAAGGATGAATGTGTTGTTGGGGGGTTTTATTTCACAAATCTACCTTTTTGAACTCTAGTTCTAGGCATAAGAAAACATTAATTGAAATATAAACTATGTTTTTGGTGATTTTCTATTGTTTTTTTTTAATGTTTTAATCTTTTTGTCTTCCTATTTTGACCATTTTGGAAATATGCTTCTCTGGCAACGGCGCCAAAATGTTGGGTCAATTTACTGTTGTAAACTAACGCAAGTATTTATTATCAATCCGGGTTGGTGAACTTAGAAGCATCCCCAAAGTATATGGGTTTCAATCATAGTCAAATTTAGAAGATGAATTATTGATGGTTAAAGAAATGCATATTACAAATATAAAACTAACTTAATTAATTTCTAAACAATAGATCAAGATATATGAAATAATAATCAAGAGGCTCTATATTCAGAGGTCCTGGTCGTCCTTCATCACTGATTTCATGATATCATTAATGCTATTGTGAAAACAGGAAAGCAGGAAAAGATGAATCTTAATTTTGAACTCTAAATCAAAGTTTGAGCTCTTAATAAGATAGAAGAAGTATTTAACTTAAATATTGGTTTGTCTTTTTGTATGCAGGAAAGAAACAAGATTAACATCCATTAGCAATCAAAGCATGTAAATACATGTAAAGATGAATTCTAACGGAAAATCTATAGTCGATAGAAAGAGTTCTTAACTTAAACACTTGTTTGTCCTTTCATATGCAGTTTAAGATTGAGCATTAGATTCATCAATACTTGAAAATAAACAAAGAAAACATAATCAAACTAATTCATAAATTACAGCTATGAAATAAACTAAGAAGTGCACTTAGCTCGATGTGGGGGCCCTTCCACCCTTTCCTCGCACACTGAAGGTAAACTCAACTACTCAAGACTTCAATCAATCAACCAGCATGTAACAACATCAAAATATCATAGAACAGATCTTCTATTATGTCTTCAAGTCTCAGAAATAATAATCATAAGTCATACAAGTTCCAATGTCAAAGCCTTCAAAGTGTGAGGCTTAAATAGATGAAATATCTAACAAAATCATCTAAAATATCTCAAGTGATCATAAATATCCTTATCCTATCATATCAAGTCAAATTCATCTATCATATCCATCCTAATCTGAAAAATCCCACAAAATAAGAGTTTTGACCTAGTTTCTAGGGATCCTCCATAAAGACTAGTCTTGTTTGACCGCCTTTGACTGGGCCTATTAAAGCTCAACATGACTGTGCCAACAGGTGTAATCTTACTCCTAGTTCCCAAGCTTTCTAGAAACATATCCAACTCGAGCCCAAGTGTCCTGCACATATGCAAACCATCATGCTATTACGGGAATTTCTATTGTTGTCCAAAAATGCACTTAAATTCCAATTTTTACAAAAACATCTAATAATTGAAAAAAATAAATTAAATACCTGTATATGCATCTTTATGTCAATGTAAGGTGAATATTATGATAGATAGATGGAAAATGAGGAAAAATAAAGTGTATTTCCTAAACAAAAAGAGGTAAAAAACAAGGGCCAACATCAACAAATGTTCTTCTCATGCTAAGGGATGCAATGACACATTTTACAAGGCGTGACAATACACAGAAGTCACTGAAATGGTCCTCCAATGTGAGGGATGGGGATTGCAGAGACAGTGACAAAATAATGTGTAACAAATGCCCCCTAAAGCATGAGGTCCGAGAGAGAGGGAGGAATGAAATGCTTTACGAGAACGTGTTCAATCTAAACACCACCGTCGGAAGACTACAAGTACAAGTACAAGTATAGTTGATATCGTCGATATATGAACATGTGACATGGGCGCAACCATCCATAACAGAGTCCTTATAAAAAAACGCTCCAAGGTATGGACGTGGCCATCTAGCGAGAAGGATCAATAAATAGACTCAGGTATGGTCGCAACCATCCAATCAAAAGAGTCATGCATATAGTCATGATAAACCAAAATGATCTCGTAGCTTGGATTTTATCTGACAAAACCCAGGGTCTTGTGCTCCATCTCGACCTGAACAAGTACAATTGAAGCATGCAAATGTGTGAGCTAAATTCGAACATGTAGGAAAGTCACCTGATTACCAGCCAATGATGAAAGTTGTTAACAGGTGCGAGAGAAACCACCAATAATGAAAATGGCTCTCAAGGTACAACTAGTACAATCAACAGAATGTGAACAGTGATCTGGCATCGAACACTTGCATAATCACTCGATCGAAAGCCAATGATGAGGACCTGTCGCCGAATGCGAAGAACTTGCCATTGAGGCATGTAAGCTCCAAGGTATCGGGAGGGAGTCTGTAGATCAGCTTCTTGGATAATGAACTGAAGTCGACAGGAAGTGACCTGGTCAAAGGAGGGCCATAACATTTCCCACATCATCAACACAAGGTAGAGGAATAAGATGATAGTGAATCAAGATTAAATAGAGGATCAGAGGGTGAAAACTACAGAATAAAACTTCTCCTGAACATATCGGCGACACGACTCCGGAAATTGGTAGTATTTGACATCAGGGGATCTAAGGTCATGATGACGTGGCAAATAGTAGATGAGAGGTCAAAACAGATTACCCAAACCCATGAAGGCAAAAAATGACGAAATGAGATGTCCCCAACCCGACACGAATGCAGATGAGTGTCATGTTCAAGAGCGAAATATTGCTGACAAGATTGAGAACTGGTTTCCCCCCATCATTGTTGGTGAGTACCCCAATTATTTTTGGAAACAAGCTTGAAGGGGATAGCATGTGCTTGTCATATAAGTTTTTCCTTCTGACAAATCCATCCTAGTACATTTTACGAGCCCTAGGAAGGAAGAACTCAGTTACGTCATGATGACGGTTTTCGGTGTAATTTATGTATTAGCGAGTTTAACAAAGGAAGAACTTGGCGTCTTTTCATATTTATAGAGTTTGAAAAGAATCAGAAAAGAAAACTCCAGCAGGTCCCTTTTCGTAGGTAGTCTCACATATCCGAAAAGGTAGAAAAGTATGTTTGACAGAACCTCTTAATCGCGATAAGCTAAGGTATTCATTTTTCGTAAATAATCTATCCCAGCCTGAAAAAGGGGTAAACATATACTGGGTAGATATTGTTTCGTAGCCTTTAACGAGTTCAAAATGACAAAAGTCTCAACAATATTTTCAATTTTCGAGAGTCAGAAAAGAGTTGAAAGATGACTTCGGGGGTGACTTTTTCGTGTTTTTACTGATTCCGAAAAAATTATAAAATACAACTCGTTACTTCATCGTTGTCACGTTGAGGACCTGTTGATGCACAAGAAATGCACGTAAAACCCATTTTCCGAGATAAAATAGCAAAATAATTGAAAAAATATGCTCAAAAACCTAATTAGGGTTCTAAAAAGTTTATAAAATCCATAAATAGTAAAAACAAATTGCTTTTCACTTTTACCTATTGTGAGCACTTTTTACCCTTTTTTCATTGTGATCTTGCGGAGCTAACAATGTACAATCCAAAAGGCCAATCACGAATTCTTCTTTTCCAGGTAAGAGCTCATATCCTTGCCTGCATTCTGATATAATTTTCATTGCCTGCAATTCAATTTTTAGATATGTGGAGGAGTTTTTTTGTGTAAATTAGGGCGCAGCGGTTGGCGCGAGTTTCGAGCACGAAGTCGCGCCAACCGTCCTTGAATTCAAACGAGGGTGCGCCAACTGCGACAACGATTTTTGGCTTGTGAATTCAAACAATTAGCCCATTTTAAACACTCGAATAACAAATAATTTGACTAATGATGACCCCAATGGTGTTTTTGCAGGTGTAAAAAAATGGAAATTGAATGGAAGGAAAGAGAACATAGTGAAGAAGATGAGCTAGCCTTGGGAAATGTGAGATGCATGGACATTCTCAAGGACTGTGGGCTCAAGAATTTCTTTATGGCACCATGTCTCCGAGCTCAACCGGAGCTACTACAGTACTTGATCAGTGTCAAGGACATTGACCAAGAAAGATTCATAATTCACAACCAAGAGCTAGAGATTGAGGTCTCATATGTTTACTTCATAACTGGATTGTAATAGAGGGGGGCAGTACCAATCCTGATAGGTACCCGGCCCACAATGGAAAACATGAGCATGGTCATTGACAGAGTGTGTTGAGGAGCAAGGAAAGGATCCAAGAGCGGGAAGGTAGATATCCAAACCATTCCGGATCTAGCACTAAAAGTAGTGTTGCACACCATCATGCGAGCTACAAGATCTCAGGCTCTGCATGAGGCCACAAAAACATAGTTACTTATTGCAGTATATTACATGGTACCAACTCTCTACAACTGGGCAGAGGCGGTAACGATCAATATGAAACGCCAACTGACGAAATGCAAGAATGGTAAGCTGAAACAGTTCGGCTATGGGTCCATCCTGGTACCATTCAGCTTGGAAAAACTACCAATTTTCCAACGTCGGGGAGTGATAGTTCCTACACCACCAACCCAAGTGCCACGGATGGTCCGTTGGGTGGCTTTGATGCCAAGATCATGAGGCGATCAACAAATGTCCTAGAGACCGGAGTTCTTTGAGTGGCTCCACAGACAACTGATTGTCATGGAGGATTGGCCCTATTCTAGCATGAACTTTACTGGTGATGCAGATCTCCCACTCCAAACAGGAGAGGATTGGGATGAAGCATTAGGTAAGACTCATTTTTTTATTTTGACGAGTATTATGATTTTTTTGATTATATATGTTCTGATGTTAATCCATGTATTTACAGATGTTGGCCCAGAAAGACCTGCAGGAATGTCTCCAATAGCACAGTGAATTCCTCATGATTTCGATGTGGCCCCTCATGGTGAGGGAAGCGAGGAGGAGGAAATCATGCACAACCTGGAGGGACTCACAAGAAGAATCCTAGACTATGCGAAATTCGATGATTTTCTCGCGCGTACCAGAGACACACTGCATGGGTGTCAAACCGTGTTCACCACTTATTGAGGCGGCTAGTGCGGGCAGTGACATGCTACCATGAGCATCATGCCGACTAGACACCTAGGTTGTTTAATTCTGCATATTTTTTGAGAGACATGATGTCTCATGATGTAACCAAAACATACATATTTTTTGAACTTATGATGCACGTGGATGTAAACACTCGATATATATATATATATATATATATATATTTTTTCCTATATGAATCTTATCATGTGATGATGATGTTTTACAAATTACACAAATATCTATCTAATACAATATTAGCTATTGTATCAGTTAATGCATTCATTCGTCTAGGAATATGTTGATATGTGATGTAATCAAAATGTCTTTCCAGTAAACAAACACGTAAATACAACCTTAATATTTGAGGATGTCTAACATAATAATGCCCATTAAGTTGAAGAACAACAAGCTGAGAATCTAGGTTAACAATCAATGCACGAATGTCAAGAGCAATGGCCTCAGTCAAGATTTCAATGACATCACTATATTCAACGACATTGTTTGTGGTTCGTCCTAGACAAATACCTTGAAGGTCTATCAACTCACCATTAGGGTTATAAATTACCCAGGCTGCGGAAGACAGATTCTGGGTACTGAAGGAGGCACCATCAGCGAAACCAACATAAGGAGTAATAGACATCTGCACAATAAGCAAC
Organism: Pinus albicaulis; assembly: GCA_034641835.2. NCBI lineage: Eukaryota > Viridiplantae > Streptophyta > Pinopsida > Pinales > Pinaceae > Pinus > Pinus albicaulis. The sequence goes on along the minus strand of CM076569.1, from coordinate 451,069,010 downwards.
AACCCAATAAGCAGAAAAACCGCCCACAAAGCACACCAAGCCAAAAATGTACAAAAAGGAAAAACACCTATGTACAAAAGAAACATGCACGAGAAACTCATGCATAATATTTTTTGAGATACAACCCATTTCTGGGCTGATCCAGAGGATAACCTTCATAATCAATAATCTCATAAGCCCCGTTCTGCAAAACACGCTTAACAATATAGGGCCCATGCCACATGGGTTGGAATTTTCCTGTCCCCATCTTATCATGAGCTTGGTCGTACATGAGGACGAGGTCTCCTTCTATAAAGGAACGAGGGGAAATTGACTGGTCAAAATGAGCTTTGACCCGATTTTTCTGTGATTATATGACAAGAGCAGCAAAGCGGCGAATTTCATCAAGCCTCTCTAAATATAGAATACACTCTTCTTTGGGAGAAGTATTGGGCAACAATTCAACAACTATATTGAAAGAAGGGATTTCACATTCAATTGGAAGGGTAGCTTCCAGACCATAGACAAGCTGGAATGGAGTGAATCCGGTCGCATCCTTCACTGAGGTTTGGTAAGCCCAGAGAGCTGAAAACAACATGAGATGCCAATTTGACTTGTGCATCCCAATCATACGTTGAAGCATAGTGACGAGGAATTTTTTCACAACTTCAACCTAGCCATTAGCCTGAGGGTAGTACGGCGTTGAGCTGTCGTGATGCAAACCCAACTTGGAAGGCAACTCGGCCATCATGTAATGAAAAAAATGAGAACCATGATCGGTAACAATGGCTTGAGGGACACCAAACCTAGTAATTACATGATTGAATAGAAATTGTGTTGCTGTCTTACCGTAAGTTGTAAGTGTAGGCATTTCTTCGGCCTATCTTGTGAAGTAGTCAACGACGATGATAATATAAGCATGCCCCCCAGCCGAGTGAGGGTTACACGTCATAAAATCGATTCCCCACTTCGCAAATATACCAACGGTAATGATAGGATGAAGGTATGTGGGTGGCGCGGACATCTTGCTCCGATAGATCTAGCAATCATGACACTTACGGACATCAACGATGTAGTCTTTAAATATGGTGGGCCAGAAATGCCCAGCACGAAGAATCTTCTGTGTAGTAGCATATCCAGATATGTGACCGCCACAGGTGCCACTGTGGCAATCATTAAGGACCTTTTCAGCCTCCTCGAGAGTCAAACACTGGCGGAGAACAGAATCAACTCCGATGCAGTAGATAGTATCTCCGACTATGTGATAAGGTTGCGAATGATGGTGGATGTGTCGATGAGCATCCTTCGTCAACTCAGATCATAAGGTGGAAGTCTGAAGATATACGATGATATCACCGTACCAAGGATCGAGGGTGGTAATAAGAAAAAGTGTGTCGTCCGGAATGCGTTCCTCGTAACCAGATGGAGCAGAATCAGAAGGGAGAGAGCAGATCAAATCAGCGAGGACCAACGATTTCTTCGATTTGGCAGTAATGAACTCCAAATTAACCCTTGGAGGATAAATATCCACTTCGATTATTTTCCCCCTAGTAATTGATGAGTCAATATATAAGTCATGGGGTTGCAATCAGAAATCACAGTCACTGTGCGCAACAAAATGTAGTGATGAAAACGTCGAATAACTTGCACAACAACCAATGCCAACTTATCGACATGTGGGTAGCGTGTTTCAGTATCGAGAATATTACGAGCTAAATAGTAAATGACGTGCTCATCACCAGCATCATCATCTTGCACCAGAAACATGGCAATAGTGTTAAACGCGACAGCCAAATAGAGGGAGTAATCGCAGTGATAATTGGGAGGATACAACAGAGGAGCATTAATGAGAAATGTCTTCAGTGCATCAAAGTATTTTTGGGCGATCTCATCCCAAAGGAACGGGACGCCTTGCTTAAGTAATCTAATAAATCCTTTGGCCACTTCAGCATAGTTTGGGATAAAAAGACGCAGGAAGTTATCTTTCCCCTGCAGACTCTACAACTGATGTAAGGAGGAAGGAGAGGGAGATTAACAATAGCTTCAAATTTGAGGGGATTGAGATGAATTCTATCTTTAGAGATGATAAACCTTAATAATCTACCAGAATCAACATAGAAAACACACTTATGTGGATTGAGCCGAATTTTATAGCATCGACAGCGAAGAAAAATTTTACGGATATGATCAAGGTGGTCTTTACGCTTAGTCGAATGAGCCGAAAGGTCATCCAGGTAAGGCTGAACAATGCGCTTGATATGATGGAAAGCATATGACATTTATCTTTGAAATGTATCCCCAACATTTTTAAGACCGAAAGGGAGCTTTTTATAGGCGAAAGTACCCCAAGGACAGATAAAGGCGGTCTTGTGTTGATCAGACGGAAGAATATTAATCTGGTTGTACCCAGAAAACCCGTCCATAAGGGAAAATATCCCACTCCCCGCACAGTCATCAATGATCTGATCAATAAAATGAGTGGGATAATTATCCTTAGGGCAAGCACGGTTGATATCATAGTAATCAACACAGACACGAATAATACCCTGCTTCTTATCCACAAGATTGGAAACCCATTATGTCAAGGGAATCGAATAGATAAAACCAGCTTTAAGAAGTTTTTCAACTTCTCCCTTAATAGCAGCCGCCTTTCTAGGGTGCACAAGACGAAGGTGCTGGCGAATAGGATTCACACCAGGATAAGTAGGAATTTCATGCACCACTATACTTGGATCGATGCCAGGAATTTCTTCGAAATACCAAGAGAAAATGTCACGAAACTCGTGGAAGAGACTAGTATAGATCTCGATCTCATCGGGAGAACAGTTCACCCCAATATGGATGTTCTCGACGACCCCCGGTTTGATGGAGATGTCGATAGGCATCATTTGTGTGATGTTTCCCAAGTTACCTTCTGCAAAGACTTCGTGTGTCAGGATGGGCGTCTAAAGCGGAGGAGAATGAACTTGAGAAGTGAACCTATCAAGACAATTAGACATGGCCCCAAGGTTGGGCATGAAAGAGGAACGATGATGACTATCGTCCGATGGAGGATCTTCAAGAGACATAGTTTCCATGATGGCTTCATCGGAGGGAAATATCTCATTTAAGGGATCACGTGAATCCGAATCACTGAGCCAAGGGGATTTAGAATAAGCGTCAAGAGACATACTCAAAGGAGCATGATCAGAAGGTGGAGGATTCGAAGCTAAAATAAGTTCACAATAATTAATCTCAATCGGACTTAACAACCTCGAATCACCAAACGAATCAATCTGATCGGGTGAAGGGATGATCCACGGATCAGAATACCTGGAGATCATGTTAACCTAAATAGTGTTGGGTGGAGGAAGAGAAAAAATACCCATGAGGGCAGGATCTTTGAAAAGACCCAGTCCTATGCTCTCATAAGGCATAGGAATTTGATCTACATATGGAAAATTTCTCTCAGAAGATGAATAAGTGAAAAAAGACAACTGATCGACAGTGATGATCTTTCCTTCATGCGGAAATCGAAGAACACGAAAGAGAGTGGACGGAATGCACAACACGGCGTGAGTCCAACTGCGACCAAGGAGAAGATTTTAATTGAGCTTAGCGTCAACAACTTCAACCTTGACGTTAACTATTTTTCCTTCTAACATAATGGGTAAACTAGCGATAACACCAAGAGGGTGAGATTCCCTCCCGTCAAAAGCTTCAAGAGCGTTTGGAGATGAGTTGAGAGCGGGAGAGCCGATGGCTTTCCAACAGGTAGATGACATGACGCAGGTAGAGGTACCCTTGTCCACAACCACTTGATGGATATTCTTTCCATTAATCCCAACTTGAATGATTAGCGCAAACTGGCAAGGGAGACGTGGAATGAAATTCTCCAAGTCGAAAGTGATAAGGCTCAAATCGGCAGGATCAACTCCACCAATGGCAGATAATAAAGCTTTCCGTTGATATGGACAACTTTGAAGTACTTCCAATGCAGACATAGCAGACAGCGCTTGAGACAAATCCTCAACAACACTATAATGTTGAGCAGAACAGGCGTTAGGATTGTAGGAAGAATTACGGAGTACACCTTTGGAAGGTGGTCGTACAATGGGATCAGTACTGGGCCTTTCAATCTAAAGAGGGCCAGAAGTAGGCGGGGGAGGAGGACCATGAATGATTTCCTTCCTCGCCACCTGACGTGGTTCAGTATAATATTTTGACCGAGTAGCAATGGAAACAGATGCAGAACAGTTCATCATGAACACCTGAGAGCCAAATGGGGCGAAGGATGGATGGTGCTCCACCAATTGAGTCTGTTGTGATGGAAACGGTTCTTTAAGAACATTCGGAGTGCCTTAGGTGCCTTCGAGCAATCGACTCACCTCGGCCCGTCGAGGAAAGTCCTTGGTGAAATGCTCTTTGTCACAAATCAAACAAGGGTACTTCAGTTTGCGTTGCGAACCATCATCAGCATGAGATTTCTAAGAATCATGTTTCGGGGTATCGACTTTATCCTTACCTTTACCCTTCTTCTTACCTTTGGAAGTTTTATTCGTCGGATTAGACTGGACAACATTCACTTCCACAATTTTACCATAATTCGGAGGTGGCTGAGAAGCAGTATCATTGGAAGTAGTAGACTTTTGCTTTGCAGGATTTGAGGAAGAAGACTTCTGAGAAGTTTGAGACACAGAACCAATGATATTGTTGACCGATGGGGTCATCGGTGCTTTGGAAGTTCCAGGTCGAGGGGCATCAGAAAAGAGTTCGTACAATGTGTCAGACTGAGAGTACAAAAGATCAAGGTACTGGGCATGAGCGATGGCTTGTTCTTCAGCAACACATGCCCCCATAGCAATGTCGGTAGCAATTGGAGCAACGAAGGAGGTAGTGAACCAATCAGTTAGAAGTTGATCAGGAATCTCAAACTTGATCAAGCGGCGATGACACCTCCATTCATGAATATGATCAAAGATATGAGTAGCTCGGTCTTACTTCAAGGATGTGAGGAGGTGTGTCCTAGTCTCATACTGAACTGGTAACTGAAAATGCGTGAGAAATTCCATGGAAAAAGAGTTGAAATCTTGGAAGACGTCGCAGGATAATTCGATGTACCACTTGGAAACGGCACTAGTGAGAGAACGTTGGAAAAGACATAGTCGAATGGAATTGTCAACCCAAGAGTAAGAGGAACACCAAAGATGGTATGTCATAACATGTGCTTGGGGGTCTTCTCTGGACTTGCCCTCAAATTTGGGACAATCGCCAGGAATTTTAGTCGGAACTAGAGGCCAATACGGGCTATGAAGGATAGGATCGTTCGTCAACTTTGACACATCAGGTAGTTCCAACTTCGCAAGGAAAGGTAATTGATGATTAAAAGGCATTTCAGGTCATTGATAAAGACCAGTATTAGCATTCCACCCAGGTTGAGAGAAATTTTGCCTCCATATGTTTTGTCTTGGAGGATTTCGTCCATAGGGGTTATAAGTTTGATAGTTCTGCCCATACATGGGTTGAGGACTGGGATATTTATTTTGAGCATAGAGGTCGTGTTTAAGCAACATATGAATTTTGTTGCGGAATGTAAGCATTGCCTTGAGGTGGATTATACACCATCTGGGATTGACCTTGAGGAAAATAAGTAAAACCTTGGGGCGCACTATATACTACCTGTTATTGACCTTGAGGAATGAAAGTAGCGCCTTGAGGCTGAACGAGTTGTCCCTAGGTTGCATGGTGACCCAGATATTGAGGTTGGATAGGCTGTCCCTATAGACGAGGTTGGCTTGGATACTGTGAGCCACTGGGTTTCCCTTGTGGAAAAGGTTGGCCCAATGGTTGGGATGGGCCAGATTGCCCCTGAAAATCAGGTTGACCCGGCGCATGACCGTAGGGTTTTCCTTGTTGTACAAAAGTTTGACCTTGCTAAACAAAAGGCTGGTGTTGTTGCACAAAAGGTTGTCCCTATGGTGGAAACATTTTCCCCCCAGGAACATAAGACGCTCCCTGTTGAACATGAGGTTAACCAGAAGGACCGTAGGGTTGTCCTTATTAGACTGAAAGTTGTCCCTGAAAGGGTTATCCTTGCAGATCATAAGGTTGTCCCCGTGGACCAGAGGGTTGTCCCTGTTGGACCACATTGTCCCTATAAGGGTTCTCCTTGTGGGCCAGTGGGTTGTCCCGAATGGTAAACGGTTTGGTTGGGATCAATTGGAGGCAAATAGACGGGATTATCATACATGTCATAATGATGTGGAGGATTACCAGAAGTTTGCAACTACTGAGAACCCTAAGGAGCGGAATTCTACTGATGAGGACCCTAAGAGGCCGAATATTGTTGCTGAATAGCCAACAGATACTGATCAAATGTATAACTGCTAGGAATCAAAGTATAAGCCATAGGCGCACTACTAGCAGATTGGGTTCCTACAATGTGAGGTTGTGATCCACTCACGACAGGCCTAACAGGTATCATGAGATTAATAAAAATGGATATACGAACAACAAAAGACATTGACGATGATTAAGTCGTATTAAAAACCGGTGTAGATGAAGCCACACATACAATGAGTCAGACAGGAACAGAGGTTACAATCATCAACGTCATGGGAGTCGAGGGTGATGCCTTTGATACCGAGACAACCAAACTTCATGAGGGAGTCGATGTATCAGACCATATCGGGTTCTGATACAATGATTGAATGCCAGAAATGATCTTACCCAAAGTACGATAACCATGTGGGAGAGATACCGGTTGTGAGGAAGGTTGGTCTAAGACATAAGGAAAGCTCTTTAGTGTAGAAATTATATAACTAATGCGTTATACATCCAAGATTCTCCTGATCAAACACTATTTGACTTCATGCATAATACATAATCTCTTCTACCATTGATCATTACTTGCGGAAATTAAATCAATTGCATGCACACATTAAAACCATAAAAATTCACACATATGAACACAGTGATTTATGGGAAAGCTTAAAGCTGAAAACCCCCAACTATCTGTATAATATATCTCATAGAGATCATGTAACAATCATTAAGAAACCATAATGATCCCATCACACTTGAAACCAAGCATGTGATCAACGAAAAATCTAGCTCAAACTGCGAGGCTAAGGCCTCTCCAGCTGCAGATCCAGCAGCCTGCTTATTTTTCTTCTTCTGTGGAGAATTAGTGGCGTAATGTCCGTGTTGGTGACAGTGAAAGCACTTCACCTTGGACATGTCCTGCTTATTTCCTTTCGCACCGGATTGAGAAGCGTTCTTCTTGCTCTTCCCCTTCCTTGCTTTGGCAGCCAAAGAACAATTTTCTTCATCTTCATTCTTTGATGAAGATTCGTCCCTGGTACTTCGCCTTATCTCCTCCTGCACAAGATCCGACCAAATTCGCTCCCATCCTAGTAGTTTCTCCCGACCATTGACAGAGTCCTCATAGGAATTCCAACTCTTCGGAAGCCCAGGGAGAGCCAAGCTCACCAAGTCCTCTTCATCTACAGTAACCCCCACACTTCCCAGCTCATCCCTGCACTGGACAAACTTCGTGAGGTACTTGGGTATACTTTCGCCCTTCTCCATTTTTATTTTCCTGAGTTTATCCTTGAGCGCCATTTTTATTTTCCTGAGTTTATCCTTGAGCGCCAACTTCCTCTGGTCGCTCTTGCTTTGGAACAAGTTTGTCAAAGCTTTCCACATCAAGAATGGAGAAGCTTTACCATGAAGGTTGGACACTATGTGATCCTTCACACCTTCCAACAGAATCCTTCGACATTTTTTTGTCTTCTTTTGCCATGCGTCAAGTGCGGCAGCATCGCTAGAAGCAGGTTTTGGAATTTATGCATCTATGAACTCCTTACACCCATTATCCTCCAGCACCACCTCCATCCTATCCTTCCATGCAATATAATTCGAGTTTCCCTCAAGGCCATACTCCAATTGCAATCCATTGAAAGACATCTCAACTTTGACACCAAGTAAACACTACTACAAATTCGAATTCCACCAGCACAAAACTCAACCGCTTCAATGCTTTGCAATTGCTCCAATGATCAATATTGCTTTGATACCATGTAGAAATTATATAAATAATGTGTTATACATCTAAGATTCTCTTGATCACACACTATTTGACTTCATGCATAATACAGAATCTCTTCTATCATTGATCATTACTTGCGGAAATTAAATCAATTGAACGCACACATTAAAACCATAAAAATTCACACATATGAACATAGTGATTTATGGGAAAGCTTAAAGCTCAAAACCCCCAACTATCTGTATAATATATGTCATAGAGATCGTGTAACAATATTCATACAAAGCTTCTCACAAGCTCTCAGTACAATCTCCAATTGCTACACACTGATCAGGTCCGATCTAGCAAATCCCATGCACCGATCTCTGCCACTTGCTAGCATGCCTCTACTGCGCAATCCCTGCTAAATATGGGCTCTGAATGAACTCGAAACCACCTGGCTTGCACTGCATAATCCTCATTGGCATCTCCATCAATGTGCGGTGCAAACTCATGCACCGATATAGTCACAACTGATAGTCACACTGCTCTTTCACCTACCTCTCCACTGCACTGTAGTTAACTGATGTATTCTTCATTTGATTAATGAGTTAATAATTAGTGAATTAATTAATAATTAATTCACACCACTCTCACTAGTGTATCAATCAGTTAGACTAGATACAACTAGCTCAACTGTGTCTAACTGAGTTAAACTGAACACAACTCCACCAAACTTTGTCACATGAGTTCTAACTGAAGTCCTCCATGAAATAGCTCCACTTAACCCTCAGGAATAGTGTAATTCCTTCTGTCAGCTCCTGTGCCACATCTGTGCACTTAACTGAAGTGCTCCAAGAGAACAAGATAATGTTTATAGTCCAAATATTATTAAGAGCTAATAATATTCGACATATCTATTTTTAGACTGGCAATCTAAAAATAGATTCCGCCCAATATGTCTAAAAATAGAAGTCCATCTATTTTTCCAACTTGACCAACCATCCACAAATAACATCCTGCAACTCATAGAATATGATCGACATGTCTAAAAATAGACAGTCTAAAAATAGACTTTGCGCCAAAAATAGCCTGCGGGCCCACTTAGTGAAGGCAACTTCTTTTCACTAAGCTCATCATCTTGTTGCAACCTCAACACTCCCTCTCAACAAGATAGGTGTTACACCATTTTTTTGGTCATCTAACCCATTATCATTAGATGAACCCAAGTACACCATGTAAGACCAATTTTACCCTAAGTAAAATTGCTTTCACCATGTAAAATAACATTTGTCTATATTTCCTGGTCATGTTTAACCGAAAATAAGGAAATTAATTAAATAAATCATTATTTATTTAATTATTTCCTAGGAATAAGTTATTTAAATCATTATTTAATAATATTCCTAGTTAAATTTGACTAAATCATTTTTAAATAATTAAATTAATCATTATTTATTTAATTATATTCCCACCATCTCCCTAAAATAATAAATAAATCATTTATTTATTTATTATAAATAAAGGAATTGACCCAAGTCAAAAATAATTTTCCTCCCATCACAAATATAATAAAATATTCCTAAAGGGTGATTCTAGAATTTGATTAATGATATTTTATTCATGTAATCTTAGTTCAGAACACCCTAACATTTTGTTGCAATAGAAGGGTTTTCCATTCATTAGTCACCTCCATCAGTATTAGATCATCCTAGATTCACTTCGTCACCATTTTCCATTTTTGCTTTGTGAGCTCCCATTGAGTCTCCATGTTTGTCCGGGTTTCTACACCAACAAGAGAGGAATTTCTAGATCTGTAACATCAGGACTTTCAAGAACCCATCCCATTGAGGAGAACCAGAAAACACCTTTCTTGTTTTCCTCTCAGGTGCCCCCTTTGTAATATAATATAAAAATTCTTTCAAAGACATTGTTCTTGTCTTGCCTATTGGATGCATGGAGCCACATTTTACTTTATCTACTTAATGTCTTTTATGCTTAGATCTCGATTTGTGCAGCTCTACTTGGATCACCTCATTTCAGACTTAAAGATATTTTCAAGCCATAATCGATGTTAGGGCTATTTTTTATGCGTAGCTAAAGTGATCTTTTACGACGAAAGATTCACATTTAACAATCGCTAATTTCAATAATTTTGTTTTCTTTTGCGAACGCTGTCGTTTTATATATTCCTGCATATCCAGCTGTTTCAGTCCCTAGGGTTTCTCTTCCATTTCCTGTTTTTCCTATTTTTATGGCGCTTTCCACCTTTAAAACCCTCAAACAGTCAAATTTTTAACTTCTCTGTGTTTCTGGCCTTATTGCGCAGGTGAAAGACATCAGCCGCAACTTAGACGACAGCTTTTCCTGAAATCTGCCGCCAAGAGAGCCGGATCTGCAAGTCGCAGTTATCGGCCCAAAAAGTGCAACCTGGCCTTGGGGTCGCACTTTTCTGCCCTGCAACACTCACTCTTACTGCGAAATGTGCTCTAACAACGCGACCGCACTTTTTTCTCTCTCGCTAATTTTCTCTGCACACTCTTCTCGGGTTTGTCCGGCTTCTGCCGTGCTTCTCTGCACCCCTTCTCCCTCGTCCCCCCCCACCCGGCCGGACCCCGTTTTCTACGATGTTTCACTCAACCAAGTGAGAATCTTTCCTTAAAGCCTAGTACGCCTCCACTTTTAAGGAGATTTTTGCTATTCCAAGTCTACACTTCTGTGGTTTCACTTTTTGCTTCCTCATCTACACTCATTTTTGACGCCAGACTTCTGCCCTTTTCCTTTCAAATCACCTCATATAGTTTTGTTTGGGTTAATTTCTAGGGCCGCCTCCTTGTCCCTTCTATTTTTAGTTGATCTCCTCCTTCTTAGCAGCAACCTTGCCTCAGCCTCTTTGCTGTTCTCTGCACCTCTTTTCAGCATATTTCTCCTTTAGATCCCCGTCACTCCCGACTTTAGATCTATTGGCCTCTTTTCAGCGTGCTTTGCTTAAGTTTTTTCCCTCTTATAGACTAGTTTTGAGAGACCCACCTTCTTGGGTTAGATTGATGCATTGGTAGCTGTTAATTTTCTGTTCTTTCAGTTTTATTTACTGCAGATCTATTTTTAGTTACATGGCACACTTTTTCTTTTACTCTCAAAACGTCTGGGTTTAAACAATTAAAATTAACGCATGCCACACACTGACCCTAAGTGAAGAAGAGCCTGGTTAACACCGCGTGGCAAAGAATTTAAAATCAATTGTCACTGCACCTCTCCGCCCTTGACCTCACTTGATATTGTCCCTCCCTGCCCTTGTCGGTTTTTCTTCTTCCCATCATCATTGCGCCCCCAAGGCGCTTCTCCCGGAGACTTCTTGGCCTTCACCCTCAGTTTCCGGTCGGTCGACTTCCTCCTTCCCGTCGTCATCGAGTAAGTTCTCCCCTGAGTCCGCACTTCGACTCTTCCTCTGATTGTTCGGGTTCTCCCCCTACTTCTGGTTCTCCCTCTCTTACCTTCACCATGCCTAGTTCAAGACCTATCCCTAACCCCAGTTCTACCACTGGGTTCGTTTCCAGTGGAACCACTACGAGACCTACCTCGACTGCCTCGTTGCTCCCTTATATGGCCGGTCTCAGTCTCCCCGACTTCAATCAGCTGATTAATGATCTTATTCGCCACGATGTCAATTGGCCTGCTATGCCAACCAAGCTCCCCTCCAACATTCCCAAGTTTGAAGGCCTTGCTAGTGAAGATCCCTCCAACCATTTCCGATCTTTCCATATGTGGTGTTCCTCCAATTCCATCACCAATGACTCCATTCGTCTTCGTTTGTTCCAACGCACGCTTACCGACGAAGCTTCTAAATGGTATGTTGATCAAGCCACCTCTTCCCATACCACCTTTGTGACCATTGCACAAGCCTTCTTATCTTATTTCCAGCTCCCTCTCCGATATGACACTGGTACTGAACTATTGACTTCTTTTCATCAATCCTCTTCGACCCGCCTTTCCGCTTATGTCCAGGAATGGCGAAGAAGACGGAGCCTGTGTCGCGCTCCCCCCTTTGAAGATCGGGTTTACATGGACTGGTTCCTTCGCTCTCTCTTACCCCCCATTGGCAAAGATGTCGCATCCCATTTTCCCCAAACCGAAGAAGCCGCCCTCCAAATAGCCTTGAAATATGATCGCATCTATGCCCAATCTGGTTATGTTTATACCGTCCTTCCTGACCTCCCCAAGCCCGGTGGCCCTAATGCCTCGGGGGCATCTCACTCTGCCGACGGTATCATTGGAGCCCTGTCACATACCTCTACTCAACCTCTTCTGGGCTATGGTTTCCCTTCAGGAGGGGCCAGCCCCTCTGGCACTTTCCCCCATCCAGGTAGCATGTATCCAGGATATGGCATGCCTCCTCCTTTTGCCCATACTCCTGTTTACCTCAATGCTGCCCATCCTACCCCTTATCTGTACCCACAACCTGGTGTCCCAGCTCCTCCAGCGTTTGGACCTCCCACTCCCTTGCCTTCTCCACCCCCGCAACCGCACTTACTACCCCCTCTAGGGCAAGTATTTGCGCAGCAGGGGGCAACTAATCTTCTTCTTTCTCAAATAAAGAGGAAAGGCAATCAATCCGCTCCTGATAATCGTGGATCCAATCCTTCTAGTATTGACTCTACCACTACCAACCAGCCACAAGGCTCTCAGCTTAAGCCAGACAGGCCGCTTTGCACCAATAAGCCTTGTTCGTGTTGCGGTGTTTATGGTCATTACACTCATGATTGTCCCTTATTACCCCAAATGCGACAGATGTGGGAATCTCAGGCCACTGTGCGGGGACAACACTCTTGCCCTACTATCCCTCCCAATCCAGCTACTTCTCAACCCACTGTGTTTACCGATCCTTCCCCTCAACTAGGATTCATGGCCACTCAAACACCTCATGCCCTGGTAACCACTCAACCTTCCCCTTCTGGTTCTTCCAATTACCAGATTCTCATGATGGCTTCTGACCAACTGCTCACCGTCGACCTCAACCTTCAAACTCGGTCTCGTCAGTATTCCACGCCTCCCGAGTCCTCATCTTCAGGTCCTACAGAGCTTCTGTAGACACCCAATGGTCCCTTGCAAATCCCTCCGCCCAAAGCTGAGGTTCATACCAAGACTCCTAAGGGTCCATTACGCCGAAATGCTGCCTTTGGTCGGGCTGCCCATTCGTACAGTATAGTAGATGATTTGGCACAATCTCCTGCTGCCATTTCAACACTGGAACTCCTCCAGTCGTGTCCTTCTCAAAAGAAGGATTTACTATCTACCGTGGGTGCTGTAGATCTTGCTGATGACCAATTGATTGTTTTCGACGCTCGTCAGTCAGACCATCCCCCTCTTCCTCCTTTTGTTGCTTTCTAAATCCCAGTCAAAATCCGAAATGCCAATGTCGCCTGGTGTATTATTGATGAGGGGGCATCTGCCTATGTGTTGTCTACTTCAGTTTGGAAACAACTTGGATCTCCTGAGCTGGCCCCTTCCACAATCACCCTTCATGCGTGGGATGGCCACGCCTCCCAGCCCATCCGCCTCTTTCGTAACTGTCCTATCACCCTTGGGGGTAAAATTGTTTGTGTCGACGTGGAAGTTATCGACGCCCTCTCTTACCAACATTTTTCGCGTAGTTACACCTATGCCATGTCTTCCGTCCCATCCGCAGTCCACCGCAAAATGTTTTTCCCTCATAATGGCAAGATTGTCACGATTGACCAGTTGACTTACCATGAACCAAACTCTCAGACCTCCCCTGAGTCCACCATCTCTATTGTTACCAATAAGCCCATTGTTGATTCTTTGACCAGTGTTTCCCCTGGCATCTACAAAGACTTCTCCTTGCTTGGAACTTTTCCTGGTCCTCCTCCTCCTCCTATCTCTGACCCCAGCTCAGTGAATTTTTGCATGATGTAATCGTCTCAGGTTGGCCTTTCACAGCCTGCTTCGGCTAGTCAGCAACCTCAATCTCGCCCATCGCAACCTGCTCCTAGTCCTTCACTTCAGTCAACCGAACCTTTTTCACCTAGACCTTCCCATCCACATCACACTCAGGAATCTCCCTACCCTCCTAAGTCGGTTCCCTCAGGTCTCCACCAGGGAGCCGTCCCTCCTGGTTATTACCCCGCTGTTCAGATATCTTTCCTTGGTCCCCCCCCTGGCGTCTATTCGGTTCCCGTCATGGCCACCCTTTCCCTCCCTAATTTAACCTTGGGAATACCAGTATGGTACCTTAACCCTCCAGCCGAGACCCCCCTGGGCCACCCCAAACCATACATTGTTGTGACACCCGTGCAACCAATTCCCTTCGCTCCTTCCACCACTATAGTGCCCCTAGCCCCTCCGCAGTACCCTCCTCATGCTGCGACACCTACAAGCAAGAAAATAAAAACTCGAAAGGCGGCATCCAAAGAAAAGGCCACCGCACCCGACCCTACCCCTCCCCCACCCGCCAAACCTTGTGCCTTGTGTGATGGTATCAGTCATCCCACCCATACTTGTCCTGAGTTACCCTGTATCCAACCAATGGTTAAAGTCGCGTTCCCTGAATCTAAGGTCCCTGAAACCCCTGTTTCTTCCTCCTCCGCAGCCAAGAACCCCAAGACTCTTCGCACCAACAAACCTTGTGCTCTGTGTGGTGTCCATGGCCATTATTCTCACCATTGTCCTCACCTCACGCATTACCGAGCCTCTTTAGAGGTCATTCGCGAGTATGAAGTTGAACAAAATCAATCCGCCTCTCCCATCCTTACTCAATATGCATTAGGTCTCCTCGAGGATCCCCCTGTTACCATCGACATTCCTCCCCCTGATGTTGAGATGTCGGAATCTTCTGCTCCCCTCCTATACCTATCATCATCCGCACGACCCTCGGAGTACATTCCCTCTGAATCCACTCCATCTGTTCTGCTTCATCCTCCTTCAAACACATTCTCGGGCTCTTCATGTTTTGACCATCTTTTTACGTGTTCTTCTGTCACTCCCCTTGATGACCCGTATTTGCGCCTCTCTTCCCATACTGATGATTTAGGTAGCTTTGCAGCGTCATATGGTCTCCTTTGCCCTTCCATTTCCTCCCATAATCACGATCATACCATCCGTATCTTCGATGTTCTTCACAGCCAGAGTTCCCGCCTTTCATCCCATAGTTCTCATTCCTCTCCCTCTCGTCGATTTGTGAGACCTAGACTTCCTACCCAGACTGCTCCCTCCCATAGGCGTCAGCGGATGTCTATCCTCTACTCACACTACCCTCCTTTTTCTCATCCCTCCCATTTCTTGTCTTGTGACACTATCACATTGGCCCTTTCATCCACACATTATCTTGGCTATTCCGATGGGGCAAGTCGCTCTTCCCGGAATTCACTTCGGCAGCATGGGACGTCTTTACCCCCTTACATACCCTCGTTCTTGTAAATGGGGTCTGCATTGGTAATGCCACCAATAATCAGGCCGAATATGATGCAGTACGTGGTCTCTTAGTCGATGCCCTCTCTCATCACATCCTCCATCTGCATGTTCATTTAGATTCCCTACTTCTTGTCTTACAACTTAATGGTGTTTATCGTGTGCATAATCATATCCTGTTTAGACAATATTTACGAGTGAATCCAAGACCGGCGAAATAATTGTCTATCCGTGTGTACCAAGCACGAGGTGCTTGTTTCAACCCATACAACGCTCTTTTGAGCCTGCACACATGCGACTCGCTGCTGAAGATATCGAAACCTTCAGGCTGCTCTATGTACACCTCCTCCTCAATGACTTCGTTGAGGAACGCAGTCTTCACATCCATCTGATGAATGTGCCATCCCATCTGCGCTGAGAGAGCTAGGATGCTCCGTATGAAATAATACCTTGCGACAGGTACAAAGGTTTCCTCATAGTCGATCCCCTCAATCTGTGAGAAGCCCCGGATAACAAATCTTGCCTTGTACTTCTCCACACTCCCACCGCCCTCGCTGCTTCACTTTCAGACATCCATCTTCGGAACCCCGCCGACCCACCCTCCGCCTTGGGACAATCTCCCATGCACTGTTTCTGACAATCGAATCATACTCTTCCACCATGGCATCTACCCGCGTGATCCCTCCGCGCCCTCGGTGATATTTGTTCTTCGCTCACCACACACCTTGCTCACCCGCAGCCAGGCGTATCTGGCGAAAGACATCGTCGCGATCGTTCTTGTCCGGCCGGAGCAGGTGCCCTGCGACCCCCCCCCGCACCCGAAGACCCCCCCCGCCCACCTTCTGAGAGGTGGCGGCTCACCCTCTGATGGTTGGCGTGCATGAGTGGTTTCTTCCACCTCCACGAACCCTCCTCTGCTGTGGCCCATCCACATCCCCCTCTTCCAGGTATTCCCTGTGGAACTAACAGCCCCTCATCTCGCATGTACGTGTGTCTCCTCTCAAGAGAACACTTGGCGGCTTCATGAAATTTGGATATCCTATCGCACAATAGTCTTCCTCCGACCGTCCGGAAAATACACAAACACACACGATAGTTGTCGGCACATGGTACCCCAAATATCCCAACCTCTGTGGTCGGCTCCAGCTTCTTCTTGGCATCCTTCGTCACATGAATGTAAACAGGTGAGCCAAAAATCTTCAAATGAGAAATATCAAGCTTCTTACCAGAAAACGCCTCCTCGGGTGTACTCATGCCAAGTATCCTATGAGGACAACGATTTTTCACATAAACCGTAGTATTGCATGCCTCGGCCCACAAATGTATGGGAAGGCCCTGATCATGCAACATCGCCTGTGCAACACCCACGATCGTTTTGTTATTCCGCTCAACAACCCCATTCTGCTGTGGGTTATGAGGCGCTATGAGCTCTCTTCGAATTCCTTCTGCACTGCAAAAGTCTTTGAATTTGCCAGAGATGAATTCACGACCATTATCGCTCCTAAGAGCCTTCACCTGCTTCCCCGATTATTTCTCAACCAATGCCTTGAACTCACATAACTTTGAGTATGTCTCACTCTTCTTCTGCATGAAGAAGATCCAGCACTTACGAGAAAAATCATCAACAAATATCACATAATACCTGTGCTTTGCTGTCGAAGCTACTAAGAAAGGTCTACACACGTCTGTGTGAATTCTCTCAGGGATCATCGTGGTGCGACTATCCTTCTCGTGAAAGGTGGCTTTCACAAATTTTCCCAAAGTACATCCCTTGCACTGATCTGACTGCGCAAGTGTACCTTTGGGAAGCCCGGTATAAATCTGCTGCAAAATCTTCAAAGCACCATGGTGAAGGTGGCCCAATATCCTATGCCATAGCTCGCCCTCATCCCGGCTCACCACTCCTTCTACCTTGCCTGCCATTGCTGCGCATCCATCTACCTACAACTGATAAAGGTTCTTAACTCGAACCCCTATCCTCTGGGTTTCACCAGTTGCCTTACTGCGCAGGAAAGCCTTTCCCTCACTAAAGACAACATCATATCCCTTGTCTTCCAACATCACCATAGAGATAAGATTCTTCTTCAATCCTGGAACATGCATGACATCCTTCAAGATGAAAGGTTTTCCAGACTCCCTCTCAAAGGAAATGGTCCCGATACTAGTCGCACTATATCTACCATCATTGCCCATCTCGATGTGCACTCCAAGATCCTTCTCATCTAGATCAGTAAACAAATATTTGTCTCCGGTCATATGGAAAGACGCAATATTGTCAAGAAACCACACTGATCCCATCACACTTGAAACCAAGCATGCGATCAGCGAAAAATCCAACTCAAACTGCGAGGCTAAGGCCTCTCCAGCTATAGATCCAACAGCCTGCTTATTTTTCTTCTTCTGTGGACAATTAGTGGCGTAATGTCTGTGTTGGTGACAGTGAAAGCACTTCACCTTGGACATGTCCTGCATCTTGCGTTTCACACCAAATTGAGAAGCATTCTTCTTACTCTTCCCCTTCCTTTCTTTGGCAGCCAAAGCGCAATTTTCTTCATCTTAATTCTTTGATGAAGATTCGTCCCTGGTACTCTGCCTTATCTCCCCCTGCACAAGATCTGACCAAAGTCGCTCCCATCCTGGAAGTTTCTCCCGACCATTGACAGAGTCCTCATAGGAATGCCAACTCTTCGGAAGCCCAAGGAGAGCCAAGCTCACCAATTCCTCATAATCTACAGTAATCCCCACACATCCCAGCTCATCCCTGCCCTGGACAAACTTCGTGAGGTACTTGGGTTTACTTTTTCCCTTCTCCATTTTTATTTGCCTGAGTTTATCCTTGAGCGCCAACTTCCTTTGGTCGCTCTTTCTTTGGAACAAGTTTGTCAAAGCTTTCCACATCGATAATGGAGAAGCTTTACCATGAATGCTAGACACTATGTGATCCTTCACACCTTCCAACAAAATCCTTCGACATTTTGCTGTCTTCTTTTGCCACGCGTCAAGTGCGGCAGCATCGCTAGAAGCAGGTTTTGGAATTTAGGCATCTATGAACTCCTTCAACCCATTATCCTCCAGCACCGCCTCCATCCTCTCCTTCCATGCAATATAATTCGAGCTGACCTCAAGGGCATACTCCAATCACAATCCGTTGAAAGACATCTCAACTTTGACACCAAGAAAACACTACTGCAAATTCAAATTCCACCAGCACAAAACTCAACCGCTTCAATGCTTTGCAATTGCTCCAATGATCAATATTGCTTTGATACAATGTAGAAATTATATAACTAATGCGTTATACATCCAATATTCTCCTGATCACACACTATTTGACTTCATGCATAATACAAAATCTCCTCTACCATTGATCATTACTTGCAGAAATTAAATCAATTGCATGCACACATTAAAACCATAAAAATCCACACATATGAACACAGTGATTTATGGGAAAGATTAAAGCTGAAAAGCCCCAACTATCTGTATAATATATGTCATAGATATCATGTAACAATCATCAGACAAATCTTCTCACAAGCTCTCAGTACAATCTCCAATTGCTACACACTAATCAAGTTCGATCTAGTAAATCCCATGCACCGATCTCTGCGACCTGTTAGCCTGCCTCTACTACGCAATCCCTGCTGAATATGGGTTATGAATGAACTCGAAACCACCTAGCTTGCACTGTGCAATCCTCATTGGCATCTCCATCAATGTGTGGTGAAAACTCATGCACAAGTATAGTCACAACTGATAGTCACACTGCTCTTTCACCTACCTCTCCACTGGTCTCCACTGAAACTGTCCATGCACTGTAGTTAACTGATGTATTCTTTAGTTGATTAATGAGTTAATAATTAGTGAATTAATTAATAATTAATTCACACCACTCTCACTAGTGTATCAATAAGTTAGACTAGATACAACTAGCTCAACTATGTTTAGATTAGTTAAACTGAACACAACTCCATTAACTTCCTCAATCAACTCCACCAAACTCTGTCACATGAGTTCTAACTGAAGTATCCATGCAATAGCTCCACTTAACCCTCAGGAATAGCGTAATTCCTTCTGTCAGCTCCTGTGCCACATCTGTGCACTTAACCGAAGTGCTCCAAGAGAATAAGATAATGTTTATAGTCCAAATATTATTAAGAGCTAATAATATTCGACATATCTATTTTTAGACTGGCAATCTAAAAATAGATTCCGCCTAATATGTCTAAAAATAGAAGTCCATCTATTTTTCCAACTTGACCAACCATCCACAAATAGCATCCTGCAACTCATAGAATATGATCGACATGTCTAGAAATAGACATAGTCTAAAAATAGACTTGCGCCAAAAATAGCCTGCGGGCCCACTTAGTGAAGGCGACTCTTTTCACTAAGCTCATCATCTTGTTGCAATCTCAACACTCCCTCTCAACAAGATAGGGATTATCTGCCACCCCGATCCTGCCTCTGTGGTATTCTAATTTGCTCCTGGTGAGCGCCTTCGTCAAGATATCAGCATCCTGATCCTCCGTAGGAATGTATGAAAGTAACATGATCTTCCGTTGCACACAATCTCTGATATGATGATACCGGATGTCAATGTGTTTAGATCTATCATGAAATACTGGATTAACCGAGATTTTGATGCAACTCTGATTATCACAATATATCACAGTAGGATCTAAGTGTGAACCGAACAACTCGACCAGGATCTTCCTCATCCATATAGCCTCGCATGCAGCCAAACTTGCTACCATGTACTCGACCTCCGCTGAACTGAGTGCCACAGATCTCTGCTTCCTGTTGTACCAAGAAACTGTTGTCGACCTGATACTAAAAATCCCTCCAGATGTGCTCTTTCTGTCGGTTGGGCTCCCTGCCCAATCTGCATCCGTGAAGCCACACAACTTCACCTCATTTGACTGTCTGTACCATAATCCATATCCCGATGTGCCTCTGAGATATCTCAATACATGCTTCCCTGCCTTCCAAAAGAGCTTGGTAGGCTTAACCATAGCTTGTGAAAGCTGGTTAACATCATAGCATATGTCAGGTCATGTATTTACTAGATACATAAGCGACCCCACCAACTGTTGGTAAACAGTGGCATCCACTACCTCTGTCGATGTAGCATCCTCTTTCCTCCAACCACCAGGAAGAGGAGTGTCGATAGGCTTGTTCCATGCATGTTGAACTTCTCCAGAATCTCTCGGGCATACTTGCCTTGAGACAAAAACAATCCATCACTGCGCTGCCAAATTTCCAATCCCAGGAAATAATGAAGGAGGCCCAAGTCCTTCATCTCAAACTCTTTTTCAAGATCGGCCTTGCATAAGAGTATCAACTGTTCATCACCCGTCAAAATCAAATCATCTACATAAAGTACAATGATCAGCAACTTACCCTCCACCACAATCTGGTATAGGTTTGGATCCGCCTTACTCTTGGTGAATCCAAGACCGGTGTAATAATTGTCTATCCGTGTGTACCAAGCACGAGGTGCTTGTTTCAACCCATACAATGTTCTTTTGAGCCTGCACACATGCGACTCACTGCTGAAGATCTGGAAACCTTCTGGCTGCTCTATGTACACCTCCTCCTCAATGAATCCATTGAGGAACGCAGTCTTCACATCCATCTAATGAATGTGCCATCCCATCTGTGCTGAGAGATCTAGGATGCTCCGTATGGAAGAATAACTTGCGACAGGTGCAAAGGTTTCCTCATAGTCGATCCCCTCAATCTATGAGAAGCCCTGGGCAACAAATATTGCCTTGTACTTCTTGACGCTCCCGACAGCAGCTTGATTCACTTTGTAGATCCATCTCGAACCTACCACTGATTTCCTTTCTGGCCTTGAGACAATCTCCCATGCACTGTTTCCGACAATTGAATCATACTCTTCCACCATGGCATCTACCCATGCAGGGTCCTCCACAGCTTCCTTGAAATAGGATTGCTCTGTCACGATACACTTGCTCATCAGAGCCATGTATCTAGTATATCGGTCAAGTGATTGTCTCTGTCTGCGCTGTGATGTAGGTGCTCCTACAATCTTCTCTGCATCAAGATTCAGTCGCTCAGCTTCTATAGTGCGCTTCCACCCTCTGATGGTTGGCGCTGCATGAGTGGTTTCTTCTACTCCATGAACCTCCTCTTGTGGCTGATCCACATCCTGAGGCTCATTCTGAGGAACTAATAGCTCATCATCTGCATGCAAGTGTGTCTCCCTCTCAAGCGAACACTTCATGGCTTTCTCCTCATGAAATTTGATATCCCGTCGCACAACAGTCTTCCGACTATCTGGAAAATACACACGATAGTTGTCGGGTGTATCAGTGTACCCCACAAATATCCCAACCTCTACGATCGGCTCCAGCTTCTTCCTGGCATCCTTCGTCACATGAATGTAAACAGGTGAGCACAAAATCTTCAAATGAGAAATATTAGGCTTCTTACCAGAAAACGCCTCCTCGGGTGTACTCATGCCAAGTATCCTATGAGGAAAACAGTTTTGCACATAAACCGTAGTATTGCATGCCTCAGCCCACAAGTGTATGGGAAGGCCCTGATCATGCAACATCGCCCGTGCAGCACCCACGATCATTATGTTCTTCCGCTCAACGACCCCATTCCGCTGTGGGTTATGAGGCGTTATGAGCTCTCTTCGAATTCCTTCTGCATTGCAAAAGTCTTATAATTTGCCATAGATGAATTCACGACCATTATCGCTCCTAAGAGCCTTCACCTACTTCCCCGATTCTTTCTCAACCAGTGCCTTGAACTCACAGAACTTTGAGTATGTCTCGCTCTTCTTCTGCAGGAAGAAGATCCAGCACTTACAAGAAAAATCATCAACAAATATCACATAATGCCTGTGCTTTGCTGTCGAAGCTACTAAGAAAGGTCCACACACGTCTATGTGAATTCTCTCAAGCATCGTCGTGGCGCGACTATCCTTCTCATGAAAGGTGGCTTTCACAAATTTTCCCAAAGTACATCCCTTGCACTGATATGATTGTGCAAGTGTACCTTTGGGAAGCTCAGTAGAAATATGTTGCAAAATTTTCAAAGCACCATGGTGAAGATGGCCCAATCTCATGTGCCATAGCTCGCCCTCATCCCGGCTTACCACTCCTTATGCATTGCCTGCCATTGCTATGCAGCCATCTACCTACAACTGATAAAGGTTCTTAACTCGAACCCCTATCCTCTGGGTTTCACCAGTTGCCTTACTGCGCAGGAAAGCCTTTCCCTCGCTAAATACAACATCATATCCCTTATCTTCCAACATCGCCATAGAGATAAGATTCTTCTTCAATCCTGGAACATGCATGACATCCTTCAAGATGAAAGGTTTTCCAAACTCCCTCTCAAAGGAAATGGTCCCGATACCAGTTGCACTGTATCTACCATCATCGCCCATCTCAATGTGCACTCCAAGATCCTTCTCATCCAAATCAGTAAACAAATCTTTGTATCCGGTCATATGGAAAGACACGCCACTGTCAAGAAACCACACTAATCCCATCACACTTGAAACCAAGCATGCGATTAGTGAAAAATCCAGCTCAAACTGCGAGGCTAAGGCCTCTTCAGCTGCAGATCCAGCAGCCTGCTTATTTTTCTTCTTCTGTGGACAATTAGTGGCATAATGGTCATGTTGGTGAAAGTGAAAGCACTTCACCTTGGACATGTCCTGCATCTTGCCTTTCGCACCGGATTGAGAAGCATTCTTCTTGTTCTTCCCCTTCCTTGCTTTGGCAGCCAAAGCACAATTTTCTTCATCTTCATTCTTCGATGAAGATCCGCCACTGGTACTCCGCCTTATCTCCTTCTGCACAAGATCCGACCAAAGTCGCTCCCATCCTGGCAGTTTCTCCCGACCATTGACAGAGTCCTCATAGGAATGCCAACTCTTCGGAAGCCCAAGGAGAGCAAAGCTCACCAATTCCTCTTCATCTACAGTAACCCCCACACTTCCCAGCTCATCCCTACACTGGACAAACTTCGTGAGGTACTTGGGTATACTTTCTCCCTTCTCCATTTTTATTTTCCTGTGTTTATACTTGAGCGCGAACTTCCTCTGGTCGCTCTTGCTTTGGAACAAGTCTATCAAAGCTTTCCACATCAAGAATGGAGAAGCTTTACCATGAAGGCTGGACACTATGTGATCCTTCACACCTTCCAATAGAATCCTTAGACATTTTGCTGTCTTCTTTTGCCATGTGTCAAGTGCGACAGCATCGCTAGAAGCAGGTTTTGGAATTTATGCATCTATGAACTCCTTCAACCCATTATCCTCCAGCACCGCCTCCATCTTGTCCTTCCATGCAATATAATTTGAGCTGCCCTCAAGGGCATACTCCAATCGCAATCCGTTGAAAGACATCTCAACTTCGACACCAAGAAAACAATAGTGCAAATTCGAATTCCACCAGCACAAAACTCAACCGCTTCAATGCTTTGCAATTGCTCCAATGATCAATATTGCTTTGATACCATGTATAAATTATACAACTAGTGCGTTATACATCCAAGATTCTCCTGATCACACATTATTTGACTTCATGCATAATATAGAATCTCTTCTACCATTGATCATTACTTGCGAAAATTAAATCAATTGCATGCACACATTAAAACCATAAAAATTCACACATATGAACACAATGATTTATGGGAAAGCTTAAAGATAAAACCCCCAACTATCTGTATAATATATGTCATAAATATCATGTAACAATCATCACACAAAGCTTCTCACAAGCTCTCAGTACAATCTCCAATTGCTACACAGTAATCAGGTTTGATCTAGCAAATCCCATGCACCGATCTCTGCCACCTACTAGCCTGCCTCTACTGCGCAATCCCTGCTGAATATGGGCTTTGAATGAACTCGAAACCACCTGGCTTGCACTGCGCAATCCTCATTAGCATCTCCATCAATGTGTGTTGCAAAATCATGCACCAGTATAGTCACAACTGATAGTCACACTGCTCTTTCATCTACCTCTCCACTGAAACTGTCCATGCACTGTAGTTAACTGATGTATTCTTCAGTTGATTAATGAGTTAATAATTAGTGAATTAATTCATAATTAATTCACGCCACTCTCACTAGTGTATCAATCAGTTAGACTAGATACAACTAGCTCAACTGTGTCTAACTGAGTTAAACTGAACACAACTCCACCAACTACCTCAATAACTCCACCAAACTCTGTCACATGAGTTCTAACTGAAGTCTCCATGAAATAGCTCCACTTAACCCTCAGGAATAGCGTAATTCCTTCTGTCAGCTCCTGTGCCACATCTGTGCACTTAACTAAAGTGCTCCAAGAGAATAAGATAATGTTTATAGTCCAAATATTATTAAGAACTAATAATATTCGACATAACTATTTTTAGACTGGCAATCTAAAAATATATTCCGCCCAATATGTATAAAAATAGAAGTCCATTTATTTTTCCAAATTGACCAACCATCCACAAATAGCATCCTACAACTCATAGAATATGATCGACATGTCTAAAAATAGACTTGCGCCAAAAATAGCCCGCGGGCCCACTTAGTGAAGGCGACTCTTTTCACTAAGCTCATCATCTTGTTGCAATCTCAACATCTAGAGGGAGTTGATAATCTTCTGTAGAAACATAAATCTCTTCACTACTAATGGGACTCAAAGAATCTATGTCAGATGAAGCCAACTTTGTAGAAATTATATAACTGATATGTTATACATCCGAGATTCTCCTGATCACACACTATTTGACTTCATGCACAATACATAATCTCTTCTACTATTGATCATTACTTGTGGAAATAAAATCAATTGCATGCACACATTAAAACCATAAAAATTCACACATATGAACACAGTAATTTATGGGAAAGCTTAAAGTTGAAAACCCCAAACTATCTGTATAATATATGTCATAGAGATCATGTAACAATCATCATACAAAGCTTCTCACAGGCTCTCAGTACAATCTCCAATTTCTACACACTAATCAGGTCCGATCTAGCAAATCCCATGCACCGATCTCTGCCACCTACTAGCCTGCCTCTACTACGCAATCACTGCTGAAGAATGGCTCTGAATGAACTTGAATTGGTCCAGCCTTGCTCACACAATCCTCATTGGCATCTCCAACCACTGTATGTTGCAAATCATGCAACACTATAGTCACAATTAATAGTCAACCTGCTCTTTCACCTACCTCTCCACTGGTCTCCACTGAAACTGTCCATGCACTATAGTTAATTGATGTATTATTCAGTTGATTAATGAGTTAATAATTAGTGAATTAATTAATAATTAATTCACACCACTCTCACTAGTGTTTCAATCAGTTAGACTAGATACAACTAGCTCAACTGTGTCTAACTGAGTTAAACTGAACACAACTCCACCAACTACCTCAATAACTCCACCAAACTCTGTCACATGAGTTCTAACTGAAGTCTCCATGCAATAGCTCCACTTAACCCTCAGGAAAAGCGTAATTCCTTTTGTCAGCTCCTGTGCCACATCTGTGCATTTAATTGAAGTGCTCCAAGAGAATAAGATAATGTTTATATTCCAAATATTATTAAGAGCTAATAATATTCAACATATCTATTTTTAGACTAGCAATCTAAAAATAGATTCCGCCCAGTATGTCTAAAAATACATGTCCATCTATTTTTCCAACTTGACCAACCATCCACAAATAGCATCCTGCAACTCATAAAATATGATCGACATGTCTAAAAATAGACATAGTCTAAAAATAGACTTGTGCCAAAAATAGCCTGTGGGCCCACTTAGTGAAGGCGACTCTTTTCACTAAGCTCATCATCTTGTTGCAATCTCAACACTCCCTCTCAACAAGATAAGGATTATCTTCCACCCCTATCCTGCCTCTGTGGTATTCGAATTTTCTCCTGGTGAGCACCTTCGTCAAGATATCAACATCCCGATACTCCGTGGGAATATATGAAAGTAACATGATCTTCCACTACACACAATCTCTGATATGATGATACTGATCCGTGAATCCATGCCGCCTCAACTCATCCTCTTGTATGTACCATGATCCATATCCCGATGTGCCTCTAAGATATCTCAATAAATGCTTCCCCCCTTCCAAAAGAGCTTGGTAGGCTTAACCATATCTTGTGAAAGCTAGTTAACAGCATAGCATATGTCAGGTCGTGTATTGACTAGATACATAAGCAACCCCACCAACTGTCGGTAAACAGTGGCATCCACTACCTCTACCGATGTAGCATCCTCTTACCTCCAACCACCAGGAAGAGGAGTGTCGATAGGCCTGCAGCCTTGCATGTTGAACTTCTCCAGTATCTCTCGGGCATACTTGCCTTGAGACACAAACAGTCCATCACTGCACTGCCAAATTTCCAATCCTAGGAAATAATGAAGGAGGCCCAAGTCCTTCATCTCAAACTCCTTTGCAAGATCAGCCTTGCATGAGTGTATCAACTGTTCATCACCTGTTAGAATCAAATCATCTACATAAAGTACAATGATCAGCAACTTACCCTCCACCACAATCTGGTATAGGTTCGGATCCGCCTCACTCTTGGAGAATCCAAGTTCGGTGAAATAATTGTCTATCCGTGTGTACCAAGCACGAGGTGCTTGTTTCAACCCATACAACGCTCTTTTGAGCCTGCACACATGCGACTCGCTGCTGAATATATCGAAACCTTCGGGCTGCTCTATGCACACCTCCTCCTCAATCACTCCGTTGAGGAACACATTCTTCACATCCATCTGATGAATGTGCCACCCCATTTGCGCTGAGAGAGCAAGAATCGTCTGTATGGAAGAATACCTTGCGATAGGTGCAAAGGTTTCCTCATAGTCGATCCCCTCAATCTGTGAGAAGCCCTAGGCAACAAATCTTGCCTTGTACTTCTCCACACTACCATCAGTTGCTTGCTTCACTTTGTAGATCCATCTCGAACCTACCACTAATTTCCCTTCCGGCCTTGGGACAATCTCCCATGCACTGTTTTTGACAATCGAATCATACTCTTCCACCATGGCATCTACCCATGCAGGATCCTCCACAGCTTCCTCGAAAGAGGATGGTTCTGTCACGATACACTTGCTCATCAGAGCCATGTATCCAGTATATCAGTCAGGTGACTGTCTCTATCTGCACTGTGATGTAGGTGCTCCTACAATCTTCTCTGCATCAAGATTCAGTCGCTCAGCTTTTGTAGTGCGCTTCCGCCCTCTGATGGTTGGCACTGCATGAGTGGTTTCTTCCACTCCATGAACCTCTTATTGTGGCTGATCCACATCTTGAGGCTCATCCTTAGGAACTAATAGCTCCTCATCTACATGCAAGTGTGGCTCCCTTTCAAGCAAACACTTCATGGCTTTCTCCTCATGAAATTTGATATCCCGTTGCACAACAGTCTTTCGACTGTCTGAAAAATACACATGATAGTTGTTAGGTGTATCAGTGTACCCCACAAATATCCCAACCTCTGCGGTCGGCTCCAGCTTCTTCCTGGCATCCTTCGTCACATGAATGTAAACAGGTGAGCCAAAAATCTTCAAATGAGAAATATCAGGCTTCTTGCCAGAAAATGCCTCCTCGGGTGTACTCATGCCAAGTACTTTGTGAGGATAACGGTTTTTCACATAAACCGCAGTATTGCATGCCGCAGCCCACAAGTGTATGGGAAGGCCCTGATCATGCAACATCGTCGGTGCAACACCCACAATCATTTTGTTCTTTCGCTCCACAACCCCATTCTACTATGGGTTATGAGGTGCTATGAGCTCTCTTCGAATTCCTTCTGCGTTGCAAAAGTCCTTGAATTCACCAGAGATGAATTCACAACCATTTTCGCTCCTAAGAGCCTTCACCTGCTTCCCCGATTATTTCTCAACCAGTGCCTTGAACTCATAGAACTTTGAGTATGTCTCACTCTTCTTCTGCATGAAGAAGATCCAACACTTACGAGAAAAATTATCAACAAATATCACATAATACCTATGCTTTGCTGTCGAAGCTACTGAGAAAGGTCCACACGTGTCTGTGTGAATTCTCTCAAGGATCGTCGTGGCGTGACTATCCTTCTCGTGAAAGGTGGCTTTCATAAATTTTCCCAAAGTACATCCCTTACATTGATCTGACTGTGCAAGTGTACCTTTGGGAAGCCCGGTAGAAATTTGCTGCAAAATTTTCAAAGCACCATGGTGAAGATGGCCCAATCTCTTGTGCCATAGCTCGCCCTCATCCCGGCTCACCACTCCTTCTGCCTTGCCTGCCATTGTTGCGCAGCCATCTACCTGCAACTGATAAAGGTTCTTAACTCGAACCCCTATCCTCCGGGTTTCACCAGTTGCCTTATTGCGTAGAAAAGCCTTTCCCTTGCTAAAGACAACATCATATCCCTTGTCTTCCAACATCGCCATAGAGATAAGATTCTTCTTCAATCCTGGAACATGCATTACTTCCTTCAATACGAAGGGTTTTCCAGAATCCCTCTCAAAGGGAATGGTCCCGATACTGGTCGCACTGTATCTACCATCATCGCCCATCTCGATGTGCACTCCAAGATCCTTCTCATCCAGATCAGTAAACAAATCTTTGTCTCTGGTCATATGGAATGACTCACCACTGTCAAGAAACCACATTGATCCCATCACACTTGAGACCAAGCATGCGATCAACGAAAAATCCTGCTCAAAATGTGAGGCTAAGGCCTCTCCAGTTGCAGATCCAACAGCCTGCTTATTTTTCTTCTTCTGTGGACAATTAGTGGCGTAATGTCCATGTTGGTGACAGTGAAAGCACTTCACCTTGGACATGTCCTGCTTCTTGCCTTTTGCACTGGATTGAGAAGCAATCTTCTTGCTCTTCCCCTTCCTTGCTTTGGTAGCCAAAGCACAACTTTCTTCATCTACATTCTTTGATGAATATCCGTCCCTGGTACTCCGCCTTATCTCCTCCTGCACAAGATCTGACCAAAGTCGCTCCCATCCTGGTAGTTTCTCTCAACCATTGATAGAGTCCTGATGGGAATGCCAACTCTTCAGAAGCCCAAGGAGAGCCAAGCTCACCAAGTCCTTGTCATCTACAGTAACCCCCACACTTCCTAGCTCATCCCTGCACTTGACAAACTTCGTGAGGTACTTGGGTATACTGTCGCCTTTCTCCATTTTTATATTCCTGAGCTTATCCTTGAGCGCCAACTTCCTCTGGTCGCTCTTGCTTTGGAACAAGTCTGTCAAAGATTTCCACATCAATAATGGAGAAGCTTTACCATGAAGGCTGGACACTATGTGATCCTTCACACCTTCCAACGAAATCCTTCGACATTTTGATGTCTTCTTTTGCCATGCGTCAAGTGCGGCAGCATCGCTAGAAGCAGGTTTTGGAATTTCTGCATCTATGAACTCCTTCAACCCATTGTCCTCCACCACCGCCTCCATCATGTCCTTCCATGCAATACAATTCGAGCTGCCCTTAAGGGCATACTCCAATCGCAATCCGTTGAAAGACATCTCAACTTCGACACCAAGAAAACACTACTGCAAATTCGAATTCCACTAGCACAAAACTCAACTGCTTCAATGCTTTGCAATTGCTCCAATGATCAATACTGCTCTGATACCATGTAGAAATTATATAACTGATATGTTATACATCCGAGATTCTCCCGATCACACACTATTTGACTTCATGCACAATACAAAATCTCTTCTACTATTGATCATTACTTGCGGAAATAAAATCAATTGCATGCACACATTAAAACCATAAAAATTCACACATATGAACAAATTAATTTATGGGAAAGCTTAAAGCTGAAAACCCCCAATTATCTATATAATATATCTCATAGAGATCATGTAACAATCATCATACAAAGCTTCTCACAAGCTCTCAGTACAATCTCCAATTGCTACACACTAATCAGGTCCGATCTAGCAAATCCCATGCACCGATCTCTGCCACCTACTAGCCTGCCTCTACTGCACAATCACTGCTGAAGAATGGCTCTGAATGAACTCGAATTGGTCTAGCCTTGCTCACGCAATCCTCATTGGCATCTCCAACCACTGTGTGTTGCAAATCATGCAACACTATAGTCACAATTGATAGTCACACTGCTCTTTCACCTACCTCTTCACTGGTCTCCACTGAATCCATTCATGCAATCGTAGTTAATCGATGTATCTCTACCGATTAATGATTTAATAATTAGTGAATTAATTAATAATTAATTCACACCACTCTCACTATTGTATCAATCAGTTAGACTAGATACAACTAGCTCAAATGTGTCTAACTGAGTTAAACTGAACACAACTCCACCAACTACCTCAATCAACTCCACCAAACTCTGTCACATGAGTTCTAACCGAAGTCTCCATGCAATAGCTCCACTTAACCCCTATGAATAGTGTAATTCCTTCTGTCAGCTCCTATGCCACATCTGTGCACTTAACTGAAGTGCTCCAAGAGAATAAGATAATGTTTATAGTCCAAATATTATTAAGAGCTAATAATATTCGACATATCTATTTTTAGACTAGCAATCTAAAAATAGATTCTGCCCAATATGTCTAAACATAGAAGTCCATCTATTTTTCCAACTTGACCAACCATCCACAAATAGCATCCTGCAACTCATAGAATATGATCGACATGTCTAAAAATAGACTTGCGCCAAAAATAGCCTACGGGCCCACTTAGTGAAGGCGACTCTTTTCACTAAGCTCATCATCTTGTTGCAATCTCAATAAGCTGATCTTCGAAAATACGACGAGTAGTGCCGAGTAAAGAAATAGTTAGTAAAGATGGTTCCAAAGTAAGAGAAGGGAAGTCTTGCTTGTTACCAAAACTAGACCAAGCATCCCTAGGTTGCCAATTGATATCAAATGGCTCTTCAAGAGGAGATCAGGTAGCGAGAGGTAAGATACTCGGAAGAATAGACTGCCAAAAATCGACAAGCCTAGTTGGCTGAGATGCTTCCGAAGAAACTTCAAGAGAAGGATTGCCACTAGGAGGCAATGAAGAGGATGACGAAATTGGTGGTTCCGCCATTGTGACAATGTTTCAAAACAGAAGAGAACCGAGATAACCAACTGGAGGCTTCAAGATCATACACTAAGGAATCACTTAAGAACATGCCAATAAAATATCTTTAACGGGCATGTGATCGTAGGCAATTGATTTTATGACATTGAAACGAAACTCTATTGTTTCATGTTTTAAGAGTCAAGAAACAGGAAAAAAATGACTCTAGTCACTTTCAGGTTGAAACGAGCGTGAAATGACAAGTGCTCGAGGATATTTTCAATTTTAGAGAGTCACGAAAAGACCAAAATGATTACTCGGGAAATCTAAGAAAGAGGGTGTACCAAGTTTCCGTGAACTGCAATATACACCTTGGTGATCAAATGAAAGAGAAAGAACCAAAGACTTAACGTACGTGCAGGCAGTCTCCCCAAATGTTGTGTTCGGTGTATCATGGTTACAGGGTGGCAGACTTGGCTTCCTATGGATAAAAAATTGCAACCTATGAGGGTCTCCCTTTATATACTCGACGGTGCGAGGAGAACAAGTCTGTGTTAGCGCTATCTAAAGCTAGATGGAAAATGACAACTACTAGGTTTAACGACGCAGGAACATGTCACTAGCCTAGACCTCTACAATATATGTGTTAGGTTTCAATGCTTCCTTAGGTTTATTGAATTAATTTTAAAGTTGATCTTGAATTAATGTTGCGATTCAAGGCCTTATTGAATGTGATCTCGAATTCTTAATGCACAACTACATGCAAAAGAAAATCATTATAGTTCAATGAATGCCAGCTAAGAGAGAGATAGCAATTCATAACAAAGCAACAATCAATCGAATACAAGAGAGTTTTCCCTAATGCATCTAAGACAACCGAAGCAAAAATGAAAAGCTCTTTCCTTGTTCACTAAACGCTACCAATGCAAAAGAACATTTTCCATTTTCAAGCTAAGAGAAAGAACGCAAATTTTGTCTTTTTAGATGAATGAGAGAAAAATGCAATGTTACACTAAAAAGCAAAATGGACACTAATTTTGAGCCACTTGAATGAAAATGATCTAAAACAGAGAGATCAATATAATAAAATTATCAAACACGCTAAAAAACATAGATGCACTCTTTCAAGCAAACAAGCTTTCGAACCGATTCAACGAGCAATGTAGTCTATGCTCAAAGTGACGAATGGCAAGCTAAATGAAATCTATGACGACCATTCAACAAACTAAAGACATGTAGAACCGAAAGAAAAGCTAAAACAACCAGTCCCCAAACTGAAATGATACAGACTGAACTGACTCGCACTCAACTCATAAGGCTCAGTGAAGAGAGAACCGAACAAGTGACACAAGGCACCTAGAAACCCTAGGGTGACAAAATCCACTGATAAGATAATGGACAAACAACTGAGAAGGATGAGACAAGAGAGTGAAAACAATCTCAGTGGACCAATTGAAAGATAAAAATCCAATTCAGAGGCAAGAAATACTAACGAAACTCAAAAAAGAGGCTAAAATTCAATCCTATAGGATTCGACGCGATTGTTTAGTTGTATTCCGAACTAAACAAGGGTTGGCACACCTGTGACAAAAGAAACAAGCACTAATCGGTGCGTCTGTTCAAGGAAAAGTAGTGTTGAGCGAGAAAACTATGGGAAAAAAATAAAAACCACTAATCAGAGGTCAGAATTGACACTCTGGGACTGAACAGGATGGTTGAAAACAGTAAAACAGGCTAAACAAAGCTAAAAAACGATGAAACGACCAAAGTCGACTCGACAAGCAAAACACTTAGACGAAAAATGAGAGACGACAACACACTCTCATCCCCAATGAAGTTTCCAACTTGTTGTGCAGGTAAATCCCCTGTGCGGACAAAGGCGATCCCTCTAGCCTTAGGGTGGGTCTAGCAACAAGGGAACATATTAATGCTTGGATTCCTAGTTTATGAATGAATTGTTGAGATTCAACAAGATGATGAGCTTAGTGAAAAGAGTCGCCTTCACTAAGTGGGCCCGTAAGCTATTTTTGGCGCAAGTCTATTTTTAGACATGATGATCATATTTCAGAAGTTGCAAGATGTTATTTATGGATGGTTGATCAAGTTGGAAAAATAGATGAAATTCTATTTTTAGAATATTGGGCGAAGTCCATTTATAGATCATCAATCTAAAAATAGATGCATGTCGATTATTATTAGCTCTTAATAATAATCAGACTCTAAACAACAACTTATTTTCGAGCACTTTGGCTCAAAGGCATGCATGTGGCAATAAACAACCGCCAGAAGGAATTACGCTATTCCCCGAGGGTCACTAGGCCATTGTGGCGTGAGGACTCTGCTAGAACTCAAGTGGCGTAGTTGATGATAAAGTTGGAAGAAGTAGTTACGGAGTCAGATTCAGCTTTAATCTCGCTAGACCCGCTGAGCTGGGCTTGTATCATAGTCCAACTACTGACATATCAGTGAGATTATTAATTAATTAGTTAATTAATTCACAAATAATAACTCATTAATCAACCGAACACAAAGAAGCAATCATAAAGGCATGGGTGTGCTTTCAGTGGAGACCAGTGGAGAGATAGGTGAAAGGGCAAGATAGACTATCTGTTGTGACTATTAGTGATGCATTGATTGCATCACACACATATTGGAGATGCCAATGAGGATTGCGCAGTCAATCCAAGAGCAATTCAAATTCATTTAGAGCTATTCTTCAACAGAGATTGCGTAGTGGAGGCAGGCTAGCAGGTGGCATAGATCGATGCATGGATTTGCAAGATTGGGCATGATTAGTGTATGACGATTGTATTGTACTGAGAACTTGTGATAAGCTTTGTATGCTTGTATGAGATTGTCATATGATCTCCATGTTACATAATATATAGTTGGGGTTTTCAGCTTCAGGCTTTCCCGGTTAAAAAAAAACTGTGTTATGTGCGATTGAATATTTTTTTGTTTATGCTTCACATGTGTGTGCAATTAATTTTTCCACAAAAGATTAACAAGTGGAATAGATTCAGTATCTTGCATGAAGTTAAATAGTGTGAGATCAGGTGGATCTTGGACATATGCATGCTTAGTGCATATAATTTATACATCTGAGTCAGGATAGATGTCCTACCTTTATTCCAACACAGTCGTCGTAGTTATAGCAACAGTCTCCTAATATTCGTCTTGACACGTCCTGGTCCTTCAACGATAGTACTCAAGTGCATGCACAAGGCTCAGAGAATGATAACAACATACAAAAAAATACTTACATCCATAACTATTTAACTGGTCAAGGAGAACTAAACACATTGCACAAGATTAATCATGTCAAATGCAAAACGGGAACCAAAACATTAGTCGTGTATTAATAAGTAGAGAGAAAGAGTTTACAACCAAAAGAGCCTTGACGTTGCAGCTCCTTCAGTGGGTCCAGTCAAACGTGTCTCAAGCATCCATCGGGGATTTGGGGCAATAGGCCTAGACTCTCTCTCGACAATGGATTCCTCTCTGCTCTATCTCACACTAGCTATAGTAAGGATTGTTCAGCTAGATGCAACTATGTGAGAAGGGTGTATTTATAGGAGAGGAGGAGGTGGTTTAGGATCCCTTATAAGGTGGAAGGGACACCTTATCCTTTGGGGAGTTGCTCAAAAGTAGGAAACAAGAAGCCAAAGGAAGGTCTTCGACGTTATTCAGTTGAAGAAACCATGTTGACTCCGCTCACGAAGTGGTTGGGAATGGAAAATTCTCTTCTATTTTAAAAAACTTTCCAAAAATAGCTTGGCACGGGCAGTCCACTGAGATAGAGCACCAATGGGCGCAAGCCCCGGTGTTGATTTTTGTATTGGCGCGAGGCCATAACTGCCTACCAACGCCAACCCAAAATCATGTGTTTTTGAGAACCCGCTCCAGGAGTAGTCAACAGAGAAAATGTTATTTTCATGCTAAGGGATGCAATGACACTTTTTGCAAGGCATGACGATACACATAAGTCACTGAAATGGTCCTCCAATGTGCAGGATGGGGATTGCAGGGATGGTGAAAAAATATTGCATAACAAGTACGCTAGCGAAGCCAGTGCCACTGGGAAGGGTTCATAATAAACTGCTTCAGATGCCTGATGGGGATTCTTAGAGATAAGGTTAGTTTGTGATGACTCACCTAGCTCCATGTCCACTTGTTCTTTCTCTGATAAGCCAGCTCCTTGTGTCATCCCACTTGTTTTCTGAGGTGTAAAACCTGTCCATATATGCAACGGTTCCAAGTTGTCGGAAGAGTAATCCAGCTCAACCTCTTCCATACCTCCATTCTGAGAAGTTCTCCTCCACTTCTGAGAGTGCCTGAGACTTTCCGTGAAACCCTTGTATATTTCGAGGTGCTAGTTCAAAGATTGTGACCGTTAGTCATAACAAATGGGGCCTAGGGTATATGCGAAGGGTCAAAATAATTACCCACTATGAGTTTGTCGAGGGCGTTAAGAAACGCCAAAGGCGTGCAACTGCTAGTCTTCATCCGTGGAGTCCATGACTGTTGGTGTCAAGCCTCATTTAATCATGAGTATTGAGCTTCCCCCTAAATTGGTTGTAATATCGTCTGCGTAATGTCGAATAAATAATCAGGGTCTCACATTGCTTGAATAGGGTAATGCTATTCGCTGTCCTGAACCGTTCAGTGCACCACCCTGAGCAGGTCATACTCCGATGGTGTCTGTCGTAGATTAGGGTTTCCAGCTAGGGTTGCCGCCATCGTTCCATCACCAGAGCTTTGCCAACATCAAAGAGTTCTCCGATATTGACACATTTTTTTCCTCTTATTGTTTTAACTGACTTCAACATTCTATCAATTTCTTTGTTGCTTGCATGGGTTCTTTGCACTTTATATGCGAAGGTCTATAGAGTTGAGTTCAATGTGATTGACATAGTGAGGTTATATTTGTGGGATGGTTTTTTTGTAGGGTTGAAGCCCATTAATTTACAGTGAGTTGTATCTAGGATTATAAGGTGGTCTATGTATTGCATATATTTTTCCCACACCACTTCTAAAGATAAAAATATGAAAATGAAGATTTTTCTATGGATTTTTTTTTCTTGGTTCCTCTTTTAAACCAAGCATAACAATTTCTATAAAATCCATGATTGAGTAATGAAAAATATGATCATTCTCTTTAGGGACTTCAAATGAAATGTGAGATAGGAAAGAAGAAAAAAAATCCCAAGTTAACCTAAAGTGATGGATTTCTTCCGTAAAATTCATATGGATATTTTTGAAGATGAAAACTACATGATCAAAATTTATAGCATTTGAAAAATGAGGTGACTTTCCTTGCATGCATCAATTTGAGAAATGGGCATGTGAATATATTAATATTGTGATAAAGGTTAAGTTCTCTCAGTATGTTGGTATTGGAATTATTGTTATTCAAACTTATTCATGTTTCCAATTTTTTCAAAGGGCATGAAATCATCAACATTTTTCATACATTTTTTTTATTTTTTATTTATTTATTTATTTATTTTTTAAATTTTAAATTTTTATTTATTTTTTTATTTTTTAATATAGGCCTCCATTTTCTTCATTTTCCTTCAATTTCCATCTCATGCAAACCTGTGACCTTTCACCTTACTTTTTTCCTATTTTCCATTATTTCATAAATAAAATGTCAATTAATGCCTCTTTGGCTTTGCCAATTTCCATAGCCACAAATAAACGAAATGACACCCACTAGGATGTTTTTCCCACCATTCAAATTGGAATACATGTCCCACGACCTTGGTCTTATTTTTTTTACATGGAAAATCAACCACGGGTTGTTACAATGCATGTTCTATGTTATCCTTGGCCTAGGCTGTAGAGACTCCCCTTCCTCTCCTTCTATGCACGATCTTTCTCAATCTGGACTTCTCCAATCTCCACTACTTCTTCTTCTCCTATGACCTCTCACTATCGCCTTTTCTCTAATGGAATAACGTTATTTACTCATTTACACCCGCATGAAGTTTTCTCTCTTCAGTGCTGCCTCCTTTGTTGGACTTCAATCAACTACAGGTATCGATGTAGACTTCTCTTCTTTATTACTGCAACCTCGGAATCTTCTACCATTGCACAAAACATCATATCCCCAAACTTCATCATGCTCCTCCTTTCGCACGTTATTCAACTGACTTCCTTAGCATACCCTCTCTATAGCCTTAATCAAGGATCTTCAACACCTCCTTTGTGCTTTATTTTATGTTACTCTTGCATCCTGGTCCTATTCCCTCAAATGATTCCCTAGCCATCCCTGAACTCGTCCTTAGTGCATAAGGGGTTTCGTTGCTCATAGTGTCATATTCCATCTTTAGTACACGTTTGTCGCACGACAACATTTTCATAAAAGTTGATAATGCCCGAATAAATCGTCCTCGTGAGCCTCCAAAAAAAAATCATTTAGCAGTCGTATATGAGATAATGGGTTCAATGGAAAAATTAGTAATGTACCCTCCAATCACGCTCTCAGACCCAAAATCAACAACTCAAGTAATTTGGTTATCCACAATTGGAGTCTTTGAACTCACTCGAGAGTCCAACTTCTAGGTTCATCCAACCTCCAATGTCTCCTTTGGTACGAGCTTTCAAATCCGATCTGCAAGTAACTTTGGAATTCCACAAAAGAATATTTCATAGAGATCTTTTATAAACATATGTCTTTCTAGCCACTTATTGACACTAATCATACAATCCCCAATTTGCTGGCAACAAATTCTTCAAACTTGGTTTCAAACCACCTACCAATTTCTCCTCTGGTAGGGTTCCAGATCCCCTTTAATCACAAACCCCACCCCAACAATGGAACCATTTGTTGGCGCTAATATGTTTTTGACTCGAGTTGTTCCATGCATCACGAGCAACAAAATCCTCAATGGGTATTGGCCCTTGATGCAACACCTCTGGAACATGTGAGGTCTCACCCTAGGCACCCTATGGGGGGGCTGGGAGAACCATGTTTTTGTAGCTTGAAGGGGAATGTGAATTTGCATTGGGCCATCATTCTACCATGTCTAAATCCAATTTTACACATAAAAACCATTCACAAATACTATTAGCATATACAAACCATTATCAACAACATAAATTAAAAGAGAGGGGGTGCACCAATTACCCTTAGCAAAACATTTTATTCATTCAACTAATATCACCACAGACAAATGCTACACATAAAAGAGATCATCATGCAAACATAGAACACAAAACACAACTATACAAAACTCCAATCATCCTTCTTATTTTTTTTCTTTTCTAATTTAGACTATTACTATTATATTATACGAGGCAAAAGATTACATATCTCTTCCTCCGGACTTGGCAAGCCAGTTCCGGAGGGAAGCATCAAGCGTTTGAAAACAAAAAACGGACTGCCCCTGATGGGGAAACCGGTCCACCAGTAGCAGAAGTTAAGTGTTGCCTAGAATGGGAAACCAACATACATAATAGTGTAATTGAGACTAAAACATAACAACAAAAGATGCCAAAACATGTTCAAGCTAGAGAACGCTATGAGAAAACTGAAGTGAGAGAAGAGCACCCAACTTTTGAAATTAGGGTGGACCTTCATTCTTCTTGTTGGGGTTGGGGTCTTCCTCCTCGATCCTGCAGACATACAAAGAGTCATCGTCCTCCTTTCTCAACGCGTGGATTGGAACCTGAAGCCGTGGCGACACCTGAGCAGCTGGCCGGTTGGAGGTGGCAACGAGTTGACTGGTGTCCTCTTCCTTGCCTCCAGCGTCGCTGCTTGAACTTCGACCATCATTGGAACCCAAATTGCTGCTGGTGCAATGGCTGCTACTGGAGGCGCTTTACACAGGTAGAGCTTTCATCTTGCGCGGGATGAAGGCTGGCTCGGACTGAAGAGTGGACTTGTGCGGGCGCTATTGGGCCGAATGCCAGAGGAAGCAGGCGAGGAGACAGGGAGCTTGAAGGATAATTGAGCAGAGAGGTTGTCTGGGTCGAGCCTTCTCGGCTCCTCCCAACCCACATAGAGGTTTAATTCCCTACCCATTGCATTCGACAGAGGGGGCCTGGAGGGGAGGCCGTGTCTGCCAGCCCTTCGACAACGCATGCGATGATGCCTAGGCATGATAGATGACGCGTAAGCATGACGGGTGAGGGAGAAGAGGTGCAGGACAGGGAGGGGATGCTCGATGGAGCTGGAGTGGATCTGCCACCACCTATAAATGTCGAGGGACGACTGCAACAGGTCTGAGCAGGGCCAAGCGCTGAGGACTGAAAGGGAGAACCAGAGGCGAGCTTAGAAAGTTGAAGAGAAAGTCAAATTGAGGCTTGAGGAGCGCGATGAACAGGCTTAATAGCCATGGTAGCAGAATCGAGAGCCGTTAATGCTCTGCAGTAGGAGGACGACTCAATGAAGTTAGCAGAGAGTGAAATTAAGGTAGGCATGCTGGAGCATTTAACATTGGGTAGGCGACCATGTGCGGGCGCGTGGGGAGGACAACTGCCCCTCCACATGGCGCCCATGTGGCCCCTTCTTTCATTGCAAGGCACTCGCATCTGGGTCAATCATCCTTCTTATTACTAAAATAATGCCAAACGTATTACATCTGCCCTTAGCATAAGATTCCTCTTGGCTCACTAGTCTGGTTTAGCATTACAAATTTACAGATTATGCCCAATACCCAAAGTTACCAACCAATCAACCAAATGATTAGCTAACTAAATAACTAATCATAATGGTAGGAACATAACCCCGAGCTTGTTAGCTTTTGCTGACTTATACAAAATTACATGTAAAAAATCACCGTGGGAAATACTTCGGTAAAATTAATACCATGGGAAATTAAATTGTTGTTTTCTAAAACTAGATTAACCCAAAACAAAGGCATTTGAATTTGCTTTTCAATTTTGGTACTTTCCTGCTTAGCCACTCCTTCACTTCCGTGCCACTGCTGATTGCGTGAATCTCCACTATGTGCTACTGCTGCACACTTGGCCATAACATTGCGATGTTCCAACACACTGTTTCTACTTCCTTTGTCTGTGGGTGCGCAACCAAAACTGCTCCAAAACTTGCCTCCAACAAGGAGTAAATTCCCTTCTCATGATAAACATGACTAATGTAATCCTAAACTAACAACAATTTGTGAATCTTAATCCTTGTCTCCAATTTTTTGACCTCAACCACGTTTCATGCAAGTTATAGATGAGCACTTTTGTTGTAAATTTCAAAATTTTATTTTATGGGTAACAATGCAACCCATGCTCTAGCCTATAAGCATGTGTGATATATACCTTATGATTCATAAGAGTCTCAACCACAATTGACTTACAAAAGCAAACATGTCATTAATGATATTCAAATCTAGGTTAGAAGGATAACAATGCTTCTTTTGAATGGCCATAACTATACCTATTATTATTATTTTAACCATAGTGAATTGATAAGTAGTTGGAGTAATCTAGACAAAGCCCAAAATCATAAGTAGACCTAATTAACAAATACTAAAGCTTTAGCAATTGAGATTATATAATTCATTACCAATCACATTAGCC
The DNA here is from genome assembly GCA_034641835.2 of Pinus albicaulis. NCBI lineage: Eukaryota > Viridiplantae > Streptophyta > Pinopsida > Pinales > Pinaceae > Pinus > Pinus albicaulis. The sequence continues at coordinate 451,028,005 of CM076569.1, read as the reverse complement.
TTTTACCTCCCTTCTACAATTTAAGCAAAGGGTACGAGAGGGTAGTAAGGTTCCCTCTGATAATGGTGGTCATAAAAGTTTCGGTGAAGACGATCATGATTTCTTAAAATAAATGACTGTCATATTAACATCCACTTGAACACATTTAACTTCTCAAACATATGTTAAGTCTTTTTAAATGATAAAAATAAACCAATTTTAAAAACTTAAGCATTTTTTTTATACATATAGAAGCTCTTTTTTTTGTAATGAGGTTGAGTCTAGGCTAGGCCAACCTATAGAAAAATGATCTACCTACTAGTGAGATGCTACCACTAGAATTGTGTGAAGCGGTTAGATGCTCCTTGGAATAGTTTAATTCCTCTCATCCTCAACTCCTCTCCATAAAATTTGAACTTAACACTATTGAAAACTAAATCTCACTCAAACCAACTAATCTACACAACATTAATTACACACAAAAACTCTACAAATACAAAAATATATTGGCGGAACCATGAAATCTCAACCACTCAATCACAACTCAACAAAGATGCGAGCAAATTAGTTGAAATTAAGCTCTTAACCACTCAATCACAACTCAACGAACATAGCGGCAAATCGGTTCAAATCAAGCGAAACAATCCACTAGGACAAAAAAAGACCACGTTACTAAATTTTAAATTTTAGGGTTTGGAGTGCAAGCGTCTCATTCCCTAACCCTAGGAAACGTCTGGCTTACGGTTTTCATTTTCTAGGGTTTCGTAGGAGGGCTTAGCGCAAGACACTATATATTTTCACAAGATGGGCATATCTCGTAGATAGGAACGACACCGTGTTTGGTCCGCTGAATTATTGTTCGGCCCTGTGATGATTATTGGTATATTTTGTTTCGAAGTTTCAGGGTGGACGAATATGATTGTTTCTGGTAAACATTGCTTGGACCTGTGATCGTTTCTGCATATGTTGTTTCTGTAATTTCCTAAATTTTGCTGATTGTCTCCCAATGATGAAAGTAAACCCTTAGATAGGAAGTGCCGTATGACACTCAAGTGCAGTTAATCCATTCCAGGCCCTGAAGCTCCACCCATGGATTTCATCGGGTCCCATGGGCGCTCTCAGGTTTTAAGGTTGGATCTGCCGGATGATTTCACAGGGGTCACTGAGGGTTTCTATGGTTTGTTTGCATAAAAAATTAGCTTGGTAGTTGGGGCTCTGTAGGAATGTACATGAAACGCTAATATTATGTGTTTTGGCCTATGATGAATTAACTTTTAGTTGGAATTACCGGCTGAATATAAGTTGATGACATTTTTATTCTGAGGCCTAGTTATTGTATTATCCTTTAGTTGGTTTTGGGTTTGGTTTCTGCGTATGATTCGTAAGTTTTTTTTTTTTCGATGCGTAGAAGTTATCTGATGCTACAATGAACGTTACAGCATTTATCTGCTCATGCATTATGTTGTAGGGCGTGATTTCAGTTTCTAGGTCCCGGATAATGCAGGATCCGGCAGGAGTATGTTGTAGATAAACTTACTGTTTCTTGTTGTACATGTGGATGTTTTGGTGTTAGATATGGGTGGGTTCGGTAGGGTTTTGTTGTTATTATTGAGTTAAATCTCATAATTCTTCAGCTGGTAAAAGTCACTGATTTAGTTGCTTGCTTGATGCTCTGCCACCTGTTTTCATGAGCTTCTCTAATATTGTCTTATGTTGGCTATTTTTCGTATTAAGCATGCGCCTTTTTCATTCCAATCCTGTTAGCTGGTACCACACTATGTGCTCATGTTGATAGTGGTGCTCCTGAAAGTTATCCTTATGTTTATTTATTTATGTTCTGTAGTATTTTCCTCCTGGAAGTAATTAGGATCATGTTTTTAACAAGCTTTAAAGGGTCAGCATTCTTAGTTGCTATTGCTTTCTAGCTTGTTGCCTTTCATATTTGGTTCTGCGTGCTTTGGTTGCTCTCAAGGAATTCTGCATTTATCCACCAGCGTATATCAGTGAAGTTTTTAAAAATTTTAATGGTTTGAAGCTTAAATTTGTGACTTTATTATATAAATTTTGCATAATTTTCTGTAGGAAAAAATGCCAAATGTGTGAAACATGGCAATACAAAGCACTCAAACAGAACACAAAGCACTCAAACTCGTGTTGGTACAACTATCGCGTTGACCATATTCTATTGAACCTGGGCTGCAATAGACCTAGTGCACTTCGAATTGTACCTCAAGATCATTAAACCAAGATTGCCCTTAGCCTGTCTTGCACCAGGCCTAGAACACTTGCAAAGCTCTGTTTTATTTTGATGGACGTCCTTTACAATAAAAGAGTGGCTACTGCAGGGGCGACATAGTATGGTTTTGCAGTGTAGTTAAATAATCTATAAAAACTAAATGTCGAAATATTTGGTAAGTAGGACTGTTATAGTGGGAACTTTATTTAGATTTTGAGGGACCTTTGTAAAAATAAAACAGAGAGTGGGGCTATTTTAGTGAGAACATAACTTGCTTTTTTAGCATACTTAAACTGAATGGGACGAATTATTTTGCTATTACCATGGGATCATCAGTCTCTTTTATTTAGGCAGTGGACAGAGGAATTTAGCATAGTTAAACTAAATTGAATGCCAAAATAATCGTTGAGTACGGCAATTACACTCGGAACGTTTCTTAGTTTTTGAGGGGCCTCTGTAAAGTAGAACAGGAAGTAGGGCTATTGTAGTGAGAACGTAACTTGGGTTTTAAGAATAGATAAAACCTAGTAAGAACTGAATGACATTGTTTTGCAACTAGCATGGAAGCACCATAAGCAGAGTTCTCATCCATAAACTATTTAAGCAGGGAGAGTACCCATTAAAAAACGAAAATTTGTTAGGTCTTTTATATAGGATAATTTTGCAGTAGTTGGGTTAGGATATTTTGGCAGTGTGTCTTTGTAATCACTTCCTGTAGATAGGTCTTTTATTTAGGATATTTTTTGTAGATTTTTTATTTTGCAGTAGTTGGGTTAGAATATTTTGGCAGAGTGTCTTTGTAATCACTTCCTGTAGATAGGTCTTTTATTTAGGATATTTTTTGTAGATTTTTTGTTAGATCTTTTATTAAGGTATTTTTGCAGTTTTTTTTTTTTTAATTTTTGAATCACTTTCATTAGATTTATTAGCAAACGTTAACCTTAAGAACTAACTCTCTGTAGATTTATCAACCAAGTTTTATCCTAAGAGTTCCAAGAGCCCTATAACTCCAAGAATGGATATTTGACCACTTCTCAATAGCAAAATCGACAACTTTGACACACTTTCTACTTTTTATCAGGTAGGGACACAGGGACTAGGGACATTTGTAAACAGATGACTTATTTGAAAGCTTTATGTTTGTGCCTACCAAAAGGTTGAGCCTTTAAATTGATTTTGCAACTATCATGGAACCACCAATCTCCATTTTTTAAGCTTTTTGTTTGTACCTGCCAAAAGGTTGAGAGTTTTAATTGCTTTTCCATGAAGCATGGAACCAGTAATTCACATACTAATTAATTAATTTAGATTTAGATTAATTAATTAACTAATTAATTTATATGAACATAAATTAATTTATATCACATATGATTTTGATTAATTTGGATGATGTTATATCACATATGATTTGGATTAATTTGGATGATGCTATAGATGGGCTGATAAATTTAGGAGCCTAACCTAAATAGGTAGCTTTATAATCACAACTTTTGAAGGTTCAAATTTGAGGACAACATGATTTGAATTGAGGACTCTGCATGCTTTGGTACAAGTTGAGTGGATTCGTACAAGTTGAGTGGATTCATTTGTTAAAGGTTTGTTATATGTGACCATAGCCCAGTTAAGTGACATATAAGGTCATTACTAGCCAACAACTTATAGAGTCCATCCAAATTTGGGTGAATGCTTTCCATTGAACGAACTACCTAAACTTTATTGACTATAAAAGAATCGAAATATGTAGCTTTGTAATCACAACCTTGGAAGGTTCAAATTTAAGAATCTCTACAGAGTTGAAGTAGATGGGATTTTTACGGAGTTTTCTATTGTGGGGAAGTGCAAGAAAGACATGCAATTGATGCTTGAGAGGGAGCAAGTTTTGCATGCAGGTAAGAGTGAACTTCGAGATGTGGAGCAGCCACAAAATGAGGATCATGGAGTGGGAGAAACCACTTTTGTGCTAGATGGGTAAATGGAGTGCATGCAATGATACCACTAGATGAGAGGTGGGGTGACATGCATGAGTAATCTCCAAGAGGAGATTTCTGGGCAGGATTCATTGAGATGGTGTGGATTTCATGAATTGAACTTGGTTACGAGGTGCCCATAGAGCAGTGGTAGCATGATCATTTGGATTGATGCAGGCAGATCAAAGTGATAGTGTTGGATATTGGAGCGTGGTTTAGAGTTGATAGCGAGTGCAGAGTGCATGGGTGTAGAGTTCAACAACGTAGTGGTTTCTAAAGACATGTGCAGTTGGTACCAACAGAGGTCGAAGACTTTGAGGTAGATGCATCAAATTGATTGAGTTGTTTGAAGCCTTTTCAGTTTCAGAAGAGTTGCAGAGTAGATGCATGGAGTTGCATGGTGGTTGCAAAGGTTCCAAGGTGAATGCATGAAGTTGCATGTCGCATGCAAAGACAACTCCTTCTTGTTGAGTGGGAGTGTTGAATATTGCAACAAGAAACAATGAAGGAGGCATCCTAAAACATCATTCTTGATTCTAGTTGGAAAGTGATCACCTAAACTAGGTGGGGGCCACACAGGTGATTTTTGTTGCAAAGTCTATTTTTAGACATGTCGATCATATTCTATGAGTTGCGGGATGCTATTTGTGGATGGTTGGTCAAGTTGGAAAAAATAGAGGGACTTTTATTTTTAGACATATTGGGCGGAATCTATTTTTAGATTGCCAGTGTAAAAATAGATATGTCGAATATTATTAGCCTTTAATAATATTTGGACTCCAGACATTATCTTATTCTCTTGGAGCACTTCAGTTAAGTGCATAGATGTGGCACAGGAGCTGATAGAAGAAATTACGCTATTTTTGAGAGTCATGTGGAGCTATGGCATGGATACTTAAGTTAAAACTCATGTGACAGAGTTTGGTGTAGTTGATTGAGGAAGTTAATGGAGTTGTGTTTAGTTTAACTAAACATAGTTGAGCTATTTGTATTTAGTTTAACAGATTGATACAATTAGTGAGAGTGGTGTGAATTAATTCACTAATTATAAATTCATTAATCAACTAAATAATACATCAGTTAACTTCAGTGCATGGACAGTTTCAGTGGAGACCAGTGCAGAGATAGGTGAAAGGGAAGTGTGACTATCAGTTGTGACTATAAGTGATGCATGGTTTACATCCAACACTTAGTAGAGATGCCTTTAAAGACTGCGTGAGCAAGGCAAAGAATCTCTACAGACTTGAAGTAGATGGGATTTCTACAGAGCTTCCTATTGTTGGGAAGTGCAAGAAAGACAAGTGTGACTATCACTTGTGACTATAAGTGATGCATGGTTTACATCCAACACTCAACAGAGATGCTTTTAAAGACTGCGTGAGCATGCAAAGAATCTCTATAGACTTGAAGTAGATGGGATGTCTAGACTTGAAGTAGATGGGATGTCTACGGAGCTTCCTATTGTAAGGTTCAAATTTAAGAACTTTTCTTCACAACCAGGGCCCTTTGGAAAGAGCATTATGATAATCCACGTTCTAATGAAGAAATCCTACGTGCCTTGGTCAAAGTTGAGTGGATCTATTGGTAAAGGTCTATTGTAGGTGACCATAACCCATTGAAACTACATATGAGGCCATTAAATTCCATCCAGATTTGGTTGATGCATTATGATAATCTACGTTCTAATGAAGAAATCCTACGTGCCTTGGTCAAAGTTGAGTGGATCTATTGGTATAGGTCTATTGTAGGTGACCATAACCCATTGAAACTACATATGAGGCCATTAAATTCCATCCAGATTTGGTTGATGCCATAGATGTGCTGATACTCTTAAATGTGTTTTCAACCAACCATTTTTTATTTTAACAGTTTTGTGTTTTTTTTTCACCCTTTTTTTAATTTATACAATGGTCTCTCTGGTTTTTGTTCAAAGTTACAGATTGACTCCTAATTCAACCTATCTCTTAAATTTAAATTTGTTATTTGATGTAGTTGGTTGTTACTTCCAATTTAAATTTGTGATTTTAGAAAATGAAATTTTACACAAACCAATTAATCTATACATCTAAATTTATTTAATTTAATTAAGATATAATCTAATCTAATAAAAATGAAATTAATTTATATATCTAAATTTATTTTATTTAATAAAAATCAATTTTATTTAATAAAAATCTCATACAAATTTATTCATTTACTGTTAATACCTTAATTTGTTTTTTGCAATTTTTATTAGATAAGTTCATTTTATTTTTTGGAAATGGAATTCATTGTTTGAAGATCAACTTGCAATCTATTCAAGATGCTTTTACAACTTGTTTGTTTGTCTAGACTAAAAATAATATCAAAAGATTAAGAAGTCAAGTTAAGATTGTGGGAGCAATTATGTGTTGATGGTGCCATTGTCGTTCCTCTTGAATTTTTATGGCACGGTGATATTGCATTAGTGGTGCCATGGTCATTCCTCTTAAATTTTTATGGCACGGTGATATTGCATAAGTACATGTGGATTTGGGTTAAAGCGTAATTGGTTCCACCCTCTTTTTTTTTGTCGATGTCTCTTTTGTCTACAATCACTTTTAGTTGAGTTCAATATGAGGTTATCAAGTAGTCTTTTGTCTACAATCACTTTTAGTTGTTCAATACGAGGTTATCAAGTAGTTGTGGATGTGATTAATATATGCACCTATTGGTGTATTATCAACCACATTTGTTAATGTGGTTGTGCTACTTTGATTGATATTTGATGAGTCTAGTCATCACTTCCACTTTGGCCTTAACACTATTTTTGCTCAAAATTTAGTTTGTTGTTTATGTTCTTTTTCCTTCTCTCCTACTCTTTCTTGCCATCTCTCTCTATTCATATGCATTGTTTTTGTTTTAATCTCTTTATTCTTACTCTTAGGCTTTTTATCTACACATGATAATTGTTATTGTTGTCACTTATTTTCGAGCTCTCCATTGGTTTTATTTTCATTTTTTTTGCACAACCAAGAGTGAAATAGGCAACAAAAGTGTAGGGATTAAAAATAAAACATCCCATGGAGGAGAACTTCACAGGCCTAGGTCCATGTCTTTCTCCTCACTTGAAAATAAATAAAACCCATGGGACCCATGTCCATGTTTTTCTCCTCACGTGAAAATAATTTATTTATTTATTTCCATTAGGTGTCCCATCTACAACTTTGGTATATATCTTTAGATCTCTCCAGTTTCATTTTTATGTTTCTAACAATGTTATGCAAATCTAATGATTGAATTTGAAGATACTAGGGTAACAACAATAATATTATTATTGTTTTTTTGTTTTTGTTTGTCTCCTTGTTAGGTGGATACATCGTCTACGGAAAACTTAAGATTTTGGTGACTCCATTGCTTTGAATTTGTAGATCCATGGTGATTATGTTTTATTTTTATTTTTTCTTGCTTATTTCTATTTTTAGTTATTAGTGGTTTTTTTGCAAAAAACACTTATTTTTGTGTTTGCATCTTTGTTTTGTAGGTGGCCACAATCTAAGTTATAGCAACCCGAAACAAGTTAGCTAACTAAGTTGCAACTTTTTTCTTATTTTTTCTTTTTGCTCTACTACAATTTTTTTTTTTGTCTGTTAGGAGGAGGGTTGTTACTTGTCCTCTTAGCACAAATTAAGGCCTTGATCTCCTCACATTCCCTACTCTAGGAAGAAGGAACATAACTCTTCAGGGTTTGAATTTCACCTCCACCACATCAAAGGGGATTTTGCTGAGTTGGGGGTCTTCTGTCCAAATCTTATGGCCCCTATACTTATTTTATTACTTGCAATATAGTTTACAGTTGTAAGTACAATATTACAACAATGGTATAGTCCATTGCGGCCTCAAAGAAAAAGGCACGACTTAGCTTACATTGCCTTGGGCCAATGAACTTGTCCAATAAGTTTACCAAGTTGTGCAACTCTTCCCTGCACTTACGACTTGCTTAAAAACCTCAAGATTTTCACCTCAATAGAACACATCAACAATCTACCTAGTCGTGCAGGGGCGCTGGGCGAGCCTCACCTTGCCCTGCGCTTTCCTTCTATTGCGTTCCTTGTGTTGTGCGACTTGCCTTAGTGTTTCTGTAATATTGCAGACTTGCCCTTGCTATTTGTTTTGCGATGTATTTCTTCTTGGTCGAACTTGCTTGGTTGCTCCAACTCGTCGGTTTTATGTGGGCCGACACCTCTTCACAATATCGAGCCAACCCTTCCTCTTGTGCAGGCGTGCCCCTGGGCCAACTTGACTTGGGTCATGCGAGTGACCCTCATGTGTGCCCAGGGGCTTTGCTTTGGTGCGAGCATGCCTAAGGCACAGGTGCTCTACTGTCGTGTGCTTCACACTATGTCACTCGCTGCACTCCCTTATCATGTACTCCATCCACTTTGCAAATTTCATGTTTGTTGCTTCACTTCGTTTAGGGAAGTTTTGCCCTCTACCAACCTCATCTTTTTGCCTTATGTCGTTCGAGTGGGCGTGCTCGCTATGTTGCACCTGGCGCAACACTCGACTCCTCGCCTTCATGTGGGCGCGCCCAAGGTGCACACTTTATCCTTGTGCTATCTCCATGTGGACATGGGTGCCCCTCCTGTGTGGGTATCCTCATGTTTTTGACATTCTAGTGTCGTGTGTTCCAAATCTTCTCCAAGTTGTTCCTCGTCGCGTGTGTGTTCCTCGTCGCGTGTGTGCGTCTTACCTTTTGCGGTCTGTGCCTCATCGTGCGATCTCCCCAACTCATTTCCAGACTTCGATATTTCACCACTCCTAGTGGTTGTGGATTGTTATGGGCGCTAGTTGGTCTTGGTGCTAACTCGAGGTCTTGACATCCTCTCCCACTTTACAAAGATTGTTGCCCTTGACAAAACCATTTTAGCAAACTTCTTTTCCAAGTCTTCTATCCTCATTGCAACAATCAAATATCTTCACCTATGACCTGCTCCATGCCCATAACTTGTCGCAACCCTACAAGAACATCATGCGTTGGTACCCCTTGTGTTGGTGACTAGTCGAGTAGCTAACCCGACCATAGTGCCTCCTTCACAAGAACGCATGCATCTTAGCATCATCACAACTATCATTACATCCTGCCATCATGCAATCATCCATCTGCTTTGCCACTGTGGTTTGCTTATCACTTCAAGGGGTTTCATTGCCCTGAGAAGATGACAACGAACCCATCTTCGCTTTAAGTTCATAAAAAGTGTGGGGAAGGGAAGGTTGATGACCTTCCACTCCCTTCTTCATCGTGTTCCAACATCTCAATACAAGTGTCCACATCTAACTCTTCTAACTTTTGCATGTATGACTCATGATCTTCCTTTTGTTGGTCCTTTGATTCTATAACCTTGTATTCTATCTTTCAAATGGAAACAAGAAGAGGCTTCTATTTTTTTTCTTTTTTCTTTTAATTAAATTAGAAGGAAATTGTAATTCCACATCACATGACAACTTGTACTTAGGGAGACTTACTTAGCTCAGTGAATTCGAGTTGAGGGTTAAATTAGAGGCATGTAGAGTCCTCTCCAAGTTTTATGGGGTCCAATTATATTTTATTTTGAGTTGTAATTATCTAATTTAATTATTTGAGTTAAAATCAGTTTAATTAGTTCTAACTATTGGAGGAGCTATTGAGAGGTCCACTGAATTAAATCTGATTTAATTCATATGCAATGATCAATCAGATAATTGATACTTAACTACAAATAACTGATGCATGTCAGTGATGAGGAAAACCCAGTTGAGATTGGAATTAAAGGGAAGTGTACTATCAATTGTATAATTAGAAAATTGTACAAGTGGTGCATGGATTCAACAGAAGGCCTTATATGTATTGCACAATCATTAATTGAGAATTTCCTAATTAATAGGGTCTCAATTTTCCTAGGGATTGTGCAAGCAAGGTGGGGCATCCAGAGGCTAGAAATTGGTCAAGTATTGAACCAAGCTAGCTTAAGATTGTGTGAAACAAATAGAGATAGTGGAGAAAGCTCTCAAGCATGAGAGAAGCATTGTATTGTTTCATATTCTTTGACTTATGCAATATACATATAGCAGGGTTTTTCGCTGAGGGTTTCCTAGATAAATATGTGTTGTGCGATTGAAATTCTTTCTCTATTTTGTTCATGTGATTGTGCGATTGTAATTTGTTTTCACAATTTGTAAAATATATTCAAGTATTTTGTTTTATCATATTGCAAGATGAATTGAATCTATGTGGATTTTCTACATGGTATCAAAGTAGGAATCACTATAGAAGAGAAGAATACGAGTTTGTTTTGAACAAATGAATCGAATTTGTAGATCTACTCTTCAGGACTAACAACATGACCATGATGTCTTTATGTGGATTGAGACTTGAATATGCCCTTTAGGGTAGGTCCAATTACATAGCTTGGAAGAACAATATGGAAGCAATGTTGGAAGCAACAGGTTGAATGAGTTCATAAACAATGATATTCCCAGGCTCGCAACAACCAATGCTCAAAATCTTGATGCATGGAAGAAGAATGTAGCAAAGGCGAGAAGGATTATGTTAGAAGGAGTTCAAGATCTTATTGTCTCGAATCTCCATGGAAAGGCATATTACAAGATCAGTTGAATCTATGTGGTTTCTACATGGTATCTGAGCAGGAATCACTATAGAAGATAAGAATATGAGTTTGTTTTGAACAAATGAATCAAATTTACAGATCTACTATTCAGGACGAACAACATGACCATGATGTCTTTCTGTGGATTGAGACTTGAATATGCCCTTGAGGGTAGTTCGAATTACATAATTTGGAAGGACAAGATGGAAAATGTTGGAAGACAATGGGTTGAATGAGTTCATAAACAATTATATTCCTAGGCCCGCAACAACAGATGCTCAAAATCTTGATGCATGGAAGAAGAATGTAGCAAAGGTGAGAAGGATTATGTTAGAAGGAGTTCGAGATCTTATTATCTCGAACCGCCATGGAAAAGCAACTCCATATGCTATGTGGAAGGCCTTAATAGATTTGTTTCAGAACAACGACGGAAGTTGGCGCTGAATGGCAAGCTCAGGAAAATCAAGATGGAGAAGGACGACACAATACCAAAATACTTGATGAAGTTCACTCAATGTTGAGATGGCTTGGAAGTGTTGGTGTTACAATTGTCTAGGATGATCCGGTGAGCTTAGCATTTCTAGGCCTTCCCAAGAGCTAGCATAACTACCATGATTCGGTGAATGGGAGGGAGAAGCTACCAGAGCGATTGTGGTCCGACTTGGTACAAGAAGATATTCAACGGAATACCAAAGATGGATGCTCATCAAAGACTGATGTTGAGGAGAATTGCGCCTTGGCTGGAAAGAAAAAGAAAAGGAAATGGAAGGCATCCCATTCCAAATAGGATTCTAGTTAGGCAGGCAAGAAGGACTTGTTGAAGATGAAATGTTTTCACTGTCATGAGTTGGGACACTATGCCACAAAGTGTTTGCACAAGAAGGCCAACAAGAATCTCTCAAGAAGAGCGAAAAGCGAAACACTTGCTTCACAATTCAAGTTGGATTTCACTCTCATCGCATGCATGGTGTCATCAGTGATGGGTTCTATGTGGAACCTGGATAGTGGAGCTTCATCCCATATGACTGACAACAAAGAATTCTTCAGTGACTTGAGGAGAAGGATCTTAGATGCACGTCGAGATAGGAGATGACGGGAGGTATAGTGTGACTGACATAGGTACTGTTACCTTTCAGAGGGAGTCTGGTTTTCCTCTCATATTAAAAGTGTCATGTATGTCCCTGGTTTAAAGAAGAATTTAATCTCAGTTGTTATGTTAGAAGACCCTGGCTATGATGTGATATTTAGCAAAGGAAAGATGTTCATTCGTCACAAAGCCACGGGACAGGTGAAGAAGATTGGGGTTCAGGGAAAAAACCTTTATAAATTAAATGTAGAAGACTGTGTTGCCTTGAAAATGAAAGTAGAGATGGTGTAGAGTCGAGACATTGGTGAGTTATGGCATATAATATTGGGCCATCTACACCATGGAACTTTGAATATTATGCAATAGATTTCTACAAGTCTTCCCAAGAGTCCACTTGAGTAGCGAGATACATGCAATGGGTGTACATTGGGTAAGTACACTAAAGCCACCTTTCATGATAATGACAGTTGAGCGAAGACGATCCTTGAAAGAGTTCACTCAGATGTGTGTGGACCTTTCTCGACAACCTCCACAAAAAAGCACAGGCACTATGTGATGTTTGTAGATGATTTTTTCATGTCAGTGTTGGATATTCTTCATGCAGAAGAAAGATCAAAGGTTCTCAAAATTTTGTGAGCTCAAAGCACTTGTCGAGAAAGATACATGGAAGAAGGTGAAGGCTCTTAGAAGTGACAACGATGAAGAATATGTCTCAAATGAATTCAATAACTTTTGTGCTTCAGGAGGAATTTGACGAGAATTGATAACACCTCATGACCCACAATCGAATGGGGTTGTAGAAAGGAATAACAAAACTATTGGGCGATTTCGCATGATCAGGGCCTATTGTTGCAATTGTGGGCTGAAGCATGCCACACATTAGTGTTTGTGCAGAACAAAAGTCTTCATCAGATTCTCAGGATAAGTACACCAGAGGAAGTTTTTTCAGGTACGTAACCAGATGTGGCGCACTTTAAAATTTTTGATTCATCAGCTTATTGTCATGTAACCAAAGATGGTAGGAAAAATCTAGAGCCAACAACTGAGTTGGGAATTTTTGTGGGGTACATCGATACACCTCACAACTATCTCACATGATGAGAGTGGTCATAAGATATGTGAAATTCGATGAAGAGAAGACCATGCGAATTTCTCTTAAGAGGGAGCTTCATTTGCATGCAGTTGAGGAGCTCATTAAGAGAATTTTGAGGTCTAAAATGGGTCTCCTAGGGAAATAATGAAATAATAGCTAAACCAATAAAATAATATTTATGAATTTGCAATTCACTTTTTGCACAAAAATCAATGTAACCATGATAAAATTCAATTCAAAAGTTGTACCAAAATAAAAATTAATAAAAAAATTGTATTGATGTGACTATAAATATGAAAGAACTTTTAGAAAATGTCATTATCATTGAACAACAAATGCATTTGTCCTTTGTACTTAAATAACTTAAAATAAAATATAAATATAGATTCATAAAATCTTAATTATATAATATATTGTTAGATCTAAGATTTTTGTGATCTATAATGTAGATAAATGTCTTTCAGATTAATCACATCTTTCGAATAATGTTATGTTAGATGTGATAAATGTTTCTCGGATTAATCACATCTTTCGGATAATGTTATGTTAATCCGAAAGACATTTATTTATATATAATATACTATTAATTAAAATTTATATTATTTAAATTATATAATAACATGTGATTTATATACTATATAAAAATAATATAATAGATGTAATATATTGAATTGATTTGATTTATAATATAGGAAGAAATAATATATAATACAAAAATGAATATAATATATATTTTATAATATTTAGATAATTTTTCATAATATTATATATATATATAATATTAATATAATCAAATGTAATGTAATCAAATGAAATGAAATGAATTGAGATGTATTTAAAATTAAAAAAAAAACCATTGAAATAAATTTAATTTATATTTATAAGTATAATATAAGATTTATATACGTTGAAATTTAGATTTTTTTGCCTCAAAATATGTTGAACTTAATATACATTTTTTCGACATACAAAACCAATATACATTTTTTCATCATATAAAACTAAATTTCTTTTTTTCCTTTAATTTTAATATGTTTGTATTGCTATTAATATTATAATAATATTATTTATAAATTTGATTTATCTTAAAATTACAATGTTGTTTTTTTTTTAAAATTTTGATTTCATATGTATAATATATATGTATAGATATTAACTTATAATTAATTTGAAATTGTAATATTAAATAAAATGAGAAGAATATATAATTTAAAAATAAATATATGAAAATATACAAATATAATATTCATTGAAAAATGTGTAAATACATGAAGATTATGTAGGGATATACATTGTTTCTTTCAAAAATATGAAATGACAATAATAATAATATGTTATTCAAAAAGTGTGAAATGACATTTATTATGAGTACTTTACTTTATGAGTTTAAAAGTAATTAAAGCACTACCATGGTTAACCATGAGTTTTTATCCACCATTAAGAATGTTATAAATAAGTACCTTTAATTCAAACAATGCCACATCAACCATTAGGGATGATGTCATCCCCTAAAATTTGATTGGTTTTCATAAGTTAATTTTGATTGTACATTTTACTTAGGAGGTCCATTTTAGACCTCAAAATTGCCCTATTGCTTAGCTCCAAAAGAAGAACCTCACGATGTGGAGAAACAATAAGCAGAGGAACATAGAGTGTAAACATCCACTCATGTAGAGACATCTAGAGATAGAAGGAAGCACACTAGAGAGGCTGACAGGTTGGTGCTTGATGCTAGAGAGAATGTGGGAGCACCCACATCACAACACAGGCAGGGAATGTGCCTAAAGCGATACACTGGCTACATGGCTCTTATGAGCGAGAGTGTAGAGATTGAGCCATCCTCATTCGAGGAAGAAATGCAACAATTTTTTTGGGTTTGATGCCATGGTAGAGGTGTATGATTCCATAAAAAACAATGCATGGGAAGTTGTCCCAAGACCAGAGGGAAAGTTAGTTATAGAATCGAGGTGGATCTACAAGGTGAGGTAGGGAACAAATGGGAGTGTTGAGAAACACAAGGCCAAATTTGTGGAATGTACTCTAATGACATAATCCTCCACTATGCATTAGAGTTATTTAAGAGTCATTGCAAACATGTTTAACATTGCAATGTATAGCGAACGCATCTACAATCACAAGATCCGTGTTTATGTTTTTCAGATAATTTTGTGGCTCTCTCGCCGAGGTTGGAGAGGCGGTCGTGGATGAGCTCTCACTGCTTCGTTATCCTGCTACCGTCGCATATAATTCTGAAGCCTGTTAATATAGTGCTATACAAAAGTCTCCCAATAACACAGGTTGATTCTCGGATTTAAGCATTGATTCTGTAAGCTACGATTGCTCCTCTGTCTATGAACATGATACTTCTATGGGGATTTTTCATGTTGAAAAACGATTCCCAAGAAAGGGCACGTCGCAGACAGAGGAGCAATTGTAGCTTACAGAATCAATGCTTAAATCTGAGAATCCACCTGCGTTATTGGGAGACTTTTGTATAGCACTATTTTAACAGGCTTCAGAATTATATGCGATGGTAGCAGGATAACGAAGCAGTGAGAGCTAATCCACGACCGCCTCTCCAACCTCGGCGAGAGAGCCACAAAACTATCTGAAAAACATAAACGCAGATCTTGTGATTGTAGATGCGTTCGCTATACATTGCAATGTTAAACATGTTTGCAATGACTCTTAAATAACTCTAATAATTTTCAGTTTGAAGCCTGCTCAGAAACAGAACCCAGGCTAAGAAAATTTATGGATGAAGCCACTTCGATCCTCTCGCATGCAGGTTTTCACAGCTCAGATAAGGCCACGTTCTAACATGGAGTCGCGCCGACCGGACCTTGTCTTTCTCTTTGAATCATAACTCTGAAAGCTCTCCGACCTTAGACGAAGCAACAAAGGAGCGCTCCCTCTCCCATGCCGAAGATCTCCACGAAACGCAGTCGGAAAGTCATCAAAAATCCATCTCTTCTGTGCACACGTGGTTAAACACCCCGCTCCAAACAGAAGCAGAGAAATTCAAATCTGAGAACCGCGGAACTGAGGCACAGGACCTCTCCTCAACAAAATCCTGAAAATTTTGCAGATTATCAGAGGCCGCAACTCTTGAATCTAGAAAGGCCACCGTAGGTTCGAATTTTCACCAGGAATCAATCATATCATAACTTTAGCCCTGTACCAACACATTACATTTGGTAATCGCTGTATTCAAATGCCACTTGATCAGAAAGAAAAACGTCAGCACGCGCCATATTCCTTTCTCACTAGTTTCTCCAACGATGCCGTGTACAAACTAACACTACAATGCAGTAAAAAATTACACTCTCTGCAACAAATTACATTCTTTCTCTATCCCAGTACGAGCCTGAAGCTTTGATACCATGATAGAAATAAATAAAATCACACAATTACAGAAACACAATCATATATTATGCGCAAATGGTGTATGTGTAAACACACTCACACACCCGGATTACATTCAGATTACTCTATTAAATAGAGTTTCTGAGATCCAACTTATTCCTAATTTAGAGAGAGAGGTTGAGAGAATGTCTCAACCATCACAAACCTCTCTCAACCATCACAAACCAACTTCTCAAATATGTAATGTAAGCATTAACTCCAACAATACAGACATATTGACGAAGACACTGTCAAGAGGAAAATTCGAGTTTCACAGAGGCAGGATCGGGGTAGCAGAAAATCTCTTTCTTGTTGAGAGGAAGTGTTGAAAATGGCAACAAGAAGATGATTCTAATTTAATTTTTCCTTCATTAAATTAGAAGGAAATTGTAATTCCACATCATTGACAACTTGTATGAGTTAACGAAGTCAGGAAGACTTAGTTAGCTCAGTCAATTTAAGTTGAGGGTCAAACTAGAGGAATGCAGAGTTTTCTCTAAGTTTTAGGTGGTCCAGTTACAATTTATTTTGATTTGTAATGATTTAACTTAATTATTTGAGTTTAAACCAGTTTAAATAGTTCTAACTGTTGAGGAACTAGTGAGAGGTCGAGTGAATTAAATCAGATTTAATTCACATGCAGTGATCAATCAAATACTGATAATTCGTTATAAATCGCTGATGCATGTTAGTTTTGAGGAAGACCCAGTTGAGATTGGAGTTAAAGGTAAGTGTACTATCATTTGTATAATTAGAAATTTGTATAGGTGGTGCATGGAGTCAACAGAGGCCCTTATACGTATTCTGCTATCATTAATTGAGAATTTCCTAATTAATAGGGGCTCAATTTCCCTAGGGATTGTGCAAGCAAGGCAAAGCATCAAGAAACAAGTAATTGGTTAAGTATTGAACCGAGCTAGGCTAGGATTGTGTGAGACAGATAAAGATAATGCATAGAGCTCTCAAGCCTGAGAGAAGCATGGTATTTTTTCATATTCTTTGGCTTATGCAATATATAGATAATGAGGTTTTTAGCTGAGGCTTTCCCCAAATAAATATGTGTTGTGCAATCAAAATTATTTCTCTTTATTGTTTATGTGATTGTGCGATCGTAATTAGTTTTCGCAATTTTTAGAATAGATTCAAGTATTTTGTTTTAGCATATTAAAATATAAGTCAAATCTATGTGGATTTTCTACAATTGGATTACTCAACAGTTCTTCCTCCCTTCCATCATGTATGAACAACTTCTTCAAATGTGGCACGACCAGTGCTTCTTACTGTTTCATAAATTCCATCCCCAAAACTGCTTCATAATCATCCATACGGATAATCATGAAGTCAAAATTTCCTTGCCATTTACCAATTCTCACTTCCACATCTTCTACAATTCCAGTGACTTGATGAGGTGGTGAGTTCACTTCTTTAAAATGTGCTTAAATTGGAACAAAATTTAGTCCAACCTTCCTTGCTGCCTCTTCTCTCAAGAAGTTGTGGGTCTCTCTGCTGTCCACCATGGTGAGCATCGTACCTTGCCCCACTTTCATCTCAACATACTCCATCTTATGCCTCTCAGGATCACACTTAGGGACAACCTCCATTGTTGTTGCAACACCAAGAATATGCATCACACCAACTGTTGTTTGTTCTTCTTCCTTCTTTCCACCTGATTGCCTAATGGCTGCACCACTTGGTCTTAAAGGACAGTTCTTTGCCACATGATAAGCCTTGCACAACCAACACTTCAATGGTTTCTTCCCTTTTGGTTTTCCACTTGTCTTTCCTTCATCTTCCTTTGAATTATTTTCCTTTGTCTTATCAGACTTCTTCTTCTTGTCTTCCACTCTTTCTTCATGATGTTCAACCAACATACCAACAACAAGAAATTCCAACTCAAGTGTCTTGATATTCTGTCACTTTACCTCATTGCGAGCCCAAGGTTTCAATCCAATAACAGAGTTAAATACTTTGTATTTCTTCGCCATGTCTGGTAACTTCAAGATCACACTAGCAAATTTGTGTTGATAAGATTGTAGACTCCCAAATTGCTTGATATACTCGATCTTCGTACAAGCATCCCACATTTCATCTTGTGGGATGAAGTGATCCAACAATGCTTCCTTCATCTCTTCCTAAGACGTGATTTCCTCAACATCACCATGGGCCATCTGATCCACCCTTATTAAGACATGATTTCCTCAACATCACCATGGGCCATCTGATCCACCCTTATTCGCCACCACATCTTGACATCCTTCGTTAGGCTTTGTGCAACAACCTTCACCTTCAGTTCTTCAGAGGCAAGCTCCAATCTCTCAAAGTATTGCTTTATGTCACACAAAAAGTTTCCAAGAGTCTTGGCGCTCCTTACTCCATCGTATGAATCAGGCTCCTTTATTTTGAAGTGGGCAGCTCCGCCAATCGAACCTTGTCCCACTTCTTTCTTCAAGATCACAACAACATTCAAAGCTTCGACAAAACTCTTCTGCAACTTTGCGATCTGTTCCATTCTTTGATCTCTAGCAGTATCAAGTTCCTTTACTTCAATCATGGTTTGATCATACCTCCATTCAAGGTATTCATATTTCACCTTAAGTTCTTCATGACTTGCTTCCTGCTCAACGATATTCTCCTCGAGTTCGATGTTCTTTTCCTTAAGTTTTCCCTCAAGTTCAACCATATTTGTTTTCATCTCACCAACATTGTCCAACACCTTGTTCAACAAAATTGTCTCAGTGGTCATGTTGTACTCACCTGTCACTTGAGGCTCTTCACGAGCGTTTGCCATTAGTCGACTTTGTGACCGAGTTATGACCATAAACAACCAACTCTCAACTCTGTCACACCATGTTCAACTTGGCCCTCACTTGGTTTGTCTCCGCTTCTGCTAAATCATAATTCAACACACTTCTGCGAACACCCTCTCTTGAAAAACAAGATTTTATTCCAACTATCATGGCCCCACGTTGTGGGTGCTTTTAGTCAACCATGGGTGATGTGCAACACTGACGAGATGTCGATGCAAGTTATACAACTACTTTCACCCAGACAACACCTAACACTTCAACACTTAATTTTTTATTTAATTTCACTTACTTCTTCAATTCATTCAATATCCAGTGAAAATAACACTTCTATTCATTTACTTCTTTCAATTATACAATTTTGCGATAATGTAATCTTAATAGAAACATAAGCGCGATATCGCAAACACAATAGTGAAAAAAAACATGCAACGAGAGGGAGAAACTCCCAAAACAACTCCACCCCTAAAGTTCTTTTATTACTTGTAATATAATTTACAACATTAAATATAATATTACAATAGTGAGACAGTCCCTTGGCCTGGGCCAACGAACTCATCCAAAAACTTTACCAAGTCATGTAACTCTTCCCTCACCTACGACCTGCCTAGAAACCCCAAAATTTTTGCCTCAACAGAACATATCAACAATCACCTAGTTGTGTAGGCTTGCTGGGCGAGCCTCATCTTGCCCCGCGCTTTCCTTTTGCTGCGTTCCCTGCGTTGTGTGACCTACCTTGGTGTTTCTGCAATATTGTATATGTAATATGTTCAACGATGTATTTCTTCTTGATCGAACTTGTTTGGTTTCTCCAACTCATCGAGCTCCTCTCTTATTTATATGCTTCTTTGCCCATGGGATTTATGTGGTCCGATGCCTCTTCACAATATCGAGCTGACCCTTCCTCTTGTACGGGCGCGCCCCTGGGTTGACTTGACTTGGGTCGTGCGGGTGCCCCTCATGGGCGCACGAGCACTTCGTCTTCGTGCAAGTGCACCCAGGGAGAGGGTGCTATTCTGCTGTGTGCTCCACGCTACATCGCCTATCACAAATCCTTATTGATTACTCCATCCACTTTAGAACTCGCATATCAGTCACTTCTCCTCAATTATGGCGGTCATGCCCCCAAACGGAATTTTCGTTCTAGTTTGTGTCATTCGGGTGAGTGCGCCTGTCGTGGCGTGCTTGCTATGTCGCACTCGACGTAGTGCCCGATGCCACGCCTTCGTGTGGCGCATCGAGGGTACGCGCTCCTATATCTCATGCATGCTGCCTTGTGCTGTTACCGTGTGGACCCGGGTGCCCCTCCTTTGTGTAGGCGCTCCCGTCATTTTGATGCTCTTGTGTCGTGTGTTCCAAGTCTTCGCCAAGTCGTTCCTCCTCGTAGTGGGAACCCTACCATGTGCGATTCACACCTCATCATGCGATCTACCTAACTTGGGTTACGTACTTTGTTTTTTTCCACTCCAAGTGGTCATGGGTCATCATGGGTGGCCATTGGTATTGGTGCCAAATCGGGGTCCTGACACCGACAATGGGGTGGGAGCTTCAAGGAGAATCGATAGTATCCTTGGCCTAAGCCTTATGTCTCAAGCACTGGTTTTGGCCATTGGATGATGGAGGATTTAAAACTCCCTATTTGGACAACCACTGTCGCAATGTAATGTGATTGATGGGTGTTATTGGGATGCCTACCCCACCAACCCTAACTTAACTATACAATTCTTTTTCCTGGTGCCCAATTGATCTTAAATCTATGTTGGTTAGAATTATGTGGTTGCTTTTAATAGTCTTGTCTTGGAGGTGCTAACCAAGCGTTTATTCACTGTAATATCCCTTTCAAAATATTTTGCAGGTTTTTTTGGAATTGACTCAGCTATAAAACTGCCAAAATATTTCCATGTAAAATACCTTCAGATATTTAAGCCGTTACATTATAAACAATTTGCATACATCAAACACAATATTTACGACAAAACAAAAATAGAATCTTAAGTATGAGGAGTTTTCACAGTGCATTATATTAGATATCATTTTTGGGATTCAACTGCGTTATGTAAGTCATTAACCTATGACCATTTCCATGAGTGGTAGTTGTAACTGACTAATTTATCATGATTTTTGAATAGTCCACTAAGCACTCATTGCATCAGGTGATGCTCACAGGGGTGAAGAAGTGGGATTGAAACTAGTGAAATGAATCACATAGCATCAATCATCACTTCCGGGGCTTGCACCCGGTAACCAGGAATAAATGAAGAAGTGGGATTGAAACTAGTGAAATGAATCACATAACGTCAATCATCACTTCCGGGGCTTGCACGGTTACCGAGTGCAAGCCCCGGAAGTGATGATTGACGCTATGTGATTCATTTCACTAGTTTCAATCCCACTTCTTCACCCCTGTGAGCATCACCTGATGCAATGAGTGCTTAGTGGACTATTCAAAAATCATGAGAAATTAGTCAGTTACGACTACCACTCATGGAAATGGTCATAGATTAATGACTTACAGAACGAAGTTGAATCCCAAAAATGATATCTAATAAAAATAGAATCAACAACTAAAAAATAGACAACACAAGCATGTAGTAGATCTCAACCTTATTTTATTAATATAAAAACTGCTGGTACAAAACTGGAGATGGCTGAAGTAATGGCCCAAATATATCTACAATATTGCCACAACTGGCCTCCAAAATAAAATGGAAATAAATAAACTGCAACCTGTGAATCCTTAATGGATCCACCAAGGGAAGAGATGGGTGCTCGCACACTCTTACTAAATCACCCGAGGGTTTTTGTCCTGGGGCTACTGCTGAAGTAGAGAATCAAGTTCTCAAACCTCTCACACAAACAATGATCCGATCCAAGATGTCTCCCAATGACCTCCGCTTCTCCTTTTATAGATCTGATAGATAGATCTCTAAGCCTCTAGAAGCATCTTATTTTATTATTTTATTATACTTCTAGAAGGTCCTCCATTGAATCTATCAAAGTGACTTTTATTTTAATTCTATTTCACTTAAGTCAGTTTTGGCCCTTTTCCCCCAATTAATCATTTTTCCTTTAATTAAATAGCTAATTAAAGTCATTTTTAATGAATGAAAATGGTAAACCACCCACCATACTCTCACCAACCATTATAAGTCACTACTCATCATCCCATCCTGAAGATTGCCTCATTACGGTTCCAATGATCTATTACACTGAGGTGTTCCATCAAATAATTTTCTCAGAATACCTCCTCGAGCATAATTAATTAATTCAGGCTCCATAATAATGCTAATTTTGAAAGTTTTCGGAATGTGACGGAATGAAAGACAAATTGTGCTAATGACGAAATATGCCAAGCGAATGCCATCAAATCCCTAAAAAGCTCCTAAAAAATCTCTCCTGATAACCCGGACCTGCTCTAATGGCCTGGCCATCCCCTGTCTTGGAAATCCACCCTGGCTATACTATGGAGAAAAATAAAAATTGGAACATTACAAATCCTTCACCCCAAGATTGCTTGCCCTCGAGAATTCCAAATATGTGGACCATCCTGTTGGCCCAATGTAGCCGAGACCTAATGCCTAGATCCCATACTAAACATTGGGTGCTGCTATGCTCTTGTTTCAAGTCGCCGTAAACAAACCCCTCAATGCCTGGATCCCAAAATGATCTCTCACTATACCTATCGTCGACCAATCCTCCTAGATCTTAATGCTACCATGGCCAATCATCGCCCAATTCCCATGGCTCGGACTGCTCACTATCTCTGGCTATAACTGATGCTCCATGAAGTGAGTACCAACTCAACAACTCTCTCCAATCCAACCTTTGGCTTAGGCCAAGTTCAATCCTGCTCTTATGATGCTGGGCTAGTGCTACTGTAGTACTGAAGAACTGCCAGTATACCATCCACGACCCACTGAAACATAACATAAATACCTCATCTAAGGGCCCCTGCTGAGATGTGCCCCAAACTAAGAATGGTACCCCATCAATAGGATACCAACTCATGCTTCTTTATCCAATCTATAAATGATATCTTCCAGGGGAAGAAGGCCCGTATCTCTATAATAGGCCAAAGTGGGCAAGATATGTTGCAAGCCCTATCAATGTACTCTTGGAGTGTGATGCTCCTTGAAAGTACTGCAACTCGACTAATTCCCTGTGCCTCTACGTGCACCTCATTAGTGGGTTGGCCCAAAGATGGATGCAACACTATCTCCAACAACTCCTCCCTCTCCTGATTAGGAGTGCCATGCTCCTACTATTTGCTGACCTCCCATAGATGCTAGAGAGAATGTGGGAGCACCTAGATCAAAGCACAGGCAGAGGAGGTCACTAGATCAGTACACTGGCTACATGGCTCTTATGAGTGAAAGTGTAGAGATTGAGCCATCCTCATTCATGGAATAAGTGTAGAAACTAGTATGGGTTGATTTCATGGTAGATGAGTATGACTCCATTATTAGGAACAGTGCATGGGAAGTTATCCCAAGACTAGAGGACAAGTCAGTTGTAGGATCCATGTGGATCTACAAGCTAAAGAAAGCAACAGATGGGAGTGTCGAGAAACACAAGGCCAAATTGTGGCTAAGGGTTTATCTCAGGTCGAGGCAATATATTATGAGGAGATCTCTAATCCAGTAGCAATGTACTCTTCAATCAGATCTATTATAGCACTTTCATCACAAATGGGATGTAAGATACATCAGATGAATGTGAAGAAAACATTCCTACACAGAGTGATTGAGGAAGAGGTGTACATAGAGCAGCGGAAATGATTTGAGACCTTCGACAGAGAGTCACATGTGTGCAAACTCAAGCGAGTGTTGTATGGATTGAAACAAGCACCTTGTGCTTGGTGCACCAGAATCGACAACTATTTCATTGGGTTGGGCTTCCCCAAAAGTGCAACATATGCAGACCTTTACCATATTGTGGTTGAAGGTAAATTATTGATCATAGGATTATATGTCGATGATTTAATTCTAACAAATGATGAAACACTGATAAAATATTGCAACTAATATTTGGAAAGAAAATTCAAGATGGAATACATGCGGATGTTGCATCATTTCCATCGTTTGGAAATTTGTCAAAGAGATGGGGAATTATTTGTATCTCAAGGAAAGTATTCCAACGAGATACTGAAGAATTTTCACATGAAGAGCAGTAAACCGATGGAGAATCCTCTAGCATGGAATATGCTACTTCAGGCGAAGTGGTAGAGGTTACCATTTACAGGAAGATTGTGGGTTCACTTATGTACTTGGTGAACACACAACCGAACATGTGTTATACATTTAATCATCTCAGTTAAGCAATGTTTAAGCCAACCAAGCTCTATTTGAAGGCAGCTAAACATGTGTTGAGATACCTCAGAGGCACCACTTAGTTTGGTCTTTGGTACAGGTGGACAGAAGGAGTGAAGCTTCAAGTATTCACAGATGCATATTGGGCAGGGAGTCCATTCGACATGAAGAGCACATCAAGGGGAATCTTCAGTATTTGGTCAACATCATTTTCCTAGCACAACAAGAAGTAGAGATCAATTGCACTATGTTCAACAGAAGCAGAGTACATGGCTGCTATTCAAGCAACTTGTGAGGTTATCTGGATGAGGAAGATTCGTGTTGGGTTATTTGGTTAGTAGATGGATCCTACAGTGATTTACTATGATATGTCCCGTTTTTCATGATAGGTCCAAGCATATCGACATCTGGTACCGCCTGTTGAAGATTACAATAAGAAATAGTGAAATTGGCATCCAGAAACATCATTCCTTGATCCTAGTAAAAAATAAGCACCTATACTAGGTGGGGCTCACACATGCAATTTTTAGGTGAATGTCTATTTATATATGTGTGTGCATAATTTATTTATAGAATGCATGTCTATCTTTATTATCCCTTAATTTAGATGGAAAATAAACTGTATTCTATTCTCAATGTTGACTTGGAAATAGTTAACTGAAGTGGAAACTCAGTTAGCTAAGTGAATTTCAAGTTAAGAGGTTGGTTGGTGGACCATGCAGTGGACTTCATTGTAACTAAGTGATACAAAGTTGCAACGAAGTTGGATGTGTAGTTATGTGAGTTGTTATTTAGTTTAACTCAGTTAAGTGAGTCAAAATCAGTTGTGCTAGTTGTAACTAAAGATACACTAGTGAGAGATCAGTGAATTACTTATTTAATTAATTCACAAGTAGTGTCTCACATGCAACTGAAGAAATACTACTATTAACTACATGCACGTCAGATCCAGTGGAGACCCAGTTGAGAGATAGGTGAAAGGGTCTGGTTGACTATTAGTTGTGACTATAGTGATGCATTCAATGCATCCACACACACATTGGAGATGCTTAAGAGGATTGTGTAGTCAAGGCTGGCCATATCGAAATCATTCAAAGGTTCTTGACCATCAGGGATTGCGCAGTGGAGGCAGGCTGTCAGGAGGCAGTAAATTGGTGCATGTGTGCACCAATTTTTGTATGACAGTGTGAGACAATTTTATATTGTACAGAGAGCTCTTGGAGTAGAGTTTTGTATGAGATTGGTTCATGATCCATGATATACATAATATATGATAGTTGGGGTTTTTAGCTTTAAGATTTCCCAGTGAAAGCATCTTGTTATGTGCTATTGATTTTTCTTCATATGTTTGTAATTGGCGATTTAATTTCAGCAAAGAATTAAGTAGAAGGATTATGTATTTAATAGTAGATTTAATTGTTAGATCAGGAGAGTCTGGTAATACATCATTGTATTTTTTAAATTTCTACATGGTATCGGAGCAGATAAGATTGCAATATTGAAGGAGTGCTGAGTTTTTTTGGTGGAAACAATCCGAAATTGCTGCAAGAATTTCTTGGTGCGACAGTTGAGTAAACATCAAAATGGATTTCAATGGTTTGCGGTTAGAGTATGCACTCTAGGGCAGCTCGAACTACATTGGATGGAAGGATAGGATGGAGGTGGTGCTTGAAGATAATGGCTTGAAGGAATTCATTGACAGTATCGATGGATGCTGCATTACTTGACGCATGGAAAAATAAAGTAGTAAGGGCGAGAAGGATTTTGTTGGAAGGTGTGAGAGACCATATTGTCTCAAGCCTTCATGGGAAAGCCAATCCATTTGCAATGTGGAAGGCTTTGACAGATTTTTTCCAAAGCAGCAATGACTATAGGAAATTGGCGCTGAAGGATAAACTCAGAAAAATAAAGATGGATAAGAACGACACTATTCCGGTATACTTAACAAAGTTTGTCCAATGTAGGGATGAGCTTGGGAGTGTAGGAGTAAGTGTTGCTGATGATGATTTGGTGAGTTTTCCTCTCTTGGGACTTCCTAAGAGTTGGCACAGTTATCAAGACTCTGTCAACGAACGGGAAAAACTGTCAGATTGAGAACGACTGTGGTCGGATCTAGTGCACGCGGAACACCAGAGATGGCTCTTCATCAATGCATGATGATGAAGAGGATTGTGCTTTGGCTGCCAAGGCGAAGAAGAAGAAGGGGAAGAACTTCCATTCTAAATCTGAGGTCGGTGAAGATGGAAAGGAGCACAACATGTCCAAAGTGAAGTGTTTTCACTGTCACGAGTATGGATATATTGCCATAAATTGTCCACACAAAAAGAAGAACAAGAAGCCTACTGGAGCTGCAGCTGGTGAGGCCCTTGACTCGCAATTTGAGCTTGACTTCTCATTGATCGCATGCATGGTGTCTAGTACATTGGGATTGGGGTGGTACTTTGATAGTGGTGCTTCCTTTCACATGACGGGAGATGAGAAACTTTCAGTGACTTGGAGGAGAAATATTTCTAGATGCATGTTGAGTTGGGCGATGATGGATGATACAATGTGATCGGCATTGGTACCATTACCTTTCATAGGGAGTCAGGTAAAATATTTCATTTAAAAGATGTAATGCATGTTCCTGGTGTTGGCTTGAGGGGTCATGACCTAGGTTCGGAGATTAAGGTTTGCCAACAAACCCCTATAATAATGGCCCTTTCGGCAGTGACTTGCTTGCACAGGCCAAAGTCTCACTCGAAGCAGTATGGGAGGGTACTGGAACCAGGTTTCCACACCCTGGGAGAGAGCAAGTAAGTCAAGCCAGTCTGCAATTATCAGATCTATACAGCCAGAGGTCCTTCACAGGAGTTTCAATAAATAACCATAATACAGTTTATCAGATCTAATTTACAGGCTCGCATCCACATGCGTACTATCAGCTATAATCACAGAACAATATATTCACAGCAGATTGACAGATCATAGATACATTTACCATAAACACAAACAGTTCGTAGTTTACAAACAAATACATCATCATATAAATCAAGTCCACATCAACCATAACAGATCGGATCCAGATAACATCAGATATCCACAATACTTCCGCACATCTATATCATTACCCAAAAATACTCTTACATTCCCCGAATTACCACTTGTGCACACAGCCAACAGGGTCTGCTCACTATAGGACAGAGGATCTCTGTGCACACAGCTAGTAGGATTTCTAACCCAAACAACCCTACCACATCTCTAACAGTTCGTACTTCGCATCAATCTCTATTCATTCCTACCTATGACTCAAAAAAGGTTCATCTATTTATAGCGGTTTAGCCTACACATCCAATTGTCCGCAAATCATGGTTTGCGGATTCTTGGTCTACCCTTGACCCATTTACAATGCGTTAGGGGCTTTGACCCACCACAAAACCCCTGCGTTAGACTAAACAATACAAAATTATACAAAAATGGACAAAATTCATAGACTTTGGGAGACCTTGCTCCAACAGTCCCCCAACACAATCTTGTGACTCGTCTCGAGTCACTGTGCTGGTGGGGCGTCAACCTGCATTTGCAATACTCTAATCGCCTCGGCTAACAGAGGCAACATGCCTTCGCTTTATATAGTTTCATTTTGTGCAACGTCGACCAATTTTTCTGACAGCGGTCCTTTAGTCGCGGCAGTGACACTTTCCAAAGTTTGGTTTAACTGCTTGATAGCAACATCCGCATCCTGTGAAATTTTGAGAGCTTCGTCATCCCACGACTTCAGTCGGTCACCAAGGATCTTCTTCTTTTTCCGAAGGTCATCAATATCTGCTTGGAGCGCTTGGCTGGTGCGCAGTTATTGCAAGCGCTGAGCGAGTACCAAAGTGGGCAAGGTGGCTTCGATTGTCTCGAACTCCTCTTCTTTTTGTCGCAGGTCCTGGTTTATCCCTCGCAAGATCGGATCGCGCTGGACCTTAGTCCATAACTGCATGGCGGTCTCTAGTAGCTGGGATCCCTGCGCAATCTGCCCTATGATAATGTTTGTGGCCGCGGTGACCAACGCAGTTCGCTGGGCCCGGACCTCCGGAGGTGTTTTGAGCTGTAACTTAGCCTGCAGATTTGTTATCTGCTGCTCCATGCGTGTCTTAACAACCTGAAATTCATCCCGGGAGGCCTTGAGGGCTGCGACCAGTCTTTCAAATTTTTCTTGAGGGGTGGCTGAGGCCAGGATCTCTGCGGGAACATCTGCGCAAATTCGGTGAATCGTGTTTTCGAGCTCCGTGTGCTTCACGGTGGTGAGACACACCTCAACATCCTTTGCAATGATTGTTTTCTCAGCTACACCGAGCTGTTGGTGCACATATTGGTCTCGATGGTGGATTTCCTGAAAGACATCAGTATGGAGACCCTGTAAGGCCTCATGGGGTAGCCGAGATAAATTCAGCTGGAATTCTGTACTGGCCTAGACTTGGAGTCCCAGGTTGGGTGGACTGAGCACCAGAGTTGTGCCAGGTAGAGAATAGAGGCGGTTGTCATCTATAACTAATGCTGCACTACTGGTGGCGGATGGTGGGCATACCGGGGTCGCACTAAGCTACAACGTGTCTGTCTTTAGTTGTAGCGCTCACAACTCTTCCTGAATTGTGTCAACCGCGGCTCGCTGTTGTTCTTCTAAGGCTGCCCATCTGTCTTCTGCGGCCAGAGTGACTGCATCATTGATTTGTTCTAGGTCTCCGTCAGTTAGTGTGATCATTTCGTCTCATTCCGCTTGCTGAGATCGCTGATTTTTCTGGGGCGTTTTGATGGGCTCGCTTGTGCGCTTCGTGTCGCGGGGAGAGGCGGGTCTGCCGACATCCAGACCTTCCGTACCCAATCCAGTCTATGAGTCCTTCTAGGGCGCTGTCTATACATCCTTCTGCTGCTGCGCATCCTTCTGGGTGGCCGCACTGGTGTCTTGTTTGGTACTCTTGGGCATACCTCTAATATCCGGGATGACGATAGGGGAGTTGACTCGGGACGTGATGGTGCTTCCAACGCCCATTGTGCCTGTTTTGAAGCCAATTTTCCAGTTAGGGGGCCAGAGCCCAATGACGTTGTTGATTTCTTCGTCCATCAACATGTAAGGAAGCGAAGTCTAGGCTTTCTCCTTATGCGCTCTGATCTGAACATTGTGCAGAGTGACCTAAAATGCGGCAATGCCATTGTATCTGTTGTATACGACTGGGTACAATCATGGTCAGGAGTTAATAGCTGCAGCGATGCTACTTTGAAAGAGAACCCAGAACACCTGGCTGTCCTCGAGCCATTGTGGATCCATGGAATCCCATAAGTGCGCATAGAGAGCCCCTTCGCACATGTCTGGGGTAATCTCAGGGAGGATTGACTCTGCAGGAGCTTCCCAGACAACTAATGCTATAAGAAACAACAACCAAGAGTAACAAAAGGCGTGACCCTGCTCCTAGGACTCACGAACGTTAGTTAGAAACTCATCGCACAAATTCTGTGCCCAATTAAAACATACAACTTTCGCACATTGGCCGACTAATCGAATGACAAAGGTTGGAACAGAGGTGACCTGACACTTCCTCATCATTTTACATGCTAACAACATGGCACCCAACTGCGTACCTTGGTCACTGATGGTCTTGATGATAAATCCCCGAGTATTATGGTCCACATGATACTTTTGGCGCACGAACTCAACAGTCTCCCCCTCATATTTCTTACCCACACGCTCCAGGGGGTTCAGGCTGCTCATGGGGAGACCAATAATCCGATGCATGAGCGCAGTGTCAATGGGGATCCTGTCCTGGATCCATAGGCATCCGTCATGAATGAGCACAAGAAATTGTCGTGCGAGCCGGTCCGTTACATTGTAGTGTCCAAAGTGGGGCATCCTAAGCAGATTCAGGAGCTTAGACCCCGCCAAAATATGTACCCAGCGTTGGGGGAAAACTTTGACCCCATCAGCACCATGAACTGTATCAAGGTATAACTCAGGTGCTAGCGCAAGGAAGGCCTCAAATTTGGCCAAATCATGATCGTTGAACTTAATTTCATGAAGGCGGCCAAAAGGTTCGCCTATGATGGGGACCTTCCCCGGGGTCAGCGGCATCCACAGGTAGGTGATCAAGCCATCGAGGTTATTTGGCATGCGCGTCGACGTCCTGCGTGTTCGCATGAAGGGGGGCAGCCAATTGATCAGCTCGACGGGCTGGGCCTCCTCTTGAGCAGCCCGCGGGGATTTCACGTTTCGCGGGGAGGTACGAGGATTTCCTGCAGCCCATTTCATAGGCTTCAGGGGCTTGCTTAAGCCCTGAGATTTTTATTTTCCTTTCCTAGTGGTAGGGCTAGGTGTGGAGAGGATTTCTTCGACTTCGGATTTGACCTCCACCACTTCCTCAGTGTCTTGGTCTACTGAGGTTACTGGCTCCGAGAGTTCGGCTTTGTGGCTGTCATGCTGGTGCGAAATATGAACTCAGGATTGCTATTGTTAGAGGGGGCAGGCTGCTCAGACATGAACGAGATGCTAGAGGCATAGAATTTCTTACAGCACAACTTTGTCCAGGACAACCAGGCTAAGTACAAGCTGTTCGAGCAATACAAAACCTGTTTCTGATCTATCTCACCTATTTTATAGCCTTGGGTACTGTTCAACGGTAGGGTAGACTTCGCGCAGGACTTACCATCAAGTAAACGGTAAAAAATCACCCAAAATTGCCACATTAAATACCGCCTGCCCGCTCCATCCAACAATAATTTGTTGTTTTTACTCAATTTGGCTGTTTAAACGGCTAGTTTTCGCACCTGGGGTGCACTCAACATACCCCTGCGATCCAAGCGCAGCCCTGCACTCCGAGAAACCCTCTCGCGTTCCCAGCGCATCGGCTTCACTATGCTGGGATTCCTTCCAACTGAAAGTCTATGTTTCCATAACCCAGCCTTCAAGACCTCTTGCGTCATCATCTTACCTACGTAGTGACCCCCTATTATATCTTTGTGGGCTTCGACCATGAGAGTGTAGTTTACACACTTCAGGCCATCGCTACGCATTACGTCATGAGGTGCGATATTGATAAATTCCACCGCTCGAGGAACCAACTCCTTCTTTTGTCGTATCAAATATTCGGCAGGTACTATGCCTGTGGTCAGGAACAGAGAGATCTCGGTAAGACGCGCATTTACGGCCTTACTGGTGAACAACTGCGTGTCAGGCAATCCTTCCTCACCCGTCTCAATTCGAGGCAAGTGATCCCGCTCTGTACTCAACTTTCCTGGCTTGATGATGATTTCAATGTCATATTCTTGAAGCAGTAGCCACATGTAGACTTCCCTCCCCAACACAATCATATTCCTTCGGCGCTCTAAAACCCAATGATCTGTAATCATCTTATAGTGGCTTTCTAATAGATGGTTCTGATACGTGTGTAGCTTGTAGGTGAGGGCCAACCCTTCCCTCTCCATGGTGGCATAATCGCATTCCGCACCCAAGATTGTCCGACTAGTACATGCGATTGTGTGATTACTGTCCCTGGTGCCAAGCTGCGTATGACCTAATTCACGGGAAATTCCTGAAGTATCCCTATGAAATATCATTGCTTGATCGGGGGAAGTGAGAATAGGTGCAACTATCAGCCTATTCCTGAGTTGTTCAAAGCTCTCTTGGTGCACGTTATCCCAGTTGAATAAAATATCATGCTTAAGCAGTGTTTTGAAAAGTTCAGTGATCAGTGCGTATCCTCGACTAGATTTTTTCTGTAGTAGCCCATATGTCCCAAGATCTTGCGCAACAACTTCGTAGTTGTGGGCTTTACCTGTGTGACTGGTGTGATGAGCATATTACCGATCTCCTTCTGCGTATGATAAGGCCGCCGTCCTTCTGGCCATGCATCTGAGTTGAGGGTGATGTGCATGCCGCCCAAGTTCCTCGTGACCTCCTTAGGTCCTGAGAACTTATCTATATATTCCATGATCAGTTCCGTAGTCTTGCTTACTGTCCCCTCATCCCAACAGTCCTCAATATTAACCCGCTTGGGTGGTAATGTCATATTGATGTTAACGCTTCGTGGTTTTAGTGGTTTCGTACGAGCCGCCTTATGTATCAGAGGTCCCCTAACTTTTCATTCCCCTCCTGATGCTATGATTGAGACCTTGCGCGGATTTGCGTGGAGCTCAACATTATCCTGAATTTTTGTTTCCCATGTGGGTCCTCCTCTTACCATGTCGGGGCTGGACTCACCAATCACAATGGTGTCGAGCGTCTGCAGAGCTTTATCAAGCACCTCCAATCGTCTCGTTAACCCAAATGTCCCTAGGAATTCGTCCCTTAGGGTTGTCCACTGGAAGGTGCACTGATGTAGCTCTGCATCGAGATACCAGGCAGTGGGAATTGGTCCCAAGGAATGAATAAACAAGTGAACCCATTCTTCTGTAGTATGATCGCACCATTGCTCCATCCAATCAAAAAAATGTTCACGCAGATTTCCTGGGCCTTGGAATCGCTTGACGCGTACATCTGTCGGCGGTTTAAACCAAAGTACCATCATATCTTGACATTTCTCCCATTCCTGGGATGCTTCCTTATGTGTATCCCACCACTTCGCAGGCTTTGTGTGCAGACCTAGGTCAAGAGCCCATAATTGTCGTTCTCTGGGAACCTTAGCTTCGAAGGTTCGCAAAAATTCCTTTATACTACCAGAGCCATCAAAGCGGGGTAATTCTCTTACCTCGGATGATATATATCGAAAGTCCCTAGTAATTCGTAGGCAACGCAGTGTAGAGATTTCCTGCAGTCGGTTTTTCCATGCTTCTAATTATTTGTTGGAGTCGGAGAAGCATTCGTTGTCCTTCTTCCAGTAAGGCATACCTTCGAATATAGGGTTTATCCAGTCTTCTTCCTTCACAGTTAGATTATAGATGTGATCCATCCCTTCTTCACATGCTGGCTTGGTGTACCTTTCTCCTTCTGTAGGGTCTAGTGGTACGATCACCCAAGTTCCCTCTCTTTCAAACACCATGCTTCGTTTCTTCAAGTTGATAATTCCACCCATATCAATGGCCCAATCCAATCCTATGAGTGTTGGGTAAGGGTCCGCATCTTCTACAATTTGAATGACTTCAAAGTCAGCTCGTACCTTAGCCTTGACGATATCTACAACCATCTTTAACAATCTCCCCAATGGTATGATCTTCTGTTGATTAGCCATGCACAGCTGGATAGTAGAGAATTCCAATTTAGGTTCTCCCATTCGTTTCCAAGTTTGTTTAGGTAGGATATTCGCATCTGATCCTAGGTCTAGAATTACTTGGTCCATTTCATAATCACCAATCTGCGCAGTTAATCGCATCTCTTGGCCCATGCATCTTTTTCGCTCATAAAGTTTGTGCACATCCCTAATCTTCATGATTGGGTCTGATTTTCCTGCGTAACTATCGAGTAGGGATTGGAGATTTTCTACAGCCTGGTGATTGCGCAGCAGCTTCATGCACGCCTGTAAGAATGGTTTGACCTCATCCTCGATTCCATTGTTTGGAGCCGATGTTTTGTTTTGAGCACAGTCTCGCCGGTCTATGATAGAGGTCTCCTTCTCCTTCTGTAAGCCCACACCTTCCAGTTTAGTAGCTGCTTTACGGATCAAAGGCTTCGTCTCAAATTTTCCCGCCGATCCTCTAGTGGCCATACCACTACGTGTTATTACATTAATGCTCAGTCCCTCTTCACGAGGTTCCGCCTTCACCAGTTGTACATTCTGCGTAGGAGTCTGTTGCTTTTCCTGCACCTTGGCCATTAGAATCGGGCAGTCCTCGATAACATGATCCAACTGTCTGCAAAATATGCAGGATTTCCGAGTTGGGTTTGTGCAGTCCCTTGAAAAGTGACCTATTTCCCCACGATTATAGTGGATTAATTGGCCTCTACCCCTACCTGCGCTTCCCCCTCGTCCCCCTCCCCTACTCCTGGATGGGGATCCTCCTATACCTGTGGGGGGTCTAGGTGATGAGGGGTTCGACAATACCCTATATAGATTTCCTCGGTCGATCATCAGATCATACGTTCGTCATGTCCTATATACCTACAAAAACTACACCACTGTTGTTTTACTTCTGGGATATATGCGGCAAGGCGGGGGCAGTGGTTGGTATCATGCAGCCCGGCAATGCGGCAGTCATCGCACCATAGCGCTGGCCCACTTGGTCCCGCAACTTCCCTAGGATGCAACGGGCTAGGTCCCCTGGCCTGTATGTAGTCCGCAAGCAGTGGGCAGTTATCTTTGGTATGGCCATTCACCCTGCATCGTATGCACCAGATTTTGGGGCTGGCCTCTATCCCTCGCTCCTTGTGCAGGTTTTGGATCTCCATGTGCATTGCTTCTAGATGTCCTTGTATCTGCTGTAATCCTAACTGGGTATCATCTGTTGGTGCAACTTCCAGTTTCATGGCAACCTCGAAGGCCTTCTCCTATGTTTCAATGGATTGATTACCCATAGGTACGCGCAGGTGGGGTAATAACATAGCAATGAACCATTCCATGTGTTTCCTGTCATCATACTGGAATCCTCCTTCTCTGATCACTTTCTTTAGTCGTTGATCTACTTCCCATACGGACTCAGATGGTCCTTGCTTGGAATCCTTCAAATAATTTACTATCTGAGAGTAGGACTTAGGTTTCTTGAACTGTTGTTTTAACGCATTCTTAATTTCTTCGATAGTTGCGTTCGCATGTTTCTCAATGTATCCCATGTACCAGTCCAGGGCTCGCCCTTCAAAAGCAAGGGCTAACTGTGCCCGCTTCACCGCATTGCTTACTACATTCTGCGCAGTCCATACCGATCCGGTGACAAACTATAAATGATCCATTTCCTCATCACCCATACCCTTAAAGGTAGGTAGCTTCATGTGCGTAGCCATATCGTCTTCCGGTGGGGGTGGAGGTGAGTTTTTAACCCTATGAGGAGTTGACGGGCATCGACAGAGGGCTATGCATAGCAAAATGTCTTAATGGAATATAGATAGATCGGTCCCCTTCTTGGTTAGTTCTGTAGTATTTACCACTGCGGGTTGTGCCCTCGCTCTGGTCGGAGCTCATTCACTCCGTATGGATACAAAAAATGTTTTTTTTTTTCGCACAACAAGATCTTAATTAGTAATGGAAAAGTTTTCAAAAACTTACCTAGAAAACCCTTGAAGAACCTCCACTCCGCTTCTGAGTAGGATACAAATTGATCGACTGCAAATTTTATCACAAATCCTCCTATCACAATGTCCACCTAGTGATCTACTGTGTGAGTAATGGTGTTGTCAGTATTTTCTAGCTGTAGGATCCATTCTGGGGTCCACTGTGTGACCCGCTCGTCTTTTCAACACTCTTGAAACTCGACCAGCCTTGCGAGCCACTTCTGGAGCTCGATTGCAATTGTTACAAAGAAAATCTCATATATATCTGTGAAAATATACTTATTCTTCCACTCTTCGGCGGTTAACTTCTTACTGCGGTTTTATTTTACTGCGAATTCCTGAACTTGTTTTTCAAACCATTCATCGATTTATTTTCTCTCAAGTTTCCATTACGGCCTTCGCATTACCCGATCTCTCTCAAAATTCTCCCGGTCCCGGCAACGGAACCATTTGTTGGCTTGAAGGGTCCTGACACAGGGTTGGAGGTTAAGGTTTGCCAACAAACCCCTATACTACTGGCCCTTTCGGTAGTGACCTGCTTGCGTAGGACAAAGTCTCACCCGAAGTAGTATGGGAGGGTGCTGGAACCAGGTTTTCACACCCTGGAAGAGAGCAGGTAAGTCAAGCTAGTCTGCAATTATTAGCTCTATACAGCCAGAGGTCGTTTGCAAGAGTTTCAATAAATAACCAGAATACAGTTTATCAGATCTAATTAACAGGCTTGCATCCACGTGCGTACTATCAGCTATAATCACAGAACAATATATTCACAGCAGATTAACAAATCACAGATACATTTACCATAAACACAGACAGTTCGCAACTTACAAACAAATACATCATCATATAACTGAATTCCACATCAACCATAACAGATTAGATCCAGATAACATCTGATATCCAGAATACTTCCGCACATCTATATCATTACCCAAAAATCCTCTTACATTCCCTGAATTACCACCTGTGCACACAGCCAGCATGGTCCGCACACAGTAGGACAGAGGATCTCCATGTACACAGCCAGCAGGAGTCCTAACCCAAACAACCCTACCACATCTCTAACAGTTCGTACTTCGCATCAATCTCTATTCATTTCTACCTATGACTCAAAAAAGGTTAATCTATTTATAGCGGTTTAGCCTACGCATCCAATGGTCCGCAAACCGTGGTTTGCGGACTCTTGGTCCACCCTTGACCCATTTACAATGCGTTAGGAGCTTTGACCCACCCCAAAACCCCTGGGTTAAACTAAACAATGCAAAATTATACAAAAATGGACAAAATTCATAGCCTTTGGGAGACCCTACTCCAACACTTGGTTTGAAGAAATTTTTTATCTCAGTCGCAATGTTAGAGGATAGAGGCTATGATGTTGTTTTTAGTGAAGGAAAAGTTTTCCTGCGACACAAAGCAATAGGGTAAGCGAAGAAGGTTTGGATTCAAGTTAAGAATATCTATAGACTTGAAGTAGATGGGATTTCTACTGAGATTCCTGCTATTGGGAAGTGTTAAAAATTCATGCAATTGACGCTTGAGAGGGAGCAGGATTCACATGCAGGTAAGAGTGAACCTCGGGATGTGGAGCAGCCACAAGATGAGGATCATGGAGTGGGAGCAGCAACTCATGTAGAGAAATTTCGAGCCATATGGGAAGAGAGAGTGCATGCAGGTATACCACTAGGTGAGAGGTGGGGAGACATGCATGAGTAATCCCAAGAAGATATTTCTGGGCAGGATTCATTGAGATGGTGTGGATATCTTGAATTGAACCTAACTACAAGGAACCAATAGTATAGTAGTAGCAGGAACAATTCGATTGATGCAGTCAGATCAAAGGGAAAGTGTCGAATACTGGAGGGCGGATCAAAGTTGACAACAAGTGCAGAGTGCATGGGTGTAGAGTTCAACAACGCAGTGGTTCCTAAATACATGTGCAATAGCTAAGAAGAAGTCAGAAGATTTTGATGACAGATGCATTATACTAATTCAGTTGTTTGGAGGCTATTTAGTTTCGGAAGTGTTGCATACAAAGGTTGTAGGGCGAATGCATGGAGTTGCATGTTGCATGAAAAGACATTCCTTTCTTGTTGAGAGGGAGAGTTGAAGATTGCAACAAGAAACAATGAAATCGGCATCCGGAAACATCATTCCTTGATCCTAGTGAAAAATAAGCACCTACACTAGGTGGGGCTCACACAGGCTATTTTTAGGTGAATGTCTATTTATAGATGTATGTGCATAATATTTTTATCGAATGCATGTCTATTTATAGATGCATGTCTATCTTTATTATCCCTTAATTTATATGGACAATAAAATATAATCTATTCTCAATGTGGACTTGGAAATAGTTAACTGAAGTGGAAAATCAGCTAGCTAAGTGAATTTTGAGTTAAGAGGTTGGTTGGTGGACCATGCAGTGGACTTCGTTGTAACCGAGTGATACAAAGTTGTAATAGAGTTGGATGTGCAGTTATGTGAGTTGTTATTTAGTTTAACTCATTTAAGTGAGTTAAACTCATTTCTGCTAGTTGTAACTAAAGATACACTAGGGAGAGATCAGTGATTACTTATTTAATTAATTCACAAGTAGTGTCTCACATGCAACTGAAGAAATACTACTGTTAACTACATGCATGTCAGATCCAGTGGAGACCCAATTGAGAGATAGGTGAAAGGTCCTGGTTGACTATAAGTTGTTACTATAGTGATGCATTAAATACATCCCCACACATATTGGAGATTCTTATGAGGATTAAGTAGTAAAGGCTGGCCATATCGAAATCATTCAGAGGTTCTTGGCCATTAGGGATTGCGCAGTGGATTCAGGCTGTCAGGAGGCAGTAAATTGGTGCATGTGTGAACCAATTTTTGTATGACAGTGTGAGACAATTTTATATTGTACTGAGAGCTCTTGGATATAGTTTTGTATGAGATTGTTTCATGATCCATGATATAAATAATATATGATAGTTGGGGTTTTTAGCTTTAATATTTCCTGGTAAAAAAATCTTGTTATGTGCGATTGATTTTTATTCATATGTTTGCAATTGGAGATTTAATTTCCGCAAAGAATTAAGCAGAAGGATTTTGTATTTAACAGTAGATTTAATTTTTAGATCAGGAGAGTCTAGTAATACATCATTGTATTGTTTAAATTTATACATGGCATCGGAGCATATAATATTGCAATATTGAAGGAGTGCTGAGTTTTGTTGGTGGAAACAATTTGAAATTGCTGCAAGAATTTCTTGGTGCGACAGTTGAGTAAACATCGAAATGGATTTCAATGGTTTACAGTTAGAGTATGCACTCGAGGGTATTTCAAACTAAATTTCATAGAAGGATAGGATGGAGGTGGTGCTTGAAGATAATGGCTTGAAGGAATTCATCGACAATGATGTTCCTAAGCCTAGTTCGACGGATGCTGCATTACTTGACGCATGGAAAAAGAAAGTAGCAAGGGCAAGGAGTATTCTATTGGAAGGTTTGAGAGACCATATTGTCTCAAGAATTCATGGGAAAGCCACTCCATTTGCAATGTGGAAGGCTTTGACAGATTTTTTCCAAAGCAACAACGACCATAGGAAATTGGCGCTGAATGATAAACTCAAAAAAATCAAGATGGAGAAGAATGTCTCTATTCTGGTATACTTAAAAAAGTTTTTCCAATGTAGGGATAAACTTGGGAGTGTAGGAGTAAGTGTTTCTGATGATTATTTGGTGAGTTTGGATCTCTTGGGACTTCCTAAGAGTTGGAACAGTTATCAAGACTCTGTCAATAGACAGGAAAAATTTCCGGATTGGGAACGATTGTGGTCGGATCTAGTGCAGGAGGAGTTCAGGCGGAACACCAGAGATGGCTCTTCATCAATGCATGATGATGAAGAGGATTGTGATTTGGCTACCAAGGTGAAGAAGAAGAAGGGGGAGAAATTCCTTTCTAAATCTGAGGTTGGTGAAGATGGCAAGGAGCACAACACGTCCAAAGTGAATTGTTTTCACTATCACGAGTATGGACATATTGCCACAAATTTTCCACATAAAAAGAAGAACAAGAAGGGTGCTGGAGCTGGAGCTGGTGAGGCCCTTGCCTCACAATTTGAGCTTTACTTCTCATTGATCGCATGCATGGTGTCTAGTGCTTTGGGATCGGGGTGGTACTTTGATAGTGGTGCTTCCTTTCACATGACGGGAGATGAGAAAATTTTCAGTGACTTGCAGGAGAAAGATCTCTAGATGCATATTGAGTTGGGCGACGATGGACGATACAGTGCGACTGAAATTGGTACCATTACCTTTTATAGGGCATCAGGTAAACTCTTTCATTTAAAGGATGTTATGCATGTTCCTGGTTTGAAGAAAAATTTAATCTTAGTCGCAATGTTAGAGGATAGAGGCTATGAAGTTGTCTTTAGTGAAGGAAAAGTTTTCCTGCGACAGAAAGAAAAAGGGCAAGCCAAGAAGGTTGGGATTCAAGTTAAGAATCTCTATAGACTTGAAGTAGATGCGATTTCTACTGAGCTTCCTACTATAGGGAAGTGTGAGAAATCCATGTAATTGACGCTTGAGAGCGAGCAGGATTTTCATGCAGGTAAGAGTGAACCTCGGGATGTGGAGCAACCACGAGATGAGAATCATGGAGTGGGAGAAACCACTCATGTATAGAAATTTCAAGCCAGATGGACAGAGGTAGTGCATGCAACTATACCACTAGGTGAGAAGTGGGGCGACATGCATGAGTAATCCCAAGAAGAAATTTTTGGGCAGAATTCATTGAGATGGTGTGGATCTCATGAATTGAAGTTGTCTACGAGGAGCCCACAGTACGAAAATAGCAAGATCAGTTGGATTGATGTAGTCAGATCAAAGGGATAGTGTTAGATACTGGAGTGCGGATCAAAGTTGACAGTAAGTGCAGAGTGCATGGGTGCAGAGTTCAACAACACAGTGGTTGTTGAAGACATGTGCAATAGCTAAGAAGAAGTCAGAAGACTTTGATGACAGATGCATTATACTGATTTAGTTTCTTGGAGGGAGGCTATTCCTTTCTTGCTGAGAGGGAGTGTTGAATATTGCAACAAGAAAAAGTGAAATTGGCATCCCGAAACATCATTCCTTGATCCTAGTGAAAAATAAGCACCTACACTAGGTCGAGCTCACATATGCTATTTTTAGGTGAATGTCTATTTATAGATGTATGTGCATAATATATTTATAGAATTCATGTCTATTTATAGATGCATGTCTTTCTTTATTATCCCTTAATTTAGATGGACAATAAACTGTAATCTATTCTCAATGTGGATTTGGAAATAGTTAACTGAAGTGGAAAATTAGTTAGCTAAGTGAATTTTGAGTTAAGAGGTTGGTTGGTGGACCATGCAGTGGAATTCGTTGTAACTGAGTGATACAAAGTTGTAACAGAGTTGGATGTGTAGTTATGTGAGTTGTTATTTAGTTTAACTCAGTTAAGTGAGTTAAAATCAGTTGTGCTAGTTGTAACTAGTTGTAACTAAAGATACACTAGTGAGTATCAATCGATTACTTATTTAATTAATTCACAAGCAGTGTCTCACATGCAACTGATGAAATACTACTGTTAACTACATGCATGTCAGATCCAATGGAGACCTAGTTGAGAGATAGGTGAAAGGGCCTGGTTGACGATCAGTTGTGACTATAGTGATGCAGTCAATGCATCCACACACACATTAGAGATGCTTATGAGGATTGTGCAGTCAAGGATGGCCATATCGAAATCATTCATAGGTTCTTAACCATCAGGGATTGCGTAGTGAAGGCAGGTTGTCATGAGGCAATAAATTGGTGCATGTGTGAACCAATTTTTGTATGACAGTGTGAGACAATTTTATATTGTACTGAGAGCTCTTGGAGTAGAGTTTTGTATGAGACTGTTTCATGATCCATGATATACATAATATATGATAGTTGGGGTTTTTAGCTTTAAGATTTCCCGGTAAAAACATCTTGTTATGTGCAATTGATTTTTCTTCATATGTTTGCAATTGGCGATTTAATTTCCGCAAATAATTAAGTAGAAGGATTATGTATTTAATAGTGGATTTAATTGTTAGATCAAGAGATTCTAGTAATACATCATTGTATTGTTTAAATTTACAATGGTATCGGAGTAGATAAGATTGCAATATTGAAGGAGTGCTGAGTTTTGTTGGTGGAAACAATTTGAAATTGTTGCAAAAATTTCTTGGTGCGACAATTGAGTAAACATCGAAATGGATTTCAATGGTTTGCAGTTAGAGTACGCACTCATGGGCAGCTTGAACTAAATTTCATGGTAGGATAGGATGGAGGCAGTGCTTGAAGATAATGGCTTGAAGGAATTCATCAACAGTGATGTTCCTAAGCCCACTTCGACAGATGCTGCATTACTTGACGCATGGAAAAATAAAGTAGAAAGGGCGAGGATGATTCTATTGGAAGGTGTGAGAGACCATATTGTCTCAATAATTCATGGGAAATACACTCCATTTGAAATGTGGAAGGGTTTGACAGAGATTTTCCAAAGCAGCAACGACCATAGAAAATTTACACTGAAGGATAAACTCAGAAAAATCAAGATGGAGAAGAATGACACTATTTCGGTATAATTAACAAAGTTTGTCCAATGTAGGGATGAGATTTGGAGTGTAGGAGTAAGTGTTGCTGATGATGATTTTGTGAGTTTGGATATTTTGGGACTTCCTAAGAGTTGGCACAGTTATCAAGACTCTGTCAACAGACGGGAAAAACTGCCGGATTGGGAACGAATGTGGTCAGATCTAGTGCAGGAGGAGTTCAAGCGGAACACCAGAGATGGCTCTTCATCAATGCATGATGATGAAGAGGATTGTGCTTTGGTTTTGAAGGGAAAGAAGAGGAAGGGGCATAAATTCCATTCTAAATCTGAGGTCGGTGAAGATGTCAAGGAGCACAACATGTCCAAAGTGAAGTGTTTTCACTGTCACGAGTATGGACATATTGCCACAAATTGTCCACATAAAAAGGAGAAAAAGAAGCTTGCTGGAGCTGTAGCTGGTGAGGCCCTTGCCTTGCAATTTGAGCTTGACTTCTCATTGATTACATTCATTGTGTCTAGTGCATTGGGATTTGGGTGGTACTTTGATAGTGGTGCTTCCTTTCACATGATGGTAGATGAAAATTTTTTCAGTGACTTGGAGGAGAAAAATCTCTAGATTCATATTGAGTTGGGAGACGATGGATGATATAGTGTGACCGGAATTGGTACCATTACCTTTCAAAGGGTGTCAGGTAAAATCTT
Organism: Pinus albicaulis; assembly: GCA_034641835.2. Lineage (NCBI taxonomy): Eukaryota > Viridiplantae > Streptophyta > Pinopsida > Pinales > Pinaceae > Pinus > Pinus albicaulis. Next base: position 450,985,062 of record CM076569.1, on the reverse strand, counting down.
TCATTTAAAATATGTTATGCATGTTCCTGGTTTAAAGAAAAATTTAATCTCAGTCGCAATGTTAGAGGATAAAGGCTATGATGTGTTCTTTAGTGAAGGAAATGTTTTCTTGTGACACAAATAAATATGGTAAGCCAATAAGCTTGGGATTCGAGTTAAGAATATCTATAGAATTGAAGTAGATGGGATTTATACTAAGATTCCTACCATTGGGAAGTTTGAGAAAGCCATGAAATTGACGCTTGAGAGGAAGCAAGATTTGCATGCAGGTAAGAGTGAACCTCAGGATGTGGAGCAACCACAAGATGAGGATCATGGAGTGGGAGCAACCACTCATGTAGAGAAATTTAGAGTTAGATGGGTAGAGGGAGTGCATCCATCTATACCACCAGGTGAGAGGTAAGGCGACATGCATGAGTAATCCCAAGAAGAAATTTCTGGGCATGATTCATTGAAATGGTGTGGATCTCATGAATTGAACCTGGCTATGAGGATCCCACAATACAATAGTAGCAGGATCAGTTGGATTGATGCAGTCAGATCAAAGTGATAGTGTTAGATACTAGAGCGCGGATCAAAGTTGACAGCAAGTGCAGAGTTCAACAACGCAGTGGTTCCTGAAGACATGTACAATAGCTAAGCAGAAGTCAGAAGACTTTGATGACAGATGCATTATATTGATTCAGTTGTATGGAGGCTATTATTTTATCGGAAGTGTTGGATGCAAAGGTTGCAGGGCGAATGCATGGAGTTGCATGTTGCATGAAAAGACATTCCTTTATTGTTGAGAGGGAGTGTTGAAGATTGCAACAAGAAACAATGAAATTGGCATCCGGAAACATCATTCCTTGATCCTAGTGAAAAATAAGCACCTACACTAGGTGGGGCTCACACAGGCTATTTTTAGGTGAATGTATATTTATAGATGTATGTGCATAATGTTTTTATCGAATGCATGTATATTTATAGATGCATGTCTATCTTTATTATCCCTTAATTTATATGGACAATAAACTGTAATCTATTCTCAATGTGGACTTGGAAATAGTTAACTGAAGTGGAAAATCAGTTAGCTAAGTGAATTTTGAGTTAAGAGGTTGGTTGGTGGACCATGCAGTGGAATTCGTTGTAATCGAGTGATACAAAGTTGTAATAGAGTTGGATGTGTAGTTATGTGAGTTGTTATTTAGTTTAACTCATTTAAGTGAGTTAAACTCATTTCTGCTAGTTGTAACTAAAGATACACTAGGGAGAGATCAATGATTACTTATTTAATTAATTCACAAGCAGTGTCTCACATGCAACTGAAGAAATACTACTGTTAACTACATGCATGTTAGATCCAGTGGAGACCCAGTTGAGAGATAGGTGAAAGGTCCTGGTTGACTATCAATTGTGACTATAGTGATGCATTCAATGCATCCATACACACATTGGAGATGCTTATGAGGATTGCGCAGTCAAGGCTGGCCATATCAAAATCATTCAGAGGTTTTTGACCATCAGGGATTGCGCAGTGGAGGCAGGCTATCAGGAGGCAGTAAATTAGTTCATGTGTGAACCAATTTCTGTATGACAGTGTGAGACAATTATATATTGTACTGAGAGCTCTTGGAGTAGAGTTTTGTATGAGATTGTTTCATGATCCATGATATACATAATATATGATAGTTGGGGTTTTTAGCTTTAATCTTTCCCTGTAAAAACATCTTGTTACATGCGATTGATTTTTATTCATATGTTTGAAGAGTTAAGTAGAAGGATTATGTATTTAACAGTGGATTTAATTGTTAGATCAGGAGAGTCTAGTAATACATCAATGTATTGTTTAAATTTCTACACCAACACCTCAGAGATTGTGTGCATAGGCAAATCGTGATGCTATAGTACATCCTTACAGAGGAACAAGATGCATACATCTTGATGAAGGTACTATCAAGAGGAAAATTCAGGTTCCATAGAGGCAGGATCAAGGTATCAGATAATCCCTTTATTACTAAGAGGGAGTGTTGAAAATGGCACCAAGAAAGATTCTAATTTAATTTTTCCTTGAATTAAAATGGAATAAAATTGTAATTCGACATCACAAGACAACTTGTACAAGTTAACTAAGTTAGTATGGCTTATTTGGTTCAGTTAATTTTAGTTGAGGGTTTAACTTGAGTCATGTAGAGTGTCTCCTACATTATAGGAGCCCTGGTTGAGTTTATTTTGAGTTTTACTTAATTAACTCAGTTTAAGTAGCTCCAACTGATGGAGGAACTAGTGAGAGGTCAAAGAGTGGAACTTGGACTTGAACCACATCGAGTGATCAATCAGATAACTAGTGATTCACTCATAAATATCCCATGCATGTCAGTTCCGAGAAATACCCAGTTGAGATTGGAGTTCAAGGGAAATGTACTATCAGTTGTATAATCATTCAAATTTTACATGTGGTGCATACAGTTAGAGGAAGGACTTAGATTAATTGAATATTTGTGGTTGGTAATTTCTATAATTAATAGGTCCTAATTACCCAAGGAAACAACACAGGGGAATAGGGATCTCGACAGGCAGAAAACTAGTTTAGTATTGGCCTAGGCTTGTCTAGGAAGTAGTGAGATAGACAGATATAAAGATAATGCAGACGTTTCTTAGGCTTGAGAAAAAACTTGTAATATTCTCATATTTTTATTTTATTTATTTATTTATTTATTTTTTAAAATTTTTTAATTTTTAAAATTTAAAATTAATTAATTAATTAATTTATATTTATTTATTTATTTTTTTGCGCAGGTGAATTTAATTTGAAGATCTACTCTCTACGACTAGCAGCAAGATTAAGATGTCGTTCTCTGCATTGAGAATTGAGTATGCCCTTGATGGAAACTCGAATTACATAGCTTGGAAGGATATTATGGAAGTAGTGTTGGAAGGGAATGGGCTGAAGGAGTTCATAGACAGTGATATTCCTAAGGATGCACCAACTGAAGCTCAAGATCTGGCAACCTGTAATAAGAATGTAGGAAAGGCAAGAAGGATTCTATTAGAAGGTGTTCGATATCATATTGTCTTGAACCTACATGGAAAGGAAACTATATATGTAATGTGGAAGGCCTTAACATTTTTTTTTTCCAGAACAAAAGTGACCATAAGAAGCTGGCACTAAAGGACAAGCTCAAGAAAATCAAGATGGAGAAGGGTGACAATACCAAAGTCCTTGACCAAGTTCACCCAATGTCGGGATGAGCTTGGAAGTATTGGTGTTACACTTACCGAGGATGATCTAGTGATCCTATCACTTCTAGGCCTTCCCAAGAGTTGGCACAGCTACCAAGATTCAGTAAATGGGAGGGAGAAGCTACCAGAGTGGGAGCATTTATGTTCAAACTTGGGTACAAAAAGAGATTCCACGGAACAACATAGATGTATCCTCATCAAATAATGATGATAAGGAGAATTGTGCCTTGGTTGGAAAGGAAAATAAATGGAAAGGGAAGTCATCCCATTCCAAATCCGATTCTGGTCAGGGAGGAAATAAGGACTTGTCAAAGATTAAATGTTTTCACTGTCATGAGTTGGGACACTATTCCACAGTGTCCACACAACAAGGTCGGAAAGAAGCCCTCAGGAGGAGCGGTAGGTGAAGCTCTTGCTTCACAATATTATTTGGATTTTACCCTCATTGCATGCGTGGTATCATAGGTGTTGGGTAGTGTGTGGTACCTGGATAGTGGAGCCTCATTCCATATGACTGTCAACAAAGAGTTCTTCAACAAGTTGGAGGAGAAGGACCTCTAGATGGAGATTGAGATGGGATATTATGGGAGGTATAGCACGACCGACATTGGTACTGTTACCTTTGAGAGGGAGTCTGGTTATCCTCTCACATTAAAAGATGTCATGTGTGTTCCAGGTTTGAAGAAGAATTTAGTTTTAGTTGCTATGTCAGAAGACTGTGGTTATGATGTGATTTTTAGAAATGGAAAGGTGTTCCTTCATCACATAGCCACAAGACGAGTGAAGAATATCGAGGTTCAAGTAAAGGACCTCTACAAATTGGATGTATAATATTGTGCTTCCTTGAGCAAGAAAGCAAATAAGGTCGAGAGTCGAGACATTAGTGAGTTATGGCATAGAATATTGGGCCATCTACACAATAGAGCTTTGAAGATCATGCAACATATTTCTATATGACTTCCCAAGCCTGCACTTGAGCACCGTGATACATGCAAAGGATGTACATTGGGGAAGTACACTAAAGCCACCTTTCATGATAAGGATAGTCAAGCACAAGTGATCATTGAAAGAGTTTGCTCAGATGTGTGTGGACAGTTCTCAACAGGAGTCTAGGACGAAGCACATGTAATATGTGATTTTTGTTGATGATTTATCATGCAAATGTTGGATATTCTTCCTACAGAATAAATACCATACATTCTAAAAATTTTATGATTTTAAATCACTTGTTGAGAAAGACACAAGAAGGAAAGTGAAGGCTCTTCGGAGCGACATAGTTGGAGAATATGTGTCAAATAAATTCAAGAAACTTTGTGCTTCAAAAGGCATTCAACGAGAATTGATAGCACCTCATAACACATAACAGAATGGGGTTGCAAAAAGAAAGAACAAAAATATTGTGGGAGTTGCGCGAGCAATGTTACATGATCATGACCTACCATTGCACTTGTGGGATGAAGCATGCAACATAATGGTATATGTGCAAAACATAAGTCCTCGTCAGATTCTCGGGATGAGTACACGAGAAGAATAATTTTCAAGTAAGAAACCAGATGTCATGCACATCGAAATATCTGGTTCTTTAGTTTACTATCATATTTCCAAGCATGCACAGAAAAATATAGAACCAATAGTTGAGTTGGGAATATTTGTGGGGTACATTGATACAACTCACAACTATTGGGTGTACCTATCATCTCACAGGATGAAAATTGTCTGTAGATATTTGAAATTCGATGAAGAGAAGGCCATGTGAATTTCCCTTGAGAGGGATTTCAGTTGCATGCATATGAGAAGCTTTTAGCTCCAAAAGAAGAACCTCAAGATGTGGAGAAACCACAAGAAGAGGAGGAGAGAGTGGAAGCACCCACTCATGTAGAGAAATCTAGAGATGGAAGGAAGTGCACCAGAGAGGCTGACAGGTTGATGCATGATGGTAGAGAGAATGTAGGATCACCCAAACCATAGCACATGCGTAGGAGGTCACCAGATTGGTACACTGGCTACATGGCTCTTATGAGCGAGAGTGAATATACCGAGCCATCCTCATTTGAGGAAGCAATGCAATAGATTATATGGTTTGATGCCATGGTAGAGGAGTATGACTATATTCTTAGGAACAATTCATGGGAAATTGTCCCAAGACTAGAGGAAAAGTCAGTTGTAGGATCCATGTGGATCTACAAGTGAAAGAAAGCAGTATATGGGAGTGTCAAGAAACACAAGGAAAAATTTGTGGCCAAGGGATTCTCTTAGGTGGAGAGAATAGATTATGAAGAGACCTTTCTCTAGTAGCAAGGCACTCTTCAATTAGATCTATTTTAGCACTTTCAAAGAAAGGACTCTCAATTCCTTTCACTCTCAATAGGGATAAATCACTATTGTTCCATTCCATGCCTAGTCTGGGCTAGACTAACTATTATAATAGAATACAAAAATAGAATTAGGCCCAAATTAAAATTGCATCACATTTAATAGTCATGCCATTCATATTCATTATGGAAATTATGCCTCAAGGTACATCTCCATACACAAAATTCATTTCCAGGGTAAAATAACAACTAGAGACTTATCTTAGTACCCATTTTCTCCTCCCATTCTCACAATATTCCCAATATTTCAACAAAGTCATATTTAGGGAATAATAAACAACATTATCATTTCATGCTTCCTTATCAAATATCGATAATCATCTATTATCCCATTATTGGAATCAAACATTGTAACCAACATAGAAATATTCATAGGTCTTGAATAATAATTCCATTTCATTGTCCCCGGGGGCAGCTCAATTGGTTAATCCGAGAAATGTGAAATTGTTGTAACTCGAAAGACCTAGGTTCAAATCCCCCCTGTTGTGACCTGGGCTACAGGGAGGAGGACATATCATATCCCCCCAGAGGTTTTCTAGTAGTTACATGTCAGGCGTGCTGCTAGGTTCCTCTCGGTTACCAACAAAACAAAATTGTCATTTCATTCATAAGAGGTAAATGTTCTTATCTGGTGCACATAAATTGGTCGGAACTAAAGGAGGTTTACCTATGTGGAAATGCCTCTTGTATATGGCCACCTGAAAACCAATATGACTCCTTAGAAAAAAATTCAATCAAGGTCATTCAATATTATAGTCAAGTAGTATACATGAAGGCTGCTCTCCTTGACTTGTATGATTTAGGAATTTCACTCAATTGATCGAGTGAGGGCCTCTTAACATAGAAATTTTTGTATATAATTATTTTATAGTATAAAAGGGATCCCTTAATTGATTTATAAATCCATATTCCTTTCTCTAGTGCCTTAGTCAAACAATCATTCGAAATTACATTAGAATTTTAATTTAAAGTGAAGGTTTCTCACTAATTCCCCATAAATCATCTCCACACTAAGTGGCTATGAATTAGAGGCCTCCAACCACCTCCTATTTAGAATCATGCCCATTACACATATGGGGGGACAATTTCTATTCAAAAATTTCATAGGTTCATGGTTCTCTCTAGTGTGAAATCTCTCCAATATTTTTCTCTCCCTATCCTCACTGTCTTTGGCACTTTATTCTCTCTGGTTTCCTATCTCTCTTAACAGGCATTTCATTCCATATGAGTTCTTGGGTTGCTCCCTAGACCGTTATGGGTTGACTTATGGAAGACTCTAGAGTGGTATGTAGTCCATACTCTCATTAGTCCAATGCCCTCTTCCCCATTGCTCATAACTACTAGAAGTTGATAACTTAACTACCAAATTGGTAAAGAAAAGGAACAAATTAAATTTAGTAATGTTAGGTACTTTTTGTATCCCCTCATATATTTCCCTTAAAGAAACTTCACTCCTAGAAATCATGATACATGTAGTCTATCATCTCCTTCATTTTTAGAATTATATATAAATTTATAAGAAATTCATGACATAGTAAAAACTAGCATAATTCCAATGTTTGTTTATCTAGCATTAACATTCTTAATTACATTTTGGTGATTAAAACAAGACTTTACAACCCTTGACATTATTATCAACTATGCCTCAAAGGATGATGAAAATGATGTAACCAACTATTTAAATGTCTAAAGTGCATGACCCTAGATATGAGAATAGAGGCCATATTATAGTAGAATATGCTTATTTTGATAATTATTATAATAAGAGTGTAACTTAAATATAAATTTGCTTCAAGAGTACATTTCTTGCACTATAATTTTTTTTCTATTGTATTAATAAGAAAATTTTCCTTTTTTAGCCACTGAAATTGTACTTTACCAAGTCATGAAAACATCCTCAAGATTTGATACATTCAACACTTAGGTGGTATCTTTAGAAAATAGTTCAAGTACTCCAAAGCACTTTATCCAACACGAATAAATTGGACTTCATTCAGGTTGAACATATTTGGACAAGACTATGTTATATTGCAATTCCATCTCTACATGTAGCATCTATGGAGTAGGATTTTTATTGAGAGCACTAATTTGTTAGTAATATGCCAAAAATAGCATTTTCCAAGCCATGTATCTAGAAAAATTTAAGAATGGTGATCCACAAATATATTATCTTTTGAAAAGAGGACAATACATATGTGATAATAAACGAAAACAATTAGTGCTTTTTTTATTGGTGTAAGTTCTAATATGATATGGAAAAACAAAAATGGTTAATGAGATGTCCCCATAAAACAATGGCATTGATGTAAATATTGTTTAGAAATGATAGAATGGTGTATCCATGAAGTGGGGAAAGAGAAAGCTAACGTGAATTAATGCTATATGTTTTTTATAATATAATTGTTTTGAATGGTTCATGTATAATTAGTAGAGAATGAATAATGTATTAAAATTACCTTTTAGATGGTTAAACATTGCCATATTTGATTTATAATCGTATACGAACACATGTTTTATGAGAAACCATGCTTTTGTTTTCAATTAATATCAACTAAATGTTAAACAAAAATGATAGTCATGTGTTTGTTGTGTTGGTTGTTATTGTGAAAGAGTATGGCCAAGAGCTTGGTGTGGGTTTTTCAAATGTAAGTATAAAAAATAAATGATATTATACACGATTATTTAATAAAAATATTTTTTCTAAGATAATAATAATATCTTGATTCTTATTAGATAACTCAAAATCAATGATGTATGATCAATTTCAAAATTTGGCAATTTTTCATCACTAAATTTCAAACTAATATTTATACATTCCAATTATTAGAGGAGATGTAGCACTCGATTGTTGGGTTAAAAATATAGAAGCAATGCTGATATTTTGTTAAGAAATAATTATTGCAAGTGTTTAAACCAAATATGTGAGGTATATGTTATTTCCATGTGGGTATACCATGTGAAGTCCATCTCACTTCCTAGTCTATATTAAAGTGAAATAAATGTATATAAACCGCGTGTGCACTAGAATTAACCTATCCGATTCAGATTTTTGTAGTTGAGGAATATGAATTATTTGTCTATATGCATGAATGGTGAATTTTGTTAAAATTGTATTGTTTTACATGAGTTAAACGAGTGATTAGCCGTGTTTCATCTTTGTAATCGTCATGTCTATGTTATGTAGAAGTTTATTTTGTGGTATCCTATGTTTCGAACAACATCTCAAATTTTCATAACCATACCTTGAAGCTTAGCTACAAATTAAATGGTGTAGGCTTATGATGGTGTCCTGATACTTGCACATGAATATTGATTAGATTTTGAGTAATTTTAATCATTATTAGAGACTTTACATGTGTTATCAGAGGTCTTACATGCTTAGGAGATGATTTAAGACTTGCATGAATACGTTTTGAAAGTTTGGGGCTAAACATATTGGAATTTTGGGTTGAAATCAAGATAACTTGGGTTTCCTTCATGAAACATGTGTTATAACTCAGGTTTCCTTCATGAAACCCACGTTACCCCTCCTACTAACGCACTTCCTAAGGGGATAACCCACATTACCCTATCTAGAATATGTTTTCCACATTCATCGCACATCCCAATGAATTTTATAGTTTTATTATTTGGTATTTGCTAATGGTAAAAGGTATATTGGTATGAGAAAGTGATCTCCTCTTCTAGAGGATGGTTAAACATGAAAAGTTAAGGATAAACATTATAAATAATAGAGCACCCTAAAGAGGAAATGTTAGATGGATTTAGAGAGTGATCCATTGAGAGGGTTTCAAGAGAGAAGAATTATGATCATAGGAGCTTATTGAATATATGAAGAAAAATAGAGTTTATTATGCAAGTCCCATACATTGTTGTTTGTAGGTGGAAATGATCAGCATTGAGGATAAGCTGCAGAGGATTGTGTGTTCGACAAAGGACTTTCTATGTAGCTTTCTTACTGCTAATTTATTCCATATTGTGCTACAAAAATAATTTCTTTGAAGATTGGCCCTATACAGTTTCAAGGGTAGTGGCTCCATGCTGGTGGTGGTCAGCCAAAATTTTTCAGGGGTGGTAGCTAGCTAAATTTGTTTAGGTATGGTGGCTCTTTTCTAGTGGTGGCCAACTAAATTGTTTCAGGGGTAGTGGCTCCTTGCTCGTGGGGTCCATATAAATTGTTTCAGGTGTAGTGTCTTCTTGCTGGTGGTGGGAAACTTTTGTTTTTTAGGGGTGGTGGCTCCTTGATGCTAGTGGCCAGATAAGATTTGTATGAGAATAAATTTTTATTAATATAAGATTCAAAGTAGTGAAACAAAAATATTTTGGTTTTTCTCCCCTTGAGGGTTTCCACAAAAAAATATTTGTGTATCATTGTACATGCTTGGGTTGATGCTTTTCATGGTTTTCTTGTGTTGATTTTATACTATCTTTACATTTATATCTACAAATTCTATTGATGTATGTTTCTATTCAGTTAACTGACAAAATAAATTAAAAATTTTATATAAGGATTATTACTATGGATTCAGCCCCCCTCTCAATAGTGATATACTTTTTTAACAAGTGGTATTAGAGCTGGTTCCTTTGTTGAAACTTAATTGTTGAAAGGTGGATCTGGGGGAATCATGGGTTATCAAGATGCTTCACAACTCAATGCGGAAAATTTTTGAGCATGGAGAGAGAAGGTGAAATTATAAATTTTCGCTCAAGGATATGAAGTTTTGAGAATGGTGATAAATGTCTATGATGATAAAATCCCTTCAAATCAAGCTCAACTATTAGATCCACATGTTAGTTTGTAATGTATCATAATATTCATGATCGATATGTTGAGAAAATAGCTAATCTCAAGACTGTAAGATATATTTAGGATAATTTGCATGCACTACATGGAATATATATTTGGGTAAATGGTGAAGAAAAGGAGAAATTGATTGAATATCAAGCCCAACATAGTGCAACATTGGCAAAAATGAAGCAACTTTTAGCAGAAAATAGAGATCTAAAAAAGATTCTCCAAATTCTTGAAGAAAGAGAGTACAATTTCAATAAAGAAATTGTATATCTAAAAACCTAGTTGGAGGAAGCAAGGAGACCTGAAGAGGAGATTGGTAGCTAGCTCAAAGATCATATTGAACTTTGTGGAAAATTGGAGATTGAGGTGGTTTGCACAAGAAAAGAAGTTGAAAAGAATAGATCTAGCTCAAACAAAGCTAATGAAGCAACAAATGAAAATAATAAAGCAAAAGCTTCTAGCGGCAAGAAACAAAACCAACATCAAAACTAAGAGTCAAAGAATGTGTCAAGTAAAAGTCTTAGATGTTTTAGCTGTAAAAAACTTGGACACATTTCAGCTAATTGCAAAGGTAAAGATATCAAATATTTGTAGCAAAACAAGCAACTGAATAAGGAGCATTCTCAAATATTGGTCTCATAATATTTCAGGTATAATTTTGTTTTTTACAACTATTTTTATTCTTGTAATGATTTTGGGCATAAAGTTGTGGATTGCAAGGATGATGAAAAAGTGAAGAAAAATAATAGAAGGATGATTAGTAAAATATCTGAGCATTTTCCACCATTTCATGGTCACATTAGATGTTTACCTGTGACAATCTTGGACATATTTCCAAAGTTTTAAAGTTACCAAGGTACTTAAGGCCACCTAGTAAAAAAGAAAGGATCATGGAAATAAGGCCATACAAGAAGGCATCAAGAGATCTGCATGTTAGAAAACAGTCACTCAAAGTTTGGAGGAAGAAGGAGCAACATGAGCCTGCAAGAAGAAATTGAGGCTTGCATGGCCTGAGGGGGAGCATATGGTGCATCATGATATTGCATGTTAAATCATTGAATGTGCAACCATAACAAAAGAAGTGTGTGTGAATATATTTTCTTATTGAGGAGGTGCATGAGCTTAGGGAGAGGTTTGTGAGTTTGCTACCTATTTATCTTTGTCTTCAACATTTATATTCATTATTTCAGCCATGAGGAGTTATTTTGACACATGTGGCTATGGTTTATTGATGCCCATTCCTTTCGTTGTTGATTATATTCTGCAATAATTATGATACTAATGTTATATCTATTGAGGTCATTATGATAAGGTTTTGATAGAGGATTTGTGATGTGAGTATGAGCACAAATCTCTTTAGGAGGAAATTTTCAAAAGTATGGAGATTATTTGGAGATGGCACATGTACAAGGGGAGCATATGATATGCTTCCAATGTTTCATTGTTTTATTGATGACATCATGGTTCCATGCTAATATAAGAGGAAAAAAATATTGTTTGGAGGAGTTTGATTTGTTTCTCATGCCATTCATTTATCTAACACTAGTTATTTCAGAAGATATCAAAGGTTCAGGAGCACGTGCTTTGGGTTCGCATGGCTTATATGGTTCTTCATAGTCTTATTAATATGTAGTTGTTGGTATTTAGATTGACAGTTGTTATATCTCATGATATGTCATGTATAATTTCCATTATTACATAAGCAAGTTGGATACGCTGCTAGAGAGTGTGAGATTTTCATGCTTATGTTGCTGCTATGGAGAACAAGTGTCATGATGATGTATGGTATTTGTATTTTATGGTTTCAAATATTTGCATTGTTCCAATGATAGGCATTTTTGACCATTATGTAGAGGAATTATGAATTGATCATCTTAGATGTATGTTATGGCTTTTATACTTTTACATAGATCTTGGTGGTTGTTCCCTACTCATTTGACACATTATTTTCTTGGTGACTCACCCATGTTATTGAGAATTGAGATCCAATGAGGGTTTTCATGTTGATGTTGTTGATTGGTGAATTGTTGATGCATTGATTCATTTACTGATATAAATGCTATTATCACTTCCCGATTTTTTGTCCAGAAATTAAGCTTCACTACAGGAGTATGACTTTATGTTTTTGAGACATGAAATGTATGATGCCTATATTGACGAGGAGGATTGTTGAAGTGATATGCATTGTTTATACCACTGCATCATTGTATTCATGTTGCTACTACTAGTTTAGACAATTTTGTAGAGGTTTATGCTCCATATGGTGGTTGTTTTTGTTGTCATTTTCTTATTAGAGAGGGATGATATATAGTGTTGGTTAATTACTATGTTTCTGATTATTGTTGTTATGTTATGAGGGTTTTCATGTTGCAAAGAGCCTTCATTATGTTACTAATATATGCTGTTATTTTGGACACTAGGCATTACCATGTATTATTGATTATTTTTTTTGATACCTTAATCTATGGTTGATGATTGGAGAGGCAAACATATGTTATCATGTGATTGTATTGCTTCTATGTAGAGTTCATATTTCCGCTCATATATGCCATGTATTTGCATTATTCCATTATAATAGGCATGCATTGATGAGAGGACCCTTATGTATAGTTGATTAGCACTTGTGATAGCCATGTATGGGCTTGCAGATGAGATTGTTTCAATCTTATATTGGCCATGCATAGAGTTGAGCCATGGTGTTGGCATGTTTTGTATTGCTTCATTATATTTCAGCCATTTATGTACCCTAGTGTGAAAGATAAAGCCCTATATTTTGTTGATTTTATCACAGGTCATGTTGTTTGAGTGATCTAGGCATGCATTATGATGATTCATATGATTTTTCCATGTAAGAACATGTGTCAAGAATTCATTAGCGAGAGAGTCTAGAGTCTTGTTATAGCTATGTTGGTTGTTGGTATTTACTTGTAATGAATGATAAAGTGTTGTACACATTTTGTTATTTAGTTCATGGATAGTCTATGACCTCTTACATGTGGCAAGGAGGTAATGAATATGGTAAAATTCATTGTAGATAAGCCATGGAGGTTGTTTGCTGCATCAATGCCTGCTTATGCAAAGGAGAAGAGTTCAAATGCTATGTTGATTGTGTTGGTAAAGTTCAGTGTAGAGGTGCTAATATGAGATAGAAATGATGTGTATGTTGTTGATACTGCTAAATGTATTGTGTTTTATTCTTTGGTGCGCTGTTCATTAAACTTAGCTGAAGTATAGGGGGGTTTTTATTGCATATATTTTTCAACTATGTGATCAGTGGAGGAATATTAGGGTAAGGTTGAAAACAATGTCAAAGAGGGAGCTTGTTGGAATTATAGTGTTTTAAATTGATGTCAATGGGTTCTTAGCAGTGTTTCAACTTTGTAATCATCATTTATATGTTATGTAGAATTCTTGACATTGCATCAACATCATCCAAAATGTTTCCTACACTTGAATTTTGGAACCTAATGAGGATCTTATGATTCATTGTCCCATGGTTACTTCATGGTAGAATAATGTTACACAAGGTGTTTAAGTCTTCTTATCATGTTCTAAGTGTCAAATTCACTTTCTCACACATGCTCAGTCCTTGATGAATTGATGAGCGCACCTTTTTCTTCAAGCTTAGACTTGTTTTACACAATCCTTGAGAGTAAGGCTTGCATGGTCTCTAGAATTAGAGCTTACACAATACTCACTTACAATGCTTGCATAATCATTGTTTACAATGACTGTGCAATCTATAAGGACAATGAATTGTGCAAAATATGTTGACAGTTAGTGTGCAACATCATTTTATAGTCTTTCTCTCACTTTGGTTGATATTGTACTTCTATTTCAATGTGTTTTCTCAAGTGTCACTTTTGTACACTTTTGCTTTCACAAGTGTCACTTTAAATTTTTTTTCTATCACTTTTGCTTTATTTCACTTCAACGAGTGTCATTTCCACATTATGTTTTCTCTAGCACGTGTCGCTTCAACTTTCTCTAGCATTTTCCAATGTCATTTTCACTTCTTCTTACTATCGCAGTTGCTGCTTCTAACTTAGTATTTCCACTCCTATATGTGTCGCACCTTTGCACGAAATTAGAGCCAGATCTAGCACACTCTTCCACATTATAGGGTCATATATATCATAAGGATATGCGCTAGGCACATCCCTATAGCTTAACACACTTCCATGTCATAGTCGAAACTTGTGTTGCATCTTGTACTCTTAGTGTCGCAATGTGACATTTCAATTGTCACACTTAGAAATAAGTGTTGATTTGTTGTCATTTTTAAGGTGTGACTGTTGATCATGATTCCTATTCATTCCATTTTATTTTATTGATGGAATTATTGTGTGTGATCTATTTTTGAGTTTAGTTTGAATGTTTTTTCCTCTCTTACTCTACTAGTCACACACTTAGCCATTTTGGAGCTCTTCTTGTTATTATTTCCCAATGAAATTTATGAAGGAATTAAAACTTTTTTCAGGTGACGAGAAATACCTATTCATGGTCCTAATTGATGAAATATCACCTTCCCAAACTTGTGACCCGAGTCTTTCTCAATATTAGCTCCTAGGGTTTCACATTGAGTTCGTATGAAGCATGGGCACTAAATATTGTCACTTGTACTGAACCACTGCACTGAGCCTTTCTCAACTCTACCTTGTATAAAACATGGAGAATTTCTAGTGACCCCCTAAAAAATAAAATTGTTCTATAAGGCCACCTCCCATTCATAGTGCAGTGAACACCTTCAAGGAAAAGTGACCTAGCCTTCTACTGCTTGCCTCAGTTAACTGCAAAGTGACCTCCCTATAGCATGTTATAATTTTAGTGGATTTTTAGTCCACCATTGAGCCACTGCAACCATCAAATGTACTAGATTGGAAGCATGCCTCTCAAATATTGTGCATGTTGCAGTTGCAATGCCTAGTCCTACTCCCACTGCTGACCGCCACCCCTCACTATGCCATGTATTATTTTGCTTGCCTTCTTGGTCACATGTCAAATTTTTAGTGGACAATGGATCATTTCCTAGATCATTTCTGAATATAAATTCACTCTTCCTTAAGCCTTCCTCTCAATTATAGTGCATTTCGCAGTTTTAGTCAGCAAACCAATAACTCTTGTCCACTAGAATCCCTTACTGTGTAGTCATTGAGTCATTCCCTACTTACTTAGTACATGTCACAGTTCTAGTCCATAGTCAAGGCCTCCCTCAATCACTATGAAGTTCACTACACTATCACTGTGTCTTTCTCTCTTAAGCCCTTCGCACTACACAATTTCATTCAAAAAGCTCGTCACACGATCTCTTGCACTTTCCCACTGTGCTAGACCCTGAAGAGTCTCTCCTTATAGCACATGCCATAATTTTAGTGATTAGTGGTGATTTCCCTCAGCCATTGCTAAGCTAAACTATGTTATCCTCAAAAATCTTGTCCTCCTCGGCCCCTACACAGGCCCATCACAAGCGACTTATTTCTTGAGCATAATAAGGACAGTGTTGGAAACCTTTGAGCATTACTAGGGGGGGGGGTGAATCACTCGTGTGATTTATAATTTTTTTTTTCCTTTTATTACTTCTGAATTACTGAATCACACATAAGTTAGCAACTAATCATTAAACATGTGCATCACATAACATAATTGAAACGATAAGAAACAATATAAACAATAAACATGCAAGCAATCATATCAATCACACATGAGACACAAGATTTTTGGTGGAAACCCTTCCGAGATAAAAAATTCCCTTGTTGTTGCAACACTACTTTGAATTTATATTATGTCAAGAAATTTATATTTTACATGGTGTGCTGACTCCCATTAGCATGAAGACCCGACCTCATATACAAAATTCCAACACCGATCGACTAAGAGACTCGATACTACTAATTAACTGGAAGAATTTTTTCTATATGGATCTAAAGACTACCAT
The DNA here is from genome assembly GCA_034641835.2 of Pinus albicaulis. Lineage (NCBI taxonomy): Eukaryota > Viridiplantae > Streptophyta > Pinopsida > Pinales > Pinaceae > Pinus > Pinus albicaulis. The sequence goes on along the minus strand of CM076569.1, from coordinate 450,968,738 downwards.
CCCCTGAAGGCCACCATGATTAATGATCCTTTCTCGATTAATCCTAAACTATTAATCAACTCTACAAACTCCAATCTACTAGTCACCTCCATGACCAATGAGCCTATCCTTGTTTTTTCCGAACTATCCAATCACCATTGGATGAGAAACTTGTTCTTGTGTTGAAGCTTCGCTATCACTGCTCCTCTCTCATGAAGTCACTGCTCCTATACCACTATGCAAACCTCCTTTCATGTATTTTCAAACTAGATCCCAAGACACTATGATCAACAAGTAATCATCTTTGTGTACATGTTATTAGCAATAGGATCTCATCATCAAATAAATATAAAATAATTTCACAAAACATGTGCTCTCAATAGAAAACTATGACCACAAAAATATGAATACAATTAGACCCCCACAACCATATAATGCTGCATAATACAATTAACAACATGAGACACTATGTATATCTTCCAAATGCATCACCAACTCCTATAAAAAAGGTGCGAGGGCATCACCAACATATACTTAAACAACATAAAAAAAACTCTCCAATCTCAAACTCTACACCAACATTTTCACTTATGATCTATTTTGCATCATGCTTCATATCTTCTCACAATTCAGTCATGAACACTCATGGACTGAAGCATCTAGTCTCTCCAATAGGTATGAAACATAATCTCCTTCATTTATACTTTCTCACTCACTCACTACTATCATCAATCAATCCTCACCTCAAAGATCAAGTATATAAAACATGTAGGGAAAACTAGGATAAACGGTGCAAAAATTAGACCAAATCAATCCACTAAGGTCACTTATAGTGCACTAAATTAATTCACATCATGAGAGGAACTTTTGAAACCATTTGTGACATTTTCCACTAATTATGGAAGCCTCTGGAAGCCTCATGAAAACCTGCAGTCGCTCCCTTGACACTGTATAAACTCGACTGGAGCTATAACCTTTGACTTGAGCATGTATCCATGTAGCTATATAATTCCAACCACTCCCATAGGCTTATGTGCAAGTGACCATGGCTAAAAATGAGGAAAACCATTATTCCTTAAGCTCATGACCTCTTCCATGTGTTCCATCCTCTTCTCTATCTCTTATACATGCCTCAAAAACTCTGACATGGCCTCTAACACATCTAAAAGTAGACCAAACATGACTCCTATGTGTCACCTCCAAGTTGACCTAGAAGGACCAACAAACAAGTTTGGAAAGAATGCAAACAAGTCCTCCACTTTCCATCGGACCTCTGAACAAGTTGAAACACATTTGAAGCACCTCTGCAACCTCTGTAGCACCATCATCAAGCCATCATATCACTAAAACAAGTATCCTTATAGGCATAGTCATGAATACCTAATGAAGACCTAATTGACAACTCAACTAGTGTGCCATCAACAATCTCCATCACATTTCGATCTTCATGATAAACATGTAGCAACATACTCTACCTGTAGCAGCACCATCGAACCATCATGACATATCTATTAATGCACAATCCAAATCCTCCAAGACCATCATGCTACCACTGAAAATCATGTCTATTTTTTCAAGTGTGCCATCATCATATGAACAACATCAATGCCAACACATGTCAACATTGCCCATCATGAGTCACATCATACTGTTAAGATCAATGCTAACACAAGCATGTCATAGTCAATACATCAATTCCAACTAATAGGACAACCAAGTCAACATCCATCACACATGAAAAGAATAACCATGACCATGACATTGTTGACATAAATTCCAACACAACAATGCCAACAATCTCTCCCTTTGGCATTGATTTCAACCTCATCAACATGCAAGGCTGATCTTTATCCATCCAAATATTCTCTAAAACGTTTCCCCCTTTGATATCAATGGGAATGGGTCAACTCCATATGAATATGAAGAAAAAATTGAAGAAAAAGATCCAGAGTAATACATCTCTAAATGGATGGAATATAAATCATCACCATTCAGAGCAGAATACCCTCCAACAACTACTAGCAATAAGCAACAACATGCCAACATAAGGCAACCATAATCAACATATGCAACATCAAGTATAGCAACAATGAGAAACATAAAATATGCATATGAGCTTCAACCAACACCTCCACATAGCAACATCATATGAGGAAACCACACACAATATCCTCCATGACTACATAGCAACAACCACCATAACATCTCATCACATGAGGCTAATAACCCCACTGTCATAGCATAGTATGAGGCATATCATGAAAACCTCCAAATAGATCATAATTCCAACAATGTATAGCTGAAGTAATAAGATAAAATAATGCTCCCTCTGAACACATTCCATCTCCAAGCTGTAGAGCTACCAATTGTTGGGCTGAAATGACTGCTTCCATTGCAAACAATACTTCCTTTGGCATATAGAAGCACCATATGGACCAAGAATCAACATAGCCATGACTCAAGTGACATATAAATATATAAATACATGGTTGTAGAAGTGATATAATACATCATACATAACTCATATTACCATAACACAACCTCATGACTCATGGAAAAATGACCCAAAGGATAGTACAATACAAGTACATGGCTCCATGAGCATTATACATGGATACATCAATGAAATACATAGCTGCTATGATCATCCTCTATGGAACAATGACACAAGAATATGATACATTATGACTACTAAATCATCATTAGCCCATACATATGGCTGAAATATAACTCCATATGAATCCTCCATAACAAGACTATGAACATGATGACTCAACAAACTAAAGATTGCACACAATACCAATGTGAAGTGACGAAAAAATGGTAAATACATGGTTGTAATAAGCTGCATATGACAACCTATACATGGCCGGTCCATGTCACAAGTCATCCCAATACATGATGGAGTCATGATCATAATCTATGCATGGTTTCACATATTCTCAACCAATTGTTAGTGGAAATGGAAACCAAAAACATATACGTGGTTAAAATTGTGCTCATCTTCACACATTAATACATATCTAAACTGCTATAATCACGAGCGAGAATCAGTGAAAGGGACAGAACAAATCATGAGTCTCCATACCATGCATAGCTCCTCATGAGTTCAATATACCTCCAAGAGACAGGATGATCCCATGGACTTGAATGTGCATGAGGTTGAAATTAACTCATCATATGTTGTTGCAAACTCCATCATATGCTCCCCCCAAGGTTGTGCACCTCTCATGATCTGTAGTCCTTTATAAGTATGTATGAGATAATCATGGAATGCAGGAGGGAATTCCATTCACTACTTGAATATCTGCTTCTTCTTATTTCTCCACATAGTTTTGGGCTACTTCTTCTCCTCTTTGATTTGCTTCTTCTCTTGCTTGTCTTATTTCTTTCCTTGCTTCAATGCTTTTGATGTAGATCCTCTTTGTTTTTTTTCTTTCTTCTTTTGACTGGTCTCCTTGAGTAACAGGGAAGAAAACAATCTGTTTCCATATGGCCAAATGTATGGAAAATATAACACTCCACATGGCCAAGATATGAAGTAAGAGTATAAAATTTCCTACTACTCATGCCATATCTTAACTGTGCATACAATGTATCTCTACTGCAAAGTTTAGACCTACAACCTATTGCCTTATGGACAAACAAGTGACATGGGTAGAAATAACCATAAAAATCACAAGTATACATATTGGCCATTCTCCTTAGCTATTTATATTGCTCAAATCTTTGTTGATATGGTCGATATGTTTTTCTCTAGAAATTTTCTTCAACATGCCCAAACTTGTGACATTTGTAACATTCTACATTATGCACAAAAGGAAAAAAATTACTTTGATTCCTTTGAAATCTTACAAATATGTCATGATCATCTCTAGGAGCAAAGGATACTCGTAAAGTATACACTCCTTAATATTTTATTCTCTACTACTGGTTTTTGTACTTGATCAACTGCTGGTTTTTCTTGATTTTTTGCTGCCGGTTCTTTTGATTACTATTCGGTTGCTGGATCTACTTCCTATTTCCTTGGATCTCACTTTTGCTGCCGAAATTCTTTGCTACAGGTTTCTTGGGTTATTCTTTGATTTTTTTACCTGCATACAAACTAGACTCACCGTTTTGAAATACAATACCAGATTTATCCAACGATGATCTTTGGATCTCAAGAAAATTATCCAAGGCTACGGTGCTATTCTCCATATTTCGCCACTTTCTCAAAGAAACCACTGCAACTTCAAATTTATCACATTCATCTTCCTTCTCTTTGAAATATTTCCTCATGGATTCCTCAACTCTTTAAAATTATTCCATATTAAACTTTTAAGGTCACAATCTCTTCCTTGAGCTTGGCCTCCTTATCATCACAGATCTGCAATAATTTTTCTTGATCCTTGCAATTAACTATTAGTATAGAAATATCAGATCTAAGACTCTTAATATCATTCTCATCTTCACTAAGTTCACCAACCTGATCTAAATCAGAATCCTCAAAATTGTAACTCAAAAGAAAATCATTAACAATTATGCCTTTGGATTCATTATTTTATGATCTCTTCTCATCATTAGCTAAATCATGTGCATTGGAAGAATGAGACTCTTGTGGTTGATATTCTTGTTTCTCTAGGCTCTTCCTCTTTTTCTTCTTTTTGGTTTTATTCTTGTTCCTCTTCTTCTCATTTTACAAATTTTTTCTTGTACCATCTCCAAAAATGGATTCTACCTTGTCCCATGTATATTTGGAACATTTCAAGCCCACTAGTTTCTTCATATCATCATCATGAATATTCTTGTAGATAATTCACTGTGCTTCTGCATCTTGTTGCAAAAATTTATGTGCACTTGGATTTTTTCCACAACCTTCACATACTACTCTCCAAATGTTAGATACACAAGATACAAATTGTTATTTTACATCTTTTCTCCATACCTTGTAATTTGCAGTGCTGAGGACAATCATTTAAAAAAAAAAAAACAAATTCCGCCAACAAACCCTAGATCTACTCTCCACTGGTCAAGTTGCAACCAAGAGCCCTGCTCTTATACCAATTGTTGGAAAAATTTAAGCACTACTGAGGGGGGTGGGGGGTGAATAAGTAGTGTGATCTATAGATGTTTTTTTCCTTTTATTACTTCTAAAATACTGAATCACAGATAAGTTAGCAGCTACTCATTAAACATGTGCATCACATAACATAAATTAAACCATAAGAAGCAATATAAAAAATAAACATGTACACAATCACATCAATCACATATGAGACACAAGATTTTTGGTGGAAACCCATATGGGATAAAAACCACCTTTGTTGTTGCCACTCTGCTACGAATTTCTATTATGTCAAACAATTTATCTTTTACATAGTTTTTTGACTCCCATCAGCATGGAAACTCGACCTCATATACAAAATTACAACACCGATCGACTAGGAGATTCGATACTACTGATCAACTGGAACACTCTAAGATATTATTGGAAAACTTTGGGCACTATTGAGAGGAGGGGTGAATCAATAATGTGACTTGTACAAAATTGTTTCCTTTTATTCATTTCACTTATTGAATCACACATAATTTAGCAGCAATTCATTAACCATCATATCATGTGCATCGCATAAAAATAATTTAAAAGCAGAAGGAACTACAAAAAACATGCAGATCACATCAATCGCACACGAGACACAAGATTTATGGTGGAAACCTTTCTGGGAGAAGAACCACCTTTGCTACTGATGCTCTGCTATGAATTTATATTATGTTAAGAAATTGATATTTTAGATATATTTTTGACTCCCATAAGCATGGATACTTGAACTTATATATATAATCCCAACTCCTTTTGGCTAAGAGACTCGATACTATTGATCAACTGGAAGATTCTGTTCTCTACGGATTGAAAAACTACCATCCGTTGAAGGCCACCGTGATCAACGATACTGGCCTAGATACTCCTAAAATAACACTCGACTCTATAGACTCTAATATGATGGTCACCACCATGATGAATGAGCCTCGCCCATTTTATTCTGAACTATCCAGCAACCATTGTATGAGAAATTTGTTCCTTTGCTAAAGCTTCATTAATACTGCTCCTCTCTCATGAAGTCACTACTACTAAACTGCTATGCAAAACTCCTTTAATGTATTTTCAAATTGGATCCCAAGACACTATGCTCAAGAAAGGAATCATCTCTGAATACATGCTCTTAATAAAAAGATCTCATCATCAAATCAATATAAAAAAATGCACAAAACATGTGCTCTAAATAGAAAAAATGTGGCCACACAAATATAAATACAATTAGACCCTCACAACAATATATTGTTGCATAAAATAGTTAAAAACATGAGACACTATGGATATGTGCCAAATGCATTAGAAAATCCTGCATAACAAGTGTGAGTGGATCACCAACATCTACTTCAGTATCATATAAAAACTTTCCAATCTCAAACTCTACACCAACAACTTCAATTATGATATATTCTACAACATGCTTCATATATGCTTACTATTCAGTCACGACCACTCATGGACTGAAGCATCTTTACTCTCCAATGGGTTTGAAAAATAATCTCCTTCATGGATACCTTCTCAATCACTCACTACTATCATCAATCAGTCCTCAGCTCCAATATAAAGTATATAAAACATGTAGGAAGAAATTGAGCTTGGGGCTAGGATCAAAGGTGAAAAAATTGGACCAAACAAATCCACTAAGGTCACTACTAGTGCACTAAATGAATTCACATCATGAGAGAAAATTTTCAAATAATTTGCGACCTTTTTTCACTAATCCTAGAAGCATCAGGGAATTTCCAAGTTAATTTCCTTTCGAACAATGTAAGAAATGTCGATAAAATATAGTGAAAACCCCCAGTCTCTCCCTTGACATAGTATGAAATCGACTGGAGCTATAACTGCTCCCTTGAGCCTACCTCCATGAAAATATAGGATTCCAACCACTCTCGTAGGCTTATGTGGATGCAAATATGGCTAAAAATGAGGAAAAACATCAATCCTTCAGCTTAGTACCTTTGCCATCTATTCCACCCTCTTCTCCAGCGCCTATACATTCCTCCCAAGTGTCATTGCCAAGTTGACCTAGAAGGGCCAACAAACAAGGTTTGCAAGTATGCCAACAAGTCCTCCACTCTCCATTACACCTATGAACAAGATACAACACATGTGAAGCATCTTTAGAACATCTGTAGCACCATCATACAACCATCATATTACTAAAACAAGTCTCCTCATAGGCATATATACAAATACCCAATGAAGAGCTAGTCGATAACTCAAATAGTGTGCCATGAACGATCTCCATCACATGTAGATCTGCATGATAAAAATTTAGCAACACCCTCTACCTATATCATCACTATCCAACCATCTTGACATGTCTATCAATGCACATGCCAACTTCTCCAAGACCATCACGCTACCACTGACATCAAGTGTGCCATCATCATAGGAACAACATCAATGCCAACACATGTAAACACAAACCATCATGAGTCATATCATAATATTGACATCAATACCAACACAACCATATCACTATCAATACATCGTGCCAACAAATAGGACCACCAATTCAACATCCATCACACATGACAAGCATGACCATGACCTTGTTGACATCAATTCCAACACAACAATGCCAACAAACTCCCCCTTTAGCATTGATTTCAACCTCATCAACATGTGAGGATGATCTATATCCATCCAAATTCTCTCCAAAATCCCCCCCCCTTTGACATTAATGGAAAAGGGTCAACTCCATATGAATAGGAAGCCAAAATTGAGGCATAAGAATTGGAGTAATACATTTATACATGGATGAATTATAAAACATAAAATTTCATCCATGTATCCATATAAAAAACAAGCAACATAATATATGATCACCATTCAGATCATAATACCATCCAACAACTACTAGCAGCAAGCAGCAACATGCCAACATAAGGCAACCATAATCAACATATGAAACTTTAAGTATAGAAACAATGAGCAAAATAAAATATGAATATGAGCATAAACAAACACCTCCACATAGAAACATCACATGAGGCAACCACACACAATCTCCCCCAGGACTACATACCAACAACCACCATAACATCTCATCACATGAGGCCAAGAACCCCACTGTCATAGAATAGTATGAGGCATAGCACGAAAACCTCCAAATGGATCATAATTCAAACAATGTATGGTTTAAGTAATAAGAGAAAATAGTTCTCCCTCTAAACACCTTCCATCTCAAAGTTGTAGAGCTACCAATTGTTGGGATGAAATGATTGTTTCCGTTGCAAACAATGCTTCCTTTGGAAAGTAGAAGCACCATATGGACCAAGACTCCACATAACCACGACTCAAGTGACATATACATTGATAAATACATGGTTGTAGAAATGATATAAGACCTCATACATAACTCATATGATCATAACATGACCTCATGACTCATGGCTAAATGACCCAAAGAATAGTACAATACAATTACATGGCTCCACCAACATTATAGATGAATACATCAATGAAAAACATACCTGATATGATCATCCTCTATGGAATAATGACTCAAGAACATGATACATTGTGACTATTACATCATAATTATCCGATACATGTGGCTGCAATATAACTCCATATGAGTCCTCCATAACAATCCTATCACCGTGATGACTCAACAAACTAAAGAATGAACACAATAATAATGTGAAATCATGAAACAATGGTAAATACATGGGTGTAATAAACTCCATATGATAGCCTATACATGACTGGTCCATTTCACAAGTAATACCAATACATCATGGGTTCATGCTCATAATCTATGCATGAATGCACATCTTTTGAACCAGCTGTTAGTGAAACCAAAAAATATACATGGCCGAAAAATGTGCTCATTTTCACACATGAATACATATGTAATGCCGCTATAATCACATGAGCAGAAAGAAGTGAAAGAGATAAAACAAATCATGAGTCTCCATACCAAGCATAGCTCCCCCTGAGCTCAATATACTTGGAAGAGAAAGGTTGATCCTATGGACCTGAATGTGCATGAGGCTAAAAGAAAATCATCATATGTTGCTGCAAACTCCATCATATGCTCCCCCCTGAGGTTGCGCACCTCTCATGATATGCAGTCCTCTATAAGTATGTATGAGATAATCATGAACTGCAGGAGGGAATTCTCTTCACTACTTGAAGAGTTTTTTCTCCTTCTTTCTCCAAAGAGTTTTGGGCTGCTTCTCCTCATCTTTGATCTAGTTTAACTCTTACTTCTCTTACTTCATTCCTTGCTTCACTTCTTTTGAGGTATATGCTCTTTGATTTTTCTTATTTTGACAGTTTTTCCTTGAGTAACGGGGCAAAAAACAATCTCTTTCCATATGGCCAAATATATGGAAAATATAGCACTCCACATGGCCAAGATATGAAGTAAGAGGATCAAATATCCTACTTCTCATGCCATATATAAAACGTGCATACAATGTATCTCTCCTCCAATTTTTAGACCTGCAATCTATTTCCTTATGGCCAAGAAAGTTACATGATCATCAATAACCATAAAAATCACAATTATACATATTGGCCATTCTCCTTGGCTACTGATATTACTGGAATCTCTGCTGATATGGTCTATACATTATGCTCCAACAATTTGCTGGAACATGCCAAAACTTGTGACAATTGTAACATTCTGCATTATGCACAAAAATAACAAAATGAATTTGATTCCTTTGAAACCTTAAAAATATGTCATGATCATCTCTAGGAGCAAAGTATATTCTCAAAGTAGGTGCTCCTTGAGATTTTCTTCTCTCCTATTGGTTTTGTTGTTTAATCAACAACTATTTTTTCTTTCTTTTCTCATGCTTGTTTTACTTGCTTTTCTACTGCTCATTGTTTTGATTGCTATTCGAATCCTGGATCTGCTTCTTGTTTCCTAGGATCTCACTTTTGCTTTTGGAATTGTTTTTTACATGTTTCTTGGGTTCTTCTTTGATGTTTTTACCTGCATGAAAACTATAATAAACCTTTTTAAATCCAATACCATATTTATCCAATGGTGATTTTTCGATCTCAAGCAATTTATCCAAGGCTATGATGCTCTTATCCATATTTCGCTGCTTTATCCATGAAACCACTTCAACTTCTAATTCCTCACATTCATATTCCTTCTCTTTTAACTTCTTCCTCATGGCTTCCTCAACTCCCTCAAATTTTACCATCTTAACTTTTAAGCTCACTATCTCTTCCTTGAGATTGGCCTCCTTATCATCGCATATCTGCAATATTTTTTTCTTGATCCTTGCATGCAACTGTTAGTCTAGAAATATCAGATCTAAGACTCTTAATATCAGTCTCATCTTCATTAAGTGCATCAACATGATATAAATATGAATCGTCAAAATTGCAACTCAAAATAAAATCATTAATAGTTATACCTTTGGATTCATATTTTCTGGTCTCTTCTCATCATCAGTTGAATCATGCACACTCAAATAATGAGACTCTTGTGGCTGAGATTCTTGTTTCTAGAGGCTCTTCTTCTTCTTCTTCTTTTTTATTCTTCTTGTTCCTCTTCTTCTCATTTTCAAATTTGTTGCTTGTACCATCTCCAAAAATGGATTGTAGCTTGTCCCACATATATTTGGCACATTTGAAACCCACCAGTCTCTCCATATCATCATCATGAATATTCTTGTAGATAATGCACCTTGCTTCTGCATCTTGCTGCAAAAATATATCTACAATTAGATTTTTGACACAACCTTCACATAAGATAAAAATTTATATCTTACATTTTTTCTCCATACCTTGTAATTAGCAGTAGTGAGAAAAACCATGCCGAAAAAAACAAATTACAACAACAAAATCCGGATCTACTCTCCAATGATCAAGCTGCAACCAAGAGCGTCTCTCTGATACAATTTGTTGGAATCCTTTGAGAACCACTGAGAGGGGGTGGGGGTGAATTAGTAGTGTGATATATACATGATTTTTTCCTTTTATTACTTAGCAACTATATAATCACACATAATTTAGAAGCTACTCATTAAACATGTGCATCACATAACATAACTGAAACCATAAGCAACAATATAAACAATAAACATGCACACAATCACATAAATCACGCACGAGACACAAGATTTTTGGTGGAAACTCTTACAGGAGAAAAAGCACCATTTTTTTTGTTTCTCTGCTCTGAATTTCTATTATGTCAAGTAATTTATCTTTTACATAGTATGCTCACTCCCATTGACATGGAGACTCGACATCATATACAAAATTCCAAAACCGAGAGGCTAGGAGACTCGATACTATTAATCAACTAGAAGACTATGAGATATTGTTGGAAACCTTTGAGCACTTTTGAGAGGGGGGGTGAATCAGTAATGTTACTTGTATAGAATTTTTTCCTTTTATTAACTCCACTTACTGAATCATACATAAGTTATAAGCAATTCATTAACCATCCTAGCATGTGCATCACATAAACATAATGTTAGTTTCCTATAATACTAGTGTCGCCACATATTCTTATTGTTAGCATAGCCCCCTTATTGTTATTGTTGTGCCCATGTAGCCCCCATATTGTTATTATTGAGCCCCATAGAAGCCCACTATCGTTATTGTTGTGCCCTTACATTGTTATTGTTATGTCGGCTAGGATTATTGTTGGGCTGTTAGTTTGTCATTATTATTATCATTTTTTAACACCTATTTCATCCATTTCTACCATTATTTATCACATCATTTATCATGGTTTATCATATAATTATTTATGCTCTTATGGATAAATATTATTTCTTCTCCTTTATTTTTAATAAATTGATGATTATTATGCATAATTTTACCAATGATGGTTTATTAATAATTTTTTTGTAATATCACTCACCATTTTAGCCTCCAAGATATTTTCCAGATTACAGATTTGATATCCAGCTCATCATTAAATATTCCAACTCAGAAATTCGCTGGAATAAGAAGTGACAGTTTTGTATTAGACGTTGTGGGCAAATGGAGAAGAATCTGGAAAATCCGAAACATGGGTTTTGTCCAAAACGGACTGAATTAACTTTTTTAAAATGCAATTTTCCGAAATTCGGTTTGTATTGAGATAAACGGAAGTTTCTTTGAAGACGATTTTCCCAGATTCACTGTTGTGGCCGTTTTCCAAATTATCTCAGTTGTAATACCAAATTCGACTTGTTCTTGTTGACTGATTGATGGAAATATATTTCAGATATGATATTGCTGATCAATTGGTTATGAACAATCCAATTTTGTTATGGGAATAATTTTGTAATCATCTCTGTTGTAACTTCTCTCTGCTCTATGTGTATTTAAACGAAAAAACAGATATCAAAGAGAGAAGGATGAAAGGGAATATAGATTTATTTATGAGAATAATTATGGACAGAACGTAGTTCTGAAAAGATAGAATTATAATGTAATGCTACTTAAGTTTGATGATTAATATCTAATTGAAGATGCTGTTCTCTCGCATTATCTGAAGTAACTTAGCAGTGCTCGCTGGCGACTAAGGGCCCGGCCTCTGGTGGAGTTAACTGCTTCTTTGTATTATGCTTATGATGTTTCGAGCATTTAATTGGTTTGATAATTTCCTGTTTCTGTGAATCTATTTTATTCAACTTTTTATTATTTCCTGTTATTGAGATAATATATATTCTTCTTATAATTTGTATTGCTATAATTTGATCCTAGCGTGAGTTATCTAGACAACGCATTGCATTGATTTAATCATCTGTAAGAGTTTGGTTATTTGAACTCTCAGATTGATATCATTTCCATTTGGATTGCTTTGTAGAGATTGAGTATGATTTGGATTGAATCAACTAAGAAGAGATGAGTTACTGCTACTGTGCTCTCGGCTGATGCTATTATTAATTAAGATTGCTTGTGCGAGATTTAATTATGATTTTAGAAGAGGTTTGAGTCTTGAATCTTAGATGTATTATTTCCTTTAAAAGTTACAACTTGAGATTTATGACTGCATCTGTTTAGTTTGGTACTGAATTTAATATATTATCTCACATCATTACTCTTTGGATTTATAGCTTGCACATACTGTGTACACTCTTGAAACAAAAAGACTTACCCAGGTTGATAATTAATGTGAGGCGATTAGGAGTTTTAAAAGACACCTTTTAGCACCCAACATTTTAGCACCGTTTCCGGGGAGAGTGTTTCCATTTCACAGAGAGTGATGTATGTTTGATATTTGTTGTTGGGAAAGAATTGGGTATTAAAAACAAAAGGTAAGAACCTACGTAACGAGCAAGTAAAGTGCTTTCTCCTCTGCCCGCTTTTTAGCACAATTGCATAGAATTTGAAGTAGGTGTTTGATGTTTGTCTGCTGTGAAAGAATTGGGTATTAAAAATGGAAGGTAAGAACTTGCGTAACAAGCAAGTAAAGCACTTGCTCCTATGCCCACTTTTCAATAGAATTGCGTAGGAATTGAAGTAGGAATTTTAGAGGTAGAATTTTTGAAAAAAATATTGTAATTCCACTCGAGTGGTGATGTAAGCACCACCCATTTCACTAGCCAATTGATAGGAACATTTGAAGGAGGATCCTCAAAGAAACACATGAAGAACATCTTCTATTATGGTAAAAAATAGCTCACATTGCAACTTTTGAATTCCATATCATGTTGAGATTCAACAAGATGATGAGCTTAGTGAAAAGAGTCGCCTTCACTAAGTGGGCCCACAGGCTATTTTTGGCTCAAAGTCTATTTTTAGACATGTCGATCCTATTCTATGAGTTGCAGGATGCTATTTGTGGATGGTTGGTCAAGTTGGAAAAATAGATGAACTTATATTTTTAGACATATTGGGCGGAATTTATTTTTAGATTTCCAGTCTAAAAATAGATATGTCGAATATTATTAGCTCTTAATAAGATTTGGACTCTAAACATTATCTTATTCTCTTGGAGCACTTCAGTTAAGTGCACAGATGTGGCACAACAGTTGAAAAAAGGAATTACGCTATTCCTAAGGGTTTACTGGAGCTAATGCATGAGGAATTCAGTTAGAACTCATGTGACAGAGTTTGGTGGAGTTATAGAAGTAGTTGGTGGAGTTGTATTCAGTTTAACTCAGTTAGACTCAGTTGAGCTAGTTGTATCTAGTCTAACTGATTGATACACTAGTGAGAGTGGTGTAAATTAATTAGTTAATTAATTCACTAAATAATAACTCATTAATCAACTGAATAATACATCAGTTAACTACAGTGCATGGCAGTTTCAGTGGAGACCAGTGGAGAGATAGGTGAAAGAGCAAGTGTGACTATCAGTTGTGACTATAGTGATGCATTGATTGCATCCAACACTCAGTGGAGATGCCAATGAGGATTGCGCAGTGCAAGCTTGGTGGATTTCAGTTCATTCAGAGCCATTCTTCAGCAGGGATTGTGCAGTAGAGGCAGGCTAGCAGGTGGAAGAGATCGGTGCATGGATTTGCAAGATCTAGCTTGATTAGTGTGTAGTGATTGTATTGTACTGAGAGCTTGACATGTTTAGCTTTGTATGAGGATTGTTACATGATCTCTATGACATATATTATATATAGATAGTTGGGGTTTTCAGATTCAGGCTTTCCCGTTAAATCACAATGTTAATGTGTGTGAATTTTTATGGTTTCATGTGTGCATTTCCATTGATTTAATTTCCGCATGTGATGATCAATGGTGGAATAGATTCTATATTGTGCATGAAGTTAAAATAGTGTGTGATCAGGAGAATATTGGATATATAACACATATGTTATATAATTTATACATGGTATCAGAGCAGTTGATCATTGGAGTATATTGCAATTATTGAAGCGGTTGAGTTTTGAGCTGGTGGAATTCGAATTTGCTGCAATGTTTTCTTGGTGTCGAAGTTGAGCATTCATTGAAATGTCTTTCAATGGATTGCGATTGGAGTATGCCCTTGAGTGCAGCTCGAATTATATTGCATGGAAGGACAGGATGGAGGCAGTGTTGGATGATAATGGGTTGAAGGAGTTCATAGATGTCGATATTCCAAAGCCTGGTTCTAGCAATGCAGCCGCACTTGACTCATGGAAAAAGAAGAAAAAAAAGTTTGAAGGATTCTGTTGGAAGGTGTAAAGGATCACATAGTGTCCAAACTTCATGGTAAAGCTATTTCATTCTTAATGTGGAAATATTTGACAGACTTGTTCCAAATTAGAAGCGACCAAAGGAAGTTGGCGCTTAAAGACAAGCTCAGAAAAATAAAAATGGAGAAAGGCGAAAGTATACCAAAATACCTCACGAAGTTCGTCCACTGTAAGGATGAGCTGGGAAGTGTGGGGGTTACTGTTGATGAAGAAGACTTGGTGAGCTTGGTTCTCCTTGGGCTTTCGAAGAGTTGGCATAGCTACGAGGACTCTGTCAATGGTTGGGAGAAACTGCCAGGATGGGAGCGACTTTGGTCGGATCTTGTGTAGGAGGAGATAAGGCGGGGTACCAGGGATGGATCTTCATCGAAGAATGAAGATGAAAAAAATTTCGCTTTGGCTGCCGAAGCAAGGAAGGGGAAGGGAGAGAAAAATCCTTCTCAATCCGGTGCGAAAGGCAAGAAGCAAGACTTGTCCAAGGTGAAGTGCTTTCAATGTCACTAGCACAGACATTACACCACTAATTGTCCACAGAAGAAGAAAAATAAGTAGGCTGCTGGTTCTGCAGCTGGAGAGGCCTTAGCCTCGTAGTTTGAGCTGGATTTTTCGCTGATCGCATGCTTGGTTTCAAGTGTGATGGGATCAGTGAAGTTTCTTGACAGTGGTGCGTCTTTCCATATGACCGGAGACAAATATTTGTTCAGTGATCTGGATGAAAAGGATCTTGGAGTGCACATCAAGATGGGCGATAATGGTAGATTTAGTGCGACTGGTATCGGGACCATTTTATTTGAGAGGGAGTCTGGTAAACCTTTCATATTGAAGGATGTCATGCATGTTCCAGGATTGAAGAAGAATATGATCTCTGTGGCGATGTTGGAAGACAAGGGTTATGATGTTGTTTTTAGCGAGGGAAAGGCTTTCCTGCAAAGTAAAACAACTGGTAAAACCAGGAGGATAGGGATTCGAGTTAAGAATATTTATCAATTGCAGGTAGATGGCTGTGCAGTAATGGCAGGCAAAGCAAAAGTAGTGGTGAGTCGGGATGAGGGCGAATTGTGGCACAAGAGATTTGTCCATCTTCACCATGGCGCTTTGAAAATTTTGCAGCAGATTTCTACCGGGCTTCCTAAGGGTACACTTGTGTAGTCAGATCAGTGCAAGGGATGTACTTTGGGAAAATTTGTGAAGACCACTTTTCATGAGAAGGATAGTCGCGCCACGACGATCCTTGAGAGAATTCACACAGACGTGTGTGGACCTTTCTCGGTTGCTTCAACAACAAAGCAAAGGTATTATGTGATATTTTTTTATGACTTTTCTCGTAAGTGCTGGATCTTCTTCATGCAGAAGAAGAGCGAGACATACTCAATGTTCTGTGAGTTCAAGGCGCTGGTTGAGAAAGAGTCGGGGAAGCAGGTGAAAGCTCTAAGGAGCAATAATGGTGGTGAATTCATCTCTGGTGAATTCAAAGACTTTTGCAGTGCAGAAGGAATTCGAAGAGAACTCATAGCGCCTCAAAACCCACAGCAAAATGGGGTCGTGTAGAGAAAGAACAGAACGACCATGGGTGCTGCACGGGCGATGTTGCATGATCAGGGCCTTCCCATACACTTGTGGGCTGAGGCATGCAACACTACGGTTTATGTGCAAAACCATTGTCCTCATAGAGTACTTGGCATGAGTACACCCGAGGAGGCGTTTTCTGGTAAGAAGGCTGATATTTCTCATTTGAAGATTTTTGGCTCACCTGTTTACATTCATGTGACGAAGGATGCCAGGAAGAATTTGGAGCCAACCGCAGAGGTTGGATATTTGTGGGGTACACGGAAATACCCCACAATTATCGTGTGTATTTTCCAGACAGTCGGAATATTGTTGTGCGACGGGATATCAAATTTCATGAGGAGAAAGCCATGAAGTTATCGCTTGAGAGGGAGCTACACTTGCATGCAGACGAGGAGCTACTTGTTCCTAAAGATGAGCCTCAGGATGTCGATCAGCCACAAGAGGAGGTTCGTGGAGTGGAAGAAACCACTCATGTAGTGCCAAACATCAGAGGGCGGAAGCGCACTACAGAAGCTGAGCGACTGAATCTTGATGCAGCGTAGAATGTAGGAGCACCTACATCACATCGCAGACAGAGATAGTCGCCTGACCGATTTATTGGATACATCGCTTTGATGAGCAAGTGTATCGTGATAGAACCATCCTCTTTCAAGGAAGCTGTGGAGGATCCCGCATGGGTAGATGCCATGGTGGAAGATTATGATTCGATTGTCAGAAATAGTGCATGGGAGATTGTCCCAAGGCCGGAAGGGAAATCAGTGGTAGGTTCAATATGGATCTACAAAGTGAAGCAAGCTGCTAACAGGAGCGTCGAGAAGTACAAGGCAAGATTTTTTGCTTGGGGCTTCTCACAGATCGAGGGGATCGACTATGAAGAAACCTTTGCACCTGTCACAAGGTATTATTCGATACAGACCATCCTTTCTCTCTCAGCGCAGATAAGTTGGCACATTCATCAGATGGATGTGAAGACTACGTTCCTCAATGGAGTCATTGAGGAGGAGGTGTACATAGAGCAGCATGAAGGTTTCAAAATCTTCAGCAGCGAGTCACATGTGTGCAGGCTCAAAAGAGCGCTGTATGGGTTGAAACAAACACCTCGTGCTTGGTACACACAGATAGACAGTTATTTCACCGGACTTGGTTTCACCAAGAGTGAGGTGGATCCGAACCTATACCAGATTGTGGTGGAGGGTAAGTTGTTGATCATTGTGCTTTATGTAGATGATTTGATACTAACAGGTGATGAACTGTTGATACACTCATGCAAGGCAGATCTTGCAAAGGAGTTTGAGATGAAGGACTTGGGCCTCCTTCATTACTGACTAGCTGATTGGAAATTTGGCAGCGGAAGGATGGACTGTTTGTGTCTCAAGGCAAGTATGCCCGGGAGATACTGGAGAAGTTCAACATGCAAGGCTGCAAGCCTATCGACACTCCTCTTCTTGGTGGTTGGAGGAAAGAGGATGCTACATCGGCAGAGGTAGTGGATGCCACTGTTTATCGACAGTTGGTTGGTTCACTCATGTGTTGAATTGATACACGTGGGACATGATGTGCTATCAATAACTTTACTGGTATGGTTAAGCCTTTAAGATGGAAGGCAGGCAAGCATGTCCTGAGGTATCTCAGGGGCACAGCTGGATATGGATTGTGGTACAGATATTCAGATGAGGTGAAGCTGCATGGCTTCACGGATGTAGATTGGGCAGGAAGCCCAACGGATAGAAAGAGCACATCTAGAGGGATTTTCAGTATCGGGTCTACAATAGTTTCTTGGTACAGCAGGAAACAAAGATCCGTGGCACTCAGTTCAACGGAGGTCGAGTACATGGCAGCAAGTTTGGCTGCGTGCGAGGCTGTACCACAAATTTAGATCCTCGTCGGGTTGTTGATTCCACGAGTTAGATCCTACGCTGATATATTGTGATAATTAGAGTTGCATTAAACTCTCGGTTAATCCAGTATTTCATGATAGATCTAAACATATTGACATCCGGTACCATCATATCAGAGATTGTGTGCAGTGGAAGATCATGTTACTTTCTTACATTCCTACGGAGGATTAGGATGCAGATATTTTGACGAAGGCGCTCACCAGGAGCAAATTCAAATACCATAGAGACAGGATCGGGGTGGAAGATAATCCCTATCTTTTTGAGAGGGAGTGTTGAGATTCAACAAGATGATGAGCTTAGTGAAAAGAGTCGCCTTCACTAAGTGGGCCTGTAGGCTATTTTTGGTGCAAAGTCTATTTTTAGACATGTCGATCATATTCTATGAGTTGCAAGATGCTATTTGTGGATGGTTGGTCAAGTTGGAAAAACAGATGGACTTCTATTTTTAGACATATTGGGAGGAATCTATTTTTAGATTGCCAGTCTAAAAATAGATATGTCGAATATTATTAGCTCTGAATAATATTTGGACTCTAAAAATTATCTTATTCTCTTGGAGCACTTCAGTAAAGTGCACAGATGTGGCACAGTAGTTGACAAAAGGAATTACGCCATTCCTGAGGGTTTACTGGAGCTAATGCATGAGGACTTCAGTTAGAAATCACGTGACAAAGTTTGGTGGAGTTATAGAAGTAGTTGGTGGAGTTGTATTCAGTTTAACTCAGTTAGACTAAGTTGAGCTAGTTGTATCTAGTCTAACTGATTGATACACTAGAGAGAGTGGTGTGAATTAATTAGTTAATTAATTCACTAAATAATAAATCATTAATCAACTGAAGAATGCATCAGTTAAATACTGTGCATGGAAGTTTCAGTGGAGACCAGTGGAGAGGTAGGTGAAAGAGCAAGTGTGACTATCAGTTGTGACTATAGTGATGCATTGATTGCATCCAACACTAAGTGGAGACGCCAATGAGGATTTCATAGTGCAAGCTTGGTGAATTTGAGTTCATTCAGAGCCATTCGTCAGCAGGGATTGTGCAGTAGAGGCAGGCTAGCAGGTGGCAAATATCAGTGCATGGATTTGCAAGATCGGGCCTGATTAGTGTGTAGCGATTGTATTGTACTGAGAGCTTGACATGTTCAGATTTGTATGAGGATTGTTACATGATCTCTATGACATATATTGTATACAAATAGCTGGGGTTTTCAGCTTCAGGCTTTCCCGTTAAATCATAGGTTTAATGTGTGTGAATTTTTATGGTTTCATGTGTGCATTGCAATTGATTTAATTTCCACATGTGATGATCAATGGTGGAATAGATTCTGTATTGTGCATGAAGTTAAAATAGTGTGTGATCAGGAGAATCTTGGATATATAACACATAAGTTATATAATTTTTACATGGTATCAGAGTAGTTGATCATTGGAGCAGATTGCAATTATTGAAGCGGTTGAGTTTTGTGCTGGTGGAATTCGAATTTGCTGCAGTGTTTTCTTGGTGTCGAAGTTGAGAATTCTTTGAAATGTATTTCAACGGATTGCGATTGGAGTATGCCCTTGAGGGCATCTCGAATTATATTGCATGGAAGGACAGGATGGAGGCGGTGCTGGATGATAATGGGTTGAAGGAGTTCATAGATGCTGATATTCCAAAGCCTGGTTCTAGCGATGCAGCCGCACTTGACGCATGGAAAAAGAAGACAACAAAGTGTCGAAGGATTTTGTTGGAAGGTGTGAAGGATCACATAGTGTCCAACCTTCATGGTAAATCTAGTCCATTCTTAATGTGGAAGGCTTTGACAGACTTGTTCCAAAGCAGAAGCGACCAAAGGAAGTTGGCGCTTAAAGACAAGCTCAGAAAAATAAAAATGGAGAAAGGTGACAGTATACCAAAATACCTCACGAAGTTCGTCCACTATAAGGATGAGCTGGGAAGTGTGGGGGTTACTATTGATGAAGAAGAATTGGTGAGCTTGGCTCTCCTAGGGATTTTGAAGAGTTGGCATAGCTACGAGGACTCTGTCAATGGTCGGGTGAAACTGCCAGGATGGGAGTGACTTTGGTCAGATCTTGTGTAGGAGGAGATAAGGCAGGGTACCAGGGATGGAACTTCATCGAAGAATGAAGATGAATAAAATTTCACTTTGGATACCAAAGCAAGGAAAGGGAAGGGAAAGAAAAATCCTTCTCAATCTGGTTTGAAAGGCAAGAAGCAGGACTTGTCCAAGGTGAAGTGCTTTCACTGTCACCAGCACGGACATTACGCCACTAATTGTCCACAAAAGAAGAAAAATAAGCAGGCTGCTGGATCTGCAGCTAGAGAGGCCTTAGCCTCGCAGTTTGAGCTAGATTTTTCACTGACCGCATGCTTGGTTTCAAGTGTGATGGGATCGATGTGGTTTCTTGACAGTGGTGCGTCTTTCCATATGACCAGAGATAAATATTTGTTTAGTGATCTGTATGAAAAGGATCTTGGAGTGCACATCAAGATGGGTGATGATGGTAGATACAATGTGACTGGTATCGGGACCATTTCCTTTGAGAGGGAGTCTGGTAAACCTTTCATATTGAAGGATGTCATGCATGTTCAAGGATTGAAGAAGAATATGATCTCTATGGCAATGTTGGAAGACAAGGGTTATGATGTTGTTTTTAGCGAGGGAAAGGCTTTCCTGCACAGTAAAACAAATGGTCAAACCAGGAGGATAGGGATTCAAGTTAAGAATATTTATCAATTGCAGGTAGATGGCTGCGGAGCAATGGCAGGAAAAGCAGAAGCAGTGGTGAGCCGGGATGAGGGCGAATTGTGGCACAAAATATTGGGCCATCTTCACCATGGCACTTTGAAAATTTTGTAGCAGATTTCTACCAGGCTTCCCAAGGGTACACTTGCGTAGTCAGATCAGTGCAAGGGATGTACTTTGGGAAAATTTGTGAAGACCACTTTTCATGAGAAGGATAGTCGCGCCATGACGATCCTTGAGAGAATTCACACAGACATGTGTGGACCTTTCTCGTTTGCTTCAACAACAAAGCACATGTATTATGTGATATTTGTTGATGAATTTTCTCATAAGTGCTGGATCTTCTTCATGCAGAAGAAGAGTGAGACATACTCAAAGTTATGTGAGTTCAAGGCGCTGGTTGAGAAATATTCAGGGAAGCAGGTGAAAGCTCTAAGGAGCGATAATGGCGGTGAATTCATCTCTGGAGAATTCAAAGAATTTTGCAGTGCAGAAGGAATTCGAAGAGAACTCATAGCGCCTCATAACCCACAGCAGAATGGGGTCGCGGAGAGAAAGAACAAAACGATCGTGGGTGCTGCACGGGTGATGTTGCATGATCAGGGCCTTCCCATACACTTGTGGGCTGAGGCATGAAACACTGCGGTTTATGTGCAAAACCGTTGTCCTCATAGAGTACTTGGCATGAGTACACCCAAAGAGGCATTTTCTGGTAAGAAGCCTAATATTTCTCATTTGAATATTTTTGGCTCACCTGTTTACATTCATGTGACGAAGGATTCCAAGAAGAAGCTAGAGCTGATCGCAGAGGTTGGGATATTTGTGGGGTACACAGAAAAACCCCACAATTATCGTGTGTATTTTCCAGACAGTCTGAAGACTGTTGTCCGACGGGATATCAATTTTCATGAGGAGAAATCCATGAAGTTGTCGCTTGAGAGGGAGCTACACTTGCATGCAAATGAGAGCTACTTGTTCCTATAGATGAGCCTCAGGATGTGGATCAACCACAAGAAGAGGTTCATGGAGTGGAAGAAACCACTCATGCAGCGCCAAACATTAGAGGGTGGAAGCGCACTACAGAAGTTGAGCGACTGAATCTTGATGCACCGCAGAATGTAGGAGCAGTTGCCAGACAGAGACAGTCGCCTGACCGATTTACTAGATACATGGCTCTCATGAGCAAGTTTATCGTGATAGAACCATCCTCTTTCGAGGAAGCTATGGAGGATCTTGTATGGGTAGATGCCATGGTGGAAGAGTATGATTCGATTGTCAGAAACAGTGCATGGGATATTGTCCCAAGGCCGGAAGGGAAATCAGTGGTAGGTTCGAGATGGATCTACAAAGTGAAGCAAGCTACTGATGGGAGCGTCGAGAAGTACAAGGAAATATTTTTTCCAGGGCTTCTCACACATCGAGGGGATCGACTATAAAGAAAATTTTCCACCTGTCACAAGGTATTCTTCCATATGGACCATCCTTGCTCTCTCAGTGCAGATGGGTTGGCACATTCATCAGATGGATGTGAAGACTGCGTTCCTCAACAGAGTCATTGAGGAGGAGGTGTACATAGAGCAGCTTGAAGGTTTTGAAATCTTCAGCAGCGAGTCGCATGTGTGCAGGCTCAAAAGAGCGCTGTATGGGCTGAAACAAGCACCTCATGCCTGGTACACATGGATAGACAGATATTTCACCAGACTTGGTTTCACAAAGAGTGAGGCAGATCCGAACCTATACCAGATTGTGGTGGAGGGTAAGTTGTTGATCATTGTGCTTTATGTAGATGATTTGATACTAACAAGTGATGAACTGTTGATACACTCATGCAAGGCAGATATTGCAAAGGAGTTTGAGATGAAGGACTTGGGCCTCCTTCATTTTTTCCTGGGATTGGAAATTTGGCAGCGGAAGGGTGGACTGTTTGTGTCTCAAGGAAAGTATGCCTGGGAGATACTGGAGAAGTTTCACATGCAAGGCTGCAAGCCTATCGACACTCTTCTTCCTAATGGTTGGAGGAAAGAGGATGCTACATCGGCAGAGGTAGTGGATGCCACTGTTTATCGACAGTTGGGTAGTTCGCTCATGTATTTTGGTCAATACACGACCAGACATATGCTATGCTGTTAACTAGCTTTTAAAAGCTATGGTTAAGCCTACCAAGATATTTTGGAAGGTAGGAAAGCATGTCCTGAGGTATCTGAGGGGCACATCGGGATATGGATTGTGGTACAGACAGTCGGATGAGTTGAAGCTGCATGGATTCACGGATGCAGATTAGGCAGGAAGCCCAACGGACAGAAATAACACATCTGGAGGGATTTTCAGTATCAGGTCTACATCAGTTTCTTGGTACAGTAGGAAACAAAGATCCATGGCACTGAGTTTAGCGAAGGCCGAGTACATGGCAACAAGTTTGGTTGCATGCGAGGCTATATGGATGAGGAAGATCTTGGTCGGGTTGTTCGGTTCATACTTAGATCCTATTATGATATATTGTGATAATCAGAGTTGCATTAAACTCTTGGTTAATCCAGTATTTCATGATAGATCTAAACATATTGACATCCGGTACCATCATATCAGAAATTGTGTGCAGTGGAAGATCATGTTACTTTCTTACATTCCTACGGAGGATCAGGATGGAGATATTCTGACGAAGGCACTCACCAGGAGCAAATTCGAATACCATAGAGACAGGATCAAGGTGGAAGATAATCCCTATCTTGTTGAGAGGGAGTGTTGAGATTCAACAAGATGATGAGCTTAGCGAAAAGAAGTCACCTTCACTAAGTGGGCCCGCAGGTATTTTTGGTGCAATTCTATTTTTAGACTATGTCTATTTAGACATGTCGATCATATTCTATGAGTTGCAGGATGCTATTTGTGGATGGTTGGTCAAGTTGGAAAAATAGATGGACTTCTATTTTTAGACATATTGGGCGTAATCTATTTTTAGATTGCCAGTCTAAAAATAGATATGTCGAATATTATTAGCTCTTAATAATATTTGGACTATAAACATTATCTTATTCTCTTGGAGCACTTCAGTTAAGTGCACAGATGTGGCACAGGAGCTGACAGAAGGAATTACGCTATTCCCGAGGGTTAAGTGGAGCTATTGCATGGAGACTTCAGTTAGAACTCATGTGACAGAGTTTGGTGGAGTTGTAGAAGTAGTTGGTGGAGTTGTGTTCAGTTTAACTCAGTTAGACACAATTGAGCTAGTTGTATCTAGTCTAACTGATTGATACACTAGTGAGAGTAGTGTGAATTAATTAATAATTAATTCACTAAATAATAACTCATTAATCAACTGAAGAATACATCAGTTAACTACAGTGCATGGACAGTTTCAGTGGAGACTAGTGGAGAGGTAGGTGAAAGAGCAAGTGTGACTATCAGTTGTGACTATAGTGATGCATTGATTGCATCCAACACTCAGTGGAGATGCCAATGAGGATTGCGTAGTGCAAGCTTGGTGGATTCGAGTTCATTCAGAGCCATTCTTTAGCAGGGATTGCGCAGTAGAGGCAGGCTAGCAGGTGGCAAAGATCGGTGCATGGATTTGCAAGATCGAGCCTGATTAGTGTGTAGCAATTGTATTGTATTGAGAGATTGACATATTAAGATTTGTATGAGGATTTTTACATCATCTCTATGAAATATATTATACATAGATAGGTTGGGTTTTCAGCGTCAGGCTTTCCCGTTAAATCACTATGTTAATGTGTGTGAATTTTTATGGTTTCATGTGTGCATTGCAATTGATTTAATTTCTGCATGTGATGATCCAGATAAAATATTGTTTGAGTTTGAAATACTTTGTAGAGGATATGATTATTGCACTAATGATCGAAGGTTGAAAGTGTCCTTTTACTCTAAAAGGAGTAGCTCTCCGATGGTTCATGAACCTTGGTGGGAACTGCATCCAAACATGGGAGGACATGAAGAACATATTCTTGAAGAAGTACCAAGACTACTGCAAATCTAATGAAGATATTTTCGGTATGATACAAGGGGAAGATGAAAGCTTGGAGGACTATGTAGAGAGATTTCAATATAACCTTCAAAAAACATATGCATTTGGAAAAAGAGATCTTGAAAACACTCCTTCTTAAAGGAATCAAAGATGAAGTTTTAGAACTCTTAAATCTGATAGGAAAAGGCGATGTTTTTCTGTTATCATATGATGATGTTTGTGAATTATGCATAAGGTATTCAAGAGGAATCTCCAAGGCTGGTAATAATTCTAGAGAAGCTTCTTATTTCTTTTCCAAATCTACTACAAGAAGAGGAGACATAAGAGCTGAAATCAATGTTTTATTTGAAAATTTTAAATATGATTTTATTAGCTCTCTAAATTCACAATTGGACGTTTTACATGTTCAGAAAAATCAAGAAATTGAAGAAGTGTTTTTCCCTCGTTGCCAAAAGGAGCATCCCATAGATACTCACTCTTCCTTATCTAGGATGGAAGTAGCATATCAAAAATATGGGGAAGCTGCAATAATGTCAAAACCATGGAAATCATGGCCTACATGTATGGTTCAAAACATTTCCCCTCCATATTCTTACTTGTATAATCCATTATGGAATACTCATGTGTTAGGGCAGCAATGTCAATCTTGATATAACCCCCACCAATATTGTCTACAAGTTTGGCATGGTTCATCTTATGATTGCATGACTACTCTCCCTCATCTTGTAGCACAAACACATCCTCCATATTCTCCACCAGATCTTCTACAACATCTTGCTTGCCTATCAAAATCATCCACTCAACCCAATCAACTACATCATCAAAATGCTCCATTCCCTACACAATTTCCTGCTCAACTCATTCCACACCCTCACCATAATAAACTAGTACAACATGTTTACAATGTTGAACTGCAAAATTTATGCACCCTTCCCACCCATTCTATCTCACATTCACCATTGGAGAAAACTTATACTGAGATTCAGAATGTATCAAATTCAAAAATTGTAGAGGTTATGAAAGAAAATGAGGTTTCTTCTAGCTTGCATCAACAAACCGTTTTAAACATTTAATAACTTCATGATATGACGGCTTTGGGAAATCAAGAAAGTAAGGGACACATTGAAGATTGGTTTCACTCCATTTGTTTGCAGCGTCACTCCATACTTCAACAATTTTTGGCACCATTGTTTCAAGGGAAGTTGGTTTCTCATACCCTACTATTTATTAACATGCATTTTTCAAATTTGGGTATGTACATAATAGAGGCCTTATTTTGAAAATGGCTCCAGTAGAAGTACTCTTATATTTAAGCATATTCAATTTTCAAAGAAGAGTAGGTTAGTGTAGAAAATAAATAAATACATTTTTATTATTATGTAAAAAAAAATGTTTTTGTTGCAACACGCTGTGAAATTCAACATCGGTGATAAATATTTTAATTTATTTGTGTATGTAGATGTATTATATTGAAAATAACAATTCTACAAACACTCATATTCATTTTTATCACCAATATGGAAAAATTACTTGAATATCATATTTTTTTGGCTTGCGGGCTTGATGAAATTTCTGAAAGCAGAGTCAGGACAATCATGTTTTGAGGGACCAAAAGTGAATATTTTAAAAAAATATTTCTATCAAAAGTAGCCCTTTATGTCTACTTTCCAACCCAATTTGAATCACTCCATTTGGATTTTAAACGGAAAAGTTATAACCAAAATATTGATAGGACATCTAGTAGGCGGCTCAGGAACAGAGTTGGGACTGAAAGTTTTTGGAGGCCTAAATGAATATATTTTTAAAACTTGTTTCTATCTTAAGTAGCTCTTGATGTCTAATTTTCAACCCAATTTTAATCACTCCATTTGGATTTGAAATGAAAAAATAATAACCAAAATATAGACAGGGCATTTAGTAGGCAGCTTAGGAATAAAGTTGGGACAACGAGTTTTTCGAGGCCTAAATGACTATATTTTTAAAACCTGTTTCTATAGTATATTCCTCTATGAATCTAGTTTACAAGGTAATTTGAATCACTCAATTTTGATATAGTATGAGGAAAATATGACCAAAATACTGACTGTCTATCCTAAATCAGTACTCTTAAAACTCTGTTTTTCCAGCTGTTCATTAAAGTATTTGACCTATAAATTATTCTTGTCTTAAAAAAATATTTCTATTGGAGATAAATAAATGAATCTAATTTCATTTCCAATTTGAATCAGCTTAATCCATCATCAAATGAAAAATTTATGCTTGAAATATCAACTGTTGTTCTGAGTTGGAAAATCGAAAATGACTCTATTATGCAGGTTGTTCTAAGCAAATTTAATATACCATTACATGGAATTTTTAAAACCTGTTTCTATTGGAGACATCTCTCTGAATTCACTTTCATTTGGCTTTGGAATCACTCAAATCGGATGAAAAACAAAGAAGTTATGATTAAAACACTACTGGTTAGTATGGTCGACCACTGCTCTCCCGTAGGTGACAAATAAAATTTGTTTTATTTTTCTATGGATTTGTTTTGTAGAGTAACTAATTTATTTTTTTGCATATTTCTTGGATTAGGGGAGCCCTATCACCTCTCTTTCTCCATGATTTAATGTTTTATTGCAAGTAGACACTCGTTTTTTGTAGGTCTTAGAAGAATAAAGAAGGTCAATTTATGGACGAGCGATTCTTGAAAGAAATTTTAATGAAACAAGGACATTTCATCCAATTCATTACCTAATGGATTCATAACAGAAAAAAATGAAGAATTTATTCCCATTCAAAGATTCATGTCACTGCTGCCAAATTTTTTTTCCAAGAGATCATTTCTTTTTCCATTGACAGATTGATATTCCCTTAGGAAATAACATCATAGCTGTTGTAACTTAACTTATTTATTTATATACTGTTTTGAAATAAAGTGTTGTTTCTTTTCTGATTTCTCTTATGTTTTTGTGTTTTAGGTGTTGATTCCTTCAAATTGCAGTTTCCGCTCCATAAGCGATTGAACAATGAGGACCCCACCATGCAAGATTCAATTGCAAAAGGCAATCCTTTGACAACTTCATTTCTGTAAAAAGTTATTTCTTTTTAAACTGTAAATATGATTGTTTTATGTGTTTTTTTTTTTTTGTTTGCTGCTGTAAATATGATTGCTTTTCTCTGTTTTTCTATAAATATGATTGCTTTTCTCTATTTTTATGTAAATACAATTGTTTTTTCCTATTTTTTCTCTATTGCTTTTCTTTCTTTTTACGATTGTCTTTTTGTTGTTTAGAGCAGTAGGGATGATTGTTTGTCAGTTTTTTTTCTCTCCCTATTTTCTTTGCTGTTCCCTACAGGGAACAGCCGCCGTTTCCTATAAGGAACAACACTTTTTCGTGTGTATTTTCTTTTTTACTGTTCCCTATAAGGAATAACACTTTTTCGTGTGTATTTTCTTTTTTGTTGTTTCCTATAAGGAACAACACTTTTTCGTGTGTATTTTCTTCTGCTGTTCCCTATAAGGAACAAAACTTTTTCGTGTGTATTTTCTTTTACTGTTCCCTACAGGGAACAACTGCTGTTCCCTATAGGGAACAACACTTTTTCGTTTGCATTTTCTTTTTGCTGTTCCCTATAAGGAACATCACTTTTTCGTGTGTATTTTCTTTTACTGTTCCCTATAAGGAACAACACTTTTTCATGTGTATTTTCTTTCGCTGTTCCCTATAGGCAACAACATTTTTTCACGTTTGTTTTCTTTTGCTGTTATCTACAGAGAACAACTGTTGTTCCTTCAAAAGAACAACATTTTGTGAGTATTTTCGAGAATAACACTTTCTTCCCCTTGCACGATCATTCCTAGACATCCCAACCCATTTCTCTGATTCCCTTGCATGGCAAGAAGTACAATACTTTTATGAGGACAAGAATTATGGATTTTATTGAAGCAGGTGAATATCATTAATATTATTATCTTTAATGTGACAACTTCTAGATAAGAGATTCTTTTTAAGAAAATGGACACAGTTATTTATATACTACTTTACTGCATCGTTTTCTACTGTACATGATACTGATTGATCATCTTAATACCATGCTGGTTCCACCCTTCCTGGTTATAATCTTCTCTGTCTGTAATAAATGAGATTATGGGTATATTTTTTTTCTATTGACATGTTCAACTTCTTCCACCATCCCTACTCTTAAGGAGTACTGAGCCTCCCTCTTTTACCACAAAACTGTGTAATCACAACAAAATTTTGTTTGCAGATGGAGGATAGGGGGTCTCATTACGAGCCATCCTACCATGTTCATAAGGATGTAGCGAAGTGACATTCCCACTATGGCCACCACACCAGGGTTATGATCCTTTGGATGCCTAAAATATCCTTGGAACAAGAAGTCTCATCACGAGCCGACCTGATCATTTTTGCTACTTCCCAGTAAATAGGAGTGTGGTTATCTGATTACCACGCCAGAAAACTGATCTCTTCTGTAGAACAACAATAGAATTATCCAACTATAAATTGAGGATCTTGGCTCATATGGGTTAAAAAACAACTCTGCCAAGGCTATGGACGCCTGTTGGTAGCAGAAACTCTGCTTATGGTATTGAAGTTATATCTTATTGTCAATTATTACTATAATACCCTTTTTCTTATTATTATTATTATTTTTTTATCAGAGAAGTTATTTCCTTAATTTTTCCATGTTTTGAACCTTTATGCATGCGAAATTGTTTTATGATCAATCGCATTATTCTTGGCTAGAATACTATCAGAAAAGCATCTTTTTCGCATATTGCTGTCATTTTCTTTTTCGCATAACTTATCATCAATATAAAGTGTCCTATCTCTTATTCATAACTATCTTTACACACTCTGCTCTCATTATAACTATACCTCTTCCCATCCTATCATTGATATGTGTACTCTGCTTCATTTATTGCCGTATTGATCATTTCCTTGCCTTTCCGTCATCACAACACCTTTCATATGCTTTATGGTCATGTAATCCATTTTCCAATTGGAGGGGGGAATGTATGCATTATGGGATAACATGCGATATAATTACTAAACTTTGCCATAACTTGATGATTTGACAAAATATTAGTACTGCCTTTATACAAAAGTTTTTTCTGATTAAATTTTTTGCATGCATCTTATCTGTTGCTATTCAAAACTAAAACTATGGATTCAAGAAATTTGCATGCAAAATAGTGACTTGTTTCAGGAGAACAACAAGTATGGGGGGAATTCTATTCGCAGCAAGGCCACAGAGGCTCGCGCAACTCGCGAACGTGCACAATTGTTCAGACATGATGTGCTTGCAAGGCTTCCACATTTTGCATCACTTTCAGTATCCGCTCAGCCTACATCAGTTTCAACAAATGCCAGTCCATACAAGTCATTCCACATTTTGTTTCGGAGGTAAAATAACATATTTTTCTGATTTATTACAAATTTAGGAGAATTTCATGAAAAATCCATTGAGCATTATGTATCATCATTCATTCCACATCTTTACCACTTCCCATTCTTCAAAGACAAAATCTTCCAGTTTGGGGGAGTGTTCCTTTCATTTATTTATTTATTCTGACCATCTTATTCATTCTCAACACCTCCCTTCCTCCATGTTGTTTTACACCAAGCATAGATTTCAACAGATTGTAGCAACCACCTCTATTCGTTTTCTAGCATTGCATGAGGGCATGCTAATTATTCAGTTTGGGGAGACATTTCTACACATGATGGATGTTTGATAATTTCTTTATCATTTAAGACATACAATTTCATTTTTATACAGTGCAGAAATTGATTTGCATATATCTTTAAAACTATGAACTGAATTATTGTGATTTATGGATAACAAAGAGGTATCATTAAAATACACAAACCTAGATAATTTCACGATAAATTAGTTCATAAAATTTCAAAAATCATGCACTATCGCCTATAGCCATTTTGTTTATATATCATGATCCGTGCATCAAAACGATCTGATTTTTGGAAATCTAGTTTTTGAGAAAATGGTTAATGAAGTTTGCTGTTACTTATATCACATTTTGCTGCAACTTCATATAAATATAGTTGAACGTCAAATGTAAAAATTGTTATGCCTTCATCAAGATTGCTAAAATTGAATATTCATTATTTGAGGAAGAATTCATTTGTTCCATTCATTTCATGAGTTGGGATGAACAATTTTTGTATTATTGCTTGGTTAATAATGAAGCTTTGGGTTGCATGAGGACATGCAATATATTCAATTTGGAGGTATGTTGGGCTGCTAGTTTGTCATTATTATTATTACTTTTTAACACATATTTCATCCATTTCTACCATTCTTTATCACGTCATTTATCGTGGTTTATCATATAATTCCATTTTATAATTATTTATGCTTTTATGGATAAATATTATTTCTTCTCCTTTATTTTTAATAAATTGATGATTATTATGCATGATTTTACCAATTATGGTTTATTAATAAATTTGTTGTAACATCATTCACCATTTTAGCCTCCAAGATATTTTCCAGATTGCAGATTTGATCTCCAGCTCATCATTAAATATTCCAACTTAGAAATTCGTTGGAATAAGAAGTGATAGTTTTGTATTGGACGTTGTGGGAAAATGGAGAAGAATCGGGAAAATCCGAAATATGGGTGTTGTCCAGAACGGACCGAATTATTTTTGCATAGAGTAGTTTGCCCAAATTCGGTTCGTATTAAGAGAAAAAGAAGGTTCTCTGAAGATGATTTTCCCAGATTCACTGTTGCGGCCATTTTCCAAATTATCTCAGTTGCAATACCAAATTCGACTTGTTCCTGTTGAATGATTGATGGAAATATATTTCAGATATGATCTTGCTGATCAATTGGTTATGAAAAATCCAATTTTGTTATGGGAATCATTTTGTAATCATCTCTGTTGTAACTTATCTCTGCTCTATGTGTATTTAAATGAAAAAACAGAGATCAAAGAGAGAAGGATGAAAGAGAATATAGATTTATTTATGAGAATAATTATGGATAGAACGTAGTTCTGAAAAGACAAAATTATATTTTATTGCTACTCAAGTTAGATGATTAATATCTAATTGAAGTTTCTGTTCTCTCGCATTATCTGAAGTAACTTAGCAGTGCTTGCTGCGGCTAAGGGCCCGACCTTTGGTGGAGTTAACTGCTTCTTTGTATTATGCTTCTGATGTCTCGAGCGTTTAATTGGTTTGATAATTTCTTGTTTCTATGAATCTATTTTATTCAGCTGTTTATTATTTCCTGTTATTGAGATAATATATATTCTTCTTATAATTTGTATTGCTATAATTTGATCCCAGCATGAGTTATCTAGACAGTGCATTGCATTGATTTAATCATCTGTAAGAGTTTGGTTATTCGAACTCTCAGATTGATATCATTTCCATTTGGATTGTTTTGTAGAGATTGAGTATGATTTGTATTGAATCAGCTAAGAAGAGATGAGTTACTCCTACTGTCATTAGGGAAATTTTGAGGTCTAAAATGTGCCTCCTAAGGAAATAATAAAATAATAGCTAAACCAATAAAATAATATTTATGAATTTTAAATTCACTTTTTGCACCACAATCCATATAACCATAGTTAAATTCAATTCAAAACTTGTATCAAAATAAAATTAATAAAAAAATTGTTTTGATGTGACTATAAATAAGAATGAGATTTTCAAGAAAAAATCATTATCATTTAACATCTAATGCATTTGTCCTTTGTACTTAAATAACTTAAAATAAAATATAAATCTAAATTTATAAATTCTTAATTATATTATATGCTATTAATTAAAATTTATATTATTTAAATTGTATAATAACATGTAATTAATATACCATATAAAAATAATATAATATAATAAATGTATAGGGATATGCATTGTTTCTTTCAAGAAATATGAAATGACAATAATATATTTTTATTCAAAAAGTGTGAAATGACATTTATAATGAGTACTTTACTTTGAATTTAAAAGGACTTAGAGCACTACAATGGTTAACCATGATTTTTTATCCACCATTGAGAATGTGACAATTAAGTACCTTTAACTCAAGCAATTCCACCTCAACCATTAGGGATGATGTTATCCCCTAAAATGTGATTGGTTCTCATAAAGTGAATTTTGATTGTACATTTTCCTTAGGAGGCCCATTTTAGACCTCAAAATTCCCCTAATGGCTCTCGGCTGATGCTATTATTAATTAAAATTGCTTGTGTGAGATTTAATTATGATTTTAGAAGAGGTTTGAGTCTTGAATCTTAGATGTATTATTTCTTTTAAGAGTTACAACTTGAGATTTATGATTGCATCTATTTAGTCTTGTACTGAATTTAATAGATTATCTCACATCATTACTCTTTGGATTTATAGCTTGCACATATTGTGTACACTCTTGAAACAAAAAGACTTACCCAGGTTGATAATTAATGTGAGGCGATTAGGAGTTTTAAAAGACACCTTTTAGCACCCAACAATTATATTGTGACCCATTGGACTCCTATGTATAGAAAGGAGGTTTTGTCATTTGACGTGTATTATCCAAGATTTTTTCATTTATGTAATGTAAATGAGGTTTCCCCCCTTGAATATGCTGATTTATAAGGCTTTGATCTATATTTTCTTATATTTTGTGAGCTGGTTTCATAACATTTGGTATCATAGCTTTGGATTCTAGGGTTTCGCTGCTTCAAACAAATCATCATGGAATTTTCGCTATAATTTTTTTTTCTACGAAGGTTCAAAATATAAAACAAAAACCCATTTGCGAAGAAATCTTGAGGAAATTTGTGTAAAAAATTCAAATCTTGGTTCACAATATTTCCAGAGATATGATCTGTGGAAGTTAGGATTTTTGCATGCTCTCGAATTTCATCTCAAAGAGGTGACCTTGGAAAAATCGTCATAACTCTCTCTCTAAGCGTCAAATTGGAATTCTATAAAAAGTGGCCGAAATCAAACAGACTTCAGTTTCTTTTACAAGGATTTCAGAACTGAAGGAGGAAACAATGACACATGGCATGCCGTACAAGTTTTCTCTACTGAACCAATCCATAATTAGGCCATTATGGGAGATTGCGCATAAATTTGTCTTGAAGAATCCAAATAAGGTTGGACCTATGGTATTGGGAAGAAGATTCAGAGGGCTACTAAAGGACTGAAGATAAAATCTTGGGGATCTGAAATTATAGAGATACATTAGTTTCAATATCGAGCTCCTCAAAAGCAAGAAAAATGTGTGTATTGTTTTTTAAAAATTGTGTAAGTCTTGTTTGAAAAATCAATTTGAAGTGATTCTAAGGGCATATTGAAGAATAGATATCAGTATTGGGTTCTAAAATTCCTCCCAAAATGAATTCACACTTGTTAATCCCTTATAAAAATCTACTATGACGCATGAAGAGGAAGAATTGCAACATGATATATCTAAATTACGAGACCAAGTGCAACAAATTTTGAAATTGGCAAAGAGAAACCAAAGATGACATAGATGGTTTAAAATCAGACATGGAAGCTAAGATGGATGGTTTTAAGGATGAAATAAAATCTAATATGCATGATCAAGTAGTGGAATATCACATCAAGTATCAACAATAAGTTCTCCAACTCTTAAAGGATAACCTAACTTGGGTGCAGAATCAAATGAAACAACATGCATATCAACATCACAGAGAAAGAAGTTTTGGTGTAGGCGACTCAATATTTTTACGGCTACAACCATACAAACAAATTTCCCTCAAGCAAGCCAAGAAGGATAATAAATTATCACCAAAGTATTATGGTCCTTACAAGGTGTTACAAAATATTGGTATTATGGCATACACATTGGAGCTTCCCGCATCTTCCTGAGTGTTGTAACATTATTTGGTTTTGATAAGTTAGAATATTAGACAAAAATAAAAATCTAAACGCT
The DNA here is from genome assembly GCA_034641835.2 of Pinus albicaulis. Taxonomy (NCBI): domain Eukaryota; kingdom Viridiplantae; phylum Streptophyta; class Pinopsida; order Pinales; family Pinaceae; genus Pinus; species Pinus albicaulis. The sequence continues at coordinate 450,933,451 of CM076569.1, read as the reverse complement.
AAGTTAGGATATGAATAAAAAAGAAAATAAATAAAAAATGTTAGGACTATGGTTATTATATATATTCATATCAATAAAATGATAGAAGTAGACTGCCCTAAAAATGAAGGCATCAAAAAAGTATTAGGAAAGTAAATAAAAATGAATGCTTTAGTTTCAAAAGAAATAATTTGTAAAAGTCTTCCTATTTAAATGCACCATTAAAATATTAAATTTCATTAATTTGTGATTAATTTTATTTAAAAAGAATTTATCCTTGTTTTTAAATTATTAAGCATTAAAATTTATTGTAAATAGAGCGCATATGATTTAATCTAATGTCGCTAAAGGACAAAAAAAATTTGTCGGCTTGTGAATAAATTCTGCACACTTTTCAACGACAGATTTTTTCCCCGCCCAGATCAGTGGCGGTGAAAAAATTTGCACCCCCCTCGTCCATTTCCTGTTAACGTGGGGGGGAGGGGGTGCAGTGGGGGTGTATGAAAAGTAGTATTAATGGCAGGTGGGCCACTCTTACGTGTCACTCTCTCATGACTTCGCAATCCCCCCCCCCCTCGCGTGAAACCATAGACCACCTGCTATCGCCTCCAAAATACCCTTGTGGTTTTCCTTCCGCCAATGACTCTTGACCCCGTGCTTTGACCGTTAGCCTTCATCTAAAAAATCACTGCCTCCTCACTTTCCCATTTCCCATCTATCCCTACCCGTTTATCCTATTCGCCCATTGCAGCTCCGCTCCCAGACCGTCAACTTGCCGTGTCATTACACCACTCCAGTACTGTTAAGCTGCTACGATCACCTATCAAACCATTACCAAAAACCCTTTATGCTATAAATAAACCAAATCTTTCCTGTTTATCACTTTTGTTTGATCCATCTACTGTTTTTTTCAGGTTTTAAATTTATATTGGGCACAGTCACCAAGCAAGTCAAATTGACCTCACACCAGATTGAGTTGGTTTCCCTCTGTCATCCAATCATCCAATTATCCATTTATTTCCCTTCTGTCTATCAACATGGCTCCAAAGGTAAAATATAAGAAACCATATGTAGAAGAAAACCTTGCTACTGTCACCTCAGTCGATCTCGACCATTTCCCTCTCACAAAATCTTTATACAAAATTGATGACACAAAGTGTGAGTTCGATTTACATGAACTGCACCTGTGGTTGAAGCAGAAATACTTAGAAAAAAAATATCCCATCAAATTTTGGGAATCACTCCTACCTTTCTTAAAATTTCGCAAAACCTATGAGTTTCCAGACCTGGTTATCTGGTGCCAAACCAGATATGACCCTGTTAAAAGGGAAATAGTGGCTTAGAATGGAGACATTATGATCACCATTACTGCTGAAACCATTAATAAAATTCTCTTGATTCCCCAATCAGACTCCATGAGCTAGTTTTCACAAGAAACACTTATGGATTTGTACCATAAGTTGAACTTTCTCCAAAGATCCCAGATTTTTGAGACCTTCCTACCAGAAGATGCTGAATTTCCAAAAATAAATCCACCCTATTCATCTTCAATATTTCCTGAAGCCTCTAGACATTATATTTCTCTACTCTCTTACCTCTTAACTAGCTATCCAGATGAAAAAAATGTTGATGAATCCATCCTTGGATTCTTTTCCATTTTTAATAAAGTTCAACAACTTGATTTCATGTACAATTACAATCAAATTTTGGCTGATAATATACATGAAAAATTTATGAATTTGAATACACAAGGAATGTTCAAGTATAGTTATGTACTTTTTCATATGTTTCTTTTTCAGCAGGGAGATTTACCGCCAATAACACTCAACATACAAGATGAACAAGGAGTGAATCAATTAGTTATCCATTGGACTGAGATAGTCATAAATGTTTCAACCAAATTCAATTTCTCAGACTTCATAGATGCATTCATACATCCAATGGCACAACTCCTCAACATCCAAACAGAGCCTTATATTGGTGAAGAAGTAAAAATAATTTTACACTTAAGTGATTAGGTCAAGACTGGTGACTAGTATTTATACCAGAATTATACAGAAATAAGGATGCATGGTTGTGTACTTGCACCATATAAGCTACCAAAGTATGTTTCCATGAGAATATTATCTCTGGGATATATTAGGCAGATGATCAACATGGATGACCTGCATTTCGGGTCAGGGTAAGAGAAGAGACTCCATCTTCTATGGAGCTAACCAAAGAATTCATAGTTCAATGGAAGAAGCCAAATATTGTCTTGACAATTTCTATAGAAGAGAAACAACCAGAGATTATTGACCTTGGAGATCTAGAGGTTTCCACATTAGCAGGAACAAGTGTTCCAAACACTTGTCCTAAACACTCGTCCTATAGCTTCACCTTCATGAGAGCCTCTAGAGATCATTCAGACTACTGGAACCGGCTCAAATGATGACCAAAATATATTTTCAAAGTTCCTGGAAATTAAACAGAAGAATGAGGCTCTAAAGTCTAATGTATACAACCAATTCTGGAAATAGACCTCCACTTCTCAACACAGGATTCTCTCTGCTTTTAACAGTGAGAAAGGCAGGATGCAAATGGATTTATTACAAGCCCAAGTTCCATTTCCAAAATCTCCATTAGACTACAAGAAAACTAAATTTTCATTTGATACCAATCAAATTCATCTAATTGATCAAATGGATATGAACAAACAATATGGTGAGATGCTATTTTCTACCATGAATACTACAACTATGTCTCTTTCTAATATTAGGACTGCCTTATCCAATGTTCAATCTTAGCTTAAGATTGAAAAGTTGTCTTCCTTAGCTAAATATAACAAAATTAAGTCTTTGGAAGACCTTGTAGTCAAAATTGGATATGATCCAAAGGAATTTAAGGCAGTAGAAGAAATTCTTAAAAAGAAAAATGTAGACATTGCAGCTCTGCGAAAACAGTTGAAACTACCTTCTACAGAGGACCCAAAACCAAGGAAATTGAAGAAAGTGAGCAAAACAAAGAAGAACTGCTCAAGCTTATTATTGAGAAAAATATGCAGATTAAGAAAATGGAGGAGAAGATTGAAGGTTTTAGCAGTAGAATCGACATTTGGATTCTGACAAGCACCTGACTAGACACATATTAAGCTCAAGGGATTTTCTTATAATTTGATTTGAGTTTTTTGGAAATTGGTTGAAACTCATGCACACTAAAATGGGTTTTGAGCAGATAAGAATATCTCACAAATATGAGGGCACTGGTGGATGATGTGATAACAACTTTGAGTTTGTAGCCTGATGGTTAGAAGAATGGAAGACAAACAATAGATATGTAAAACATAAGCCCACTGCTAAGAGGAAAGGGTAACACAAATTCTAGATATAAAATGTATAGTGAAATAATGCTTTTAAAATACTTACAAGAATCTCACTCTATGTTTTAAGAATCTCATTACAAGGAATGCTTCTGACTAACATGACCTTATGAATCAAGAATTCTTGATGAATCAAGACTGAAAAAAATAGATTAACATACATGCTAGATCAAAAGTATTACAAAAACATGAAATGAGATTTAATTCCACCTCAAGGAATGCTTATGAACAATATTCAATTCATGTTGAATCAGGAAAGATTGGAACAAGACTTACAAAAATAGATCCATATGTCTTGGAGGTTCAAAAAACTAATAAAAACACAAGATAGAACTTTTATGATAAATCTGGAAAGGCATATAAAGAATGTAAAAATAGAAGGGAAAACAATACACACATCACACAGTTTGTGAGTCCTCAAGAGTGCCTCTGGATATCTTATATGTTCCAAAATGTACAACAGAGTATGCCATGAAATAGACAACCAACCCCTTTTTTCTCCTTGTATTACACAATATATATACAAAAAAGGAGTTCTGTAAAAAGCCTCCATAAAAAGTGCAATTTTATTTATTTATTACTTATTACTTATTATTTATTATTTATTATTTATATTTATGTATTTTTTATTTTATTACAGCACTCTACATATAATAGAGCTTATCCAAAACATAAAAAAACTGAAATAGAAATGAAGACAGATCATGGCAGTATGGAGCTCGAGGTGGTTGAGTGCTCCTCGTTGCTTGGAAAAAACTGCCTCCACAAAAAGTGCAATCTACCAACTGAAAAGAACACCTGTACCCTTATCTGCAAAAGTCTAGGAGCAACTAATTGAAAGGAGTAACCAACTAGAAGATAACCACCTTTCAGGTGAGAAAAACCTCTTGTTTTAATAGGTCTTCAATATTCAAATAACAATAAATACCCTGACCAAGATAAGAGATTTGTCTTTGAGATTTGAGGAGGAGCTGTTATATTTGCTGATAGATTCTAAAATATTTTTAAACAAGTGCTGCCAGAAATTCCTGAAAAAACCTGTAACTACCTCCGAAATCCTGCCTATGCTTTCGAAAGCATGCTGATACTAGCCACGTGTCGGGATGAGAGTGGAGGGGAGTGAAGTGAAGCATGCAAATGGAATAATAAGTGGGAGAAGCCATTAAGTGGAATAATAATAAGTGGGAGGAGTAAGTGCATTAAAATATATCACAATTACAATCATAGAGTGGAGCAGAGTGAATACATTATCGGGGTGGAATTGCAATGCGATATATCGCAATCACAAGATGAAGGGGTTATCACAAATAAGGGATCAGAGCTTATCACATATCCGGGATTAGAGGATTATCTCATTTCGAAATCGAAGGGGGAAAAATGTATGGTTAGCAATAGGATTTGTGATATGTGGTAAGAGAAGTGACATGGCGGTAAGGTGGGTCCTACCAATCACATCGGGGGTTTTTAGGAGTGGGCAACATAAAGTAGTAAAAAAGTGGTGGAATTGCAATGCGATATATCACATCGGGGTATCGCAATTGTAGGAAGGAGCATGCAACATGGATGGTTAGCAATAGGATTTACGATATGCGATAAGCGAAGTGACGTGGTGGTAGGCGGGTACCAGTGTTATCGCAATCGGGGATTGAAGGAGGTAGGAGTAAGTGAATGCACAGAGAATTTGTGATTTGCGTTGAAGTAGGTCCTATTAATGGTTTTAAAGTGGAAAAGCGATAAATAAATAAAGCGGCCCAAAGTGTAACAAAGGAGTTTTGAAGTGTTTAAATGCTATAGGAGCGTAACAAAGGAACCCAACAGTGAGATAACAAAGCATAACATAATTGAATTTGGAGGGTTTAAAGTGGATTTAAATGGAATTTGAGCGTTGGAATTTGGATTTTTATTTAAAAATGATAAAAAAACTAATACATTTTAACTCTCCATGACCTTCAACCATAGGTTAAGAGACAAGAGAATATAAAAGACACAACTACAATAGTGACCAGACTCTGAAAAATTGCAGTGCTAATAGTGGCTCCTATTGGGGATGAAGTCCTCCCTGTGAGGCTTCCAGGACCATAATTCCAATGCCTTGTTCAAACCTGATTTCTCCAACCAAAAATTCTGCTCATTAACTCAAAAAGACCATCATGCTTAGCCATTGGGTAATGGAGTCATAAGCTAGATTTCAATATTTTGCAAATTATTTCAACACGACTGAAATACATAAATCAAACTGCAATCTAAAAATGAAAAGAAATGCCTGAGTGGTGAGATTATTCATCCTCCTACTTCTAATCAACTGAAAAATTGCCTAATCAAGTATAAATTGATTTCCAATGCAACCATAAAATCATTTGACTAGTAGAGATAAACTCTTGCATGCAATAGTTTGAAAAGACCCACAAGGGATATAATATATGCAGTAAGAAACAAACAGGAAACCTGTACTTACTTCTATAAACCGTGTGTGTCATTTCAACTGCTGCTATATTGGAGACCCCTGCTGAAAATGAATCCATCCAATCAGCAACCGGATCATGAAACATATGAGGAATGTCTAGCTAATCCAAAATACCAAGATGTTGTCATTTAAAATCTGCTATGTCACTAAAAATGGGTTGCTCTTGTCCTCCTTCCAACAACTCGTTAACTACACATGTTTCATTACATTTTAGGGAAAAAAACCTTCTTTAAGCTGTTGATTACTTTCTTGGACATCAAACTCGTTAGAGGCACTTAAACTAACAGAAATAAATGGCAACAATATGTCCGGTTCCAAAGGAATAACATCATGCTCATCAAATTATTCATCCTGAGTACTAGGAAGAATTGGGTCTGTATGAATATGATCTGGATCCATAACTTTTTCAAACTCTTCATAAATTTTTTCCATAACACTGCTAGAAGAATCTACTTTATCATTATGAACATAACACTCAAATTCTTCGTAGCAGTTATCAAGCAACAACTCAGATGAATATAGTCCTTTACAATAATGATGAAACATTTCATGAAATTACCTTAAAGAAGAAATATTACCAGTAGGTAAGGACCGAAACCATTTGCGCACATCTCCATCAAGGGAAAACACAAATATTTTGATGAGGAAATCTTCATGAAACACATATAGAAAGTGCATAAGCTCGTGAAATGAAATTAGGTATTTAGCGGGATGTTCATATTCATCTCCTCAAAATCTTAAAAGACGATGTTGCCATTCATCTGTAGAAGGCACCAGATTAGGAAAACCATGAATTGTCGAAAAATTTAAAGGAGAATACCTTTGAGCTAAGATGGCAGCAAAGGCTTTCGACATTATGAAGCTATGGAGCCGTCACCGGATTCTTTGTGATGGAGTCACCAGGTGAAAGATCACAATCTTCTTCAAGTCACCAATTCTTGTTCACCATCAAGAATTGATCATCAAGAATAAAACAAAAGAATCGGGAGAATATTTTGTTTCAAGGCCTTTGTCTCCAAGTAGACACACCAAAATATTTTAACGCTAGAATCAACACTTGGATTGTGAAAAGTGCCTGACTAGACACATCTTAAGCTCAAAGGATTTTCTTATAATTTGATTTGAGTTTTTTGGAAAGTGGTTGAAACTCATACACACTGAAATGGGTTTTGAGAAGATAATAATCTCTCACACATATGAGGGCACTGGTGCATGATGTGGTAGCAAGTTTGAGTTTGTAGCCTGATGGTTAGAAGAATGGAAGACAAAAAATGGATATGTAAAATGGAAGCCCACTGCTAAGAGGAAAGGGTAACACAAATTATATATCTAAAATGTATAGTGAAAAAAATACTTACAAGAATCTCACTCTAAATTTTAATAATCCCATTACAATGAATGCTTTTGACTAACATGAACTTATGAATCAGGAATGCTTGATGAATCAAGACTCACAAAAACAAATTAACATGCATGTTAGATCAAAGTACTTATAAAAACATGAAACAAGATTTAATTCCACCTCAAGGAATTCTTATGAACAATCTTCAATTCATGTCGAATCAGGAAATATTGGAACAAAACTTACAAAAATAGATCCATATGTCTTGGAGATTCACAAAAATAATAAAAACATAAGATATAAATTTTATGGTAAATCTGGAAAGACAGATAAAGTATGTAAAAACAGAAGGGAAAACAATACACACACCACACAGTTTATGAGTCCTTAAGAGTGCATCTGGATATCTTATATGTTCCAAAATGTACAACACAATATGCCATGAAATAGACAGCCAACCCCTTTTTCTCCTTGCATTACACAGTATATATACAAAAAAGGAGTTCTGTAAAAAGCCTCCATAAAAAGTGCAAATACGTTTCAGAGATTTTATTACAACCCTCTACATATAGTAGAGCTTATCCAAAAAATAAAAAAAAATTAAATAGAAATGAAGATAGATCATGGCAGTATGGAGCTCGAGGTGGCTGAGTGATCCTCATTGCTCGGAAAAAACTGCCTCCACAAAAAGTAAAATCTACCAACTGGAAAGAACACCTGTACCCTTATCTGCAAAAGTGTAGGAGTAACTAACTAAAAGGAGTAACCAACTGCAAGATAACCACCTTTCAGGTGAGCAACACCTCTTGTTTTAACAGGTCTTCAATATTTGAAGAACAATAAATACCCTGACCAAGATAAGAGATCTATCTTCAACCTTTGAGAAGGAGCTGTTATATTTGTTGATAGATATCAAAATCTTTTAAAACAAGTGGTGCCAGAAATTCTTGAAAAAACCTATAACTACCTCTGAAATCCTGCCTATGCTTTCGAAAGCGTGCTGATATTGGCCATGTGTCGGGATGAGAGTGGAGGGGAGTGAAGTGAAGCATTGGAATGGAAAGTAAGCTAAAGGTGTGGGAATGGAACAATAAGTAGGAGAAGCTATTAAGTGGAATAATAATAATTGGGAGGAGTAAGTGCATTAAAATATATCACAATCAAAATCATAGAGTGGAGTGGAGTGAATACAATATCGGGGTGAAATTGCAATGCAATATATCACAATCACAATATGGAGGGGTTATCACAAATCGGGTATCAGAGCTTATCGCATATCGGAGATCGGAGGATTATTGCATTTCACAATCGGAGGGGGAAACATGTATGGTTAGCAATAGGATTTGCGATATGTGATAAGCAAAGTGACGTGGTGGTAAGGTGTGTCCTACCAATCACATGGGGGGTTTTTAGGAATGGGAAAAATAAAGCGGTAACAAAGTGGCAGAATTGCAATGCGATATATCGCATCGGGGTATCGCAATTTCAAGATGGAGCAGGCCACATGGATAGTTAGCAATAGGATTTACGATATGCGATAAGCAAAGTGAAGTGGCGGTAGGCGGGTCCTACTGTTATCGTAATCGGTGGTTTAAGGAGGCATGATTAAGTTAATGCACTAAGAATTTACGATTTGTGATAAAGTAGGTCCTATTAATGGTTTTAAAGTGGAAAAATGATAAATAAATAAAGCATCCCAAAGCATAACAAAGGAGTTTTGAAGTGTTTAAATGCTACAGGAGCATAACAAAGGAACCTGACGGTGAGATAACAAAGCATAACATAATTGAATTTGGAGGGTTTAAAGTGGATTTAAATGGAATTTGAGTGATGGAATTTGGATTTTGATTTAAAAATGATAAAAAACTAATACATTTTAACCCTCCAAGACCTTCAACCATAAGTTAAGAGACAAGAGAGTATCAAAAAGTGACCAGACTTTGAAAATTTGCATTGCTAACATAAGGATTACTTAAAGAGAAAGAAGCATCCTAGCTTGCCATGATTCCATTCACAACAGTCCCTATAGCAGTTGCAGGTACAGATCCCAGTTAATCATCAATAACAATTGAGTCTACATCAACAAAAATTGATCCAACAATGATAGCACAGGAATTGGCCACACAAAAGCAGGAAAGTGAGAAGCTGCTGGAAAGTTTTAAAAATTTAGAGATAGAAAATCAAGAATGATACTCTGTATATGGAGGAAATGCATAAGTCCCACAGATTGGGACTCAATATTACAAAGTTATAAAGTGAGTTGGTAATGGAAGATACCTTGGCCCAAGCCAAGGGAATTATTTGGAAAGAGATCAACCAATCAATGACAGATGTATGGCCATCCATACGGATCATCTTTTAATAACATGAACTAATTACCAGATGCAAAGCAATGATAGAAAAAGAGAAAGCAACACTTAAAATCCAAACCAACAGAAGCCACAGACATGATAAAGGTGCTAAATTCAAAGAGAAAACCAGAGCTAGAAAAGATGAATATTGCTGACAGAACAACCACCATTTTAGAAATTAAGAAGGTTTTACAGAAGAAGAATTTGATTAATCAGTTGGAGACAAAATGTCAGACCTTGGACATTGATGTCCAAAGGTTTCATTCAAAGTTCAATGTTTTGGACTAGAAAGGACTACCATGACTAGTAGCTCCATATGATAAGTTGGTTAATCCAGAATATTATTGAAAACAGTTGTATACCATTGCAATAGATAAAGCCAAGTTTAGGAATCAAAGGAAACATAATAGGGAAGGCCTTTCTTGAAGCCTTAGAGTTTTATTTGATCATCAAACATGAAATCAACCATCTATTCATCAATAAGCAAACCTGCAAAAGGTATACATAGGTGGATGAAGTATTCATAAAGGTCGTGAATTTAGAGATCCCAAGTGAAGAAAAATGGGATAAATTGTGTGAAAAAATTGAGTAATTTCTGATCCCAACAACGTGACAACACAACAAAATTTTGAGGGCCAAATCATCAACTGTTTCCTTTAAAACAATGGTAGATAATTCAACTGTTTCCTTTTCCTATTATTTGATACTATTATTTTAATCAATTCTAAATATTTTCATAGTATTAGAAACTAGTATAAATAACTCTCCTTACGAGTTATTAAGGTTTGCAACCTTGGATGAGAATTTTGTAAGAAACAATGTACAAGATTTGATAATTAATGATAAATAAAGGATTCTGGATTTGTTTTGTACAATTTTGTTTTCCTGTAAGTTTTCTTGTTTTTCATTATATCTTGTTCTCTCAATATATTTAATTTTATTGAAGATAACTAAGTCAGAAATAACTGAGTTTCAGTTTATCTTAAATCCCATAAGCTTATCATTTATATTTGAGAATGTCTTATTGAACTATTTTTTTATGTAAGTCCCTCTACATCAATAAATTATCAGCATCTTCAGAATATTAAATATGTTTTGTTAAGGTATTATACATTGTTTGAAATATTTCATACTTGTGGTTATTAAAACATTCAGTTTGAATACTCAAGTAATCATATCTTCTTACATTTTCTGCTTAGACACCTGCAATCTTAAATAATTATGTGAAGTAAAGAAACAACCCTTTTCCTTATTAATTAATATTATATAGAGTTTAAACACAACTATTGCAAATTGTTTTATACATTGGTCATCCAAAAATTCCAAACTTAAAACAAACAAAACAAAATATTGTTGATGCTCTAGCATAATTAATTGACCCCAATTATCTCAGAGGAAAACATCAGACTGGTGTCATTGCCGAGGAACATAATTTGCTTTTTTTTCCTTGGGACAATGATAATCCTATTCCTTTAAAGGTGATTAAACTTCTAGTTAGGTCAATATTTCACTTGGCGACTTCCCTGAACCCAAGCTGGCTCCTTCAAGGCATACCGGGTCCCATTCTGATTCTGAAATTGTCTTACCTCTATCAGATCTAGAGAGACTGGTAAGGCAAGCTTCTTCGAGAAGAAGACATAAAACTCCTTCTTATATTCCTCAATAGGAGACCACCATAGTTCCTGATCCTTTATATCTAGACCTATTCCCATAGATTCTAAAGATTTACCTCCTAGAGTGCATGAATTAGTATCCAAAGGGGTGGATTTTTAATTTGATTTGTTAATTCATTCTTTGGAGTCTTATAAATTACCCGAGGTACCTTCTGAATCCCCTACATCAGATAAAGAGTTGGATCTACATATACTTGGATTCAAATTGCTCATTTCATATCCCCTACCTCATATTATCTTCCATCTACTTCTGCACAACCAGGAGATCTCTTTTCTCTCTATTCAAATCCTTTATTTGAGCACAAATAAGGATAAGAAGAGGTCCAAAATTTGGTCATTCGAACACCCTTTAAATCCATAAAAATATATTCAACTCCATTTCGTCCTCCACCTTCCTTTACCCCTCCATCTTCACCTTCTTCTTCCCCTACGTCATCGTCTACTTATACAACCACCACCACTGAATCTTCTTCATCTTCATCACTAGGTATGGCTGGTTTTAGGTCTATTTTTCAAGCAAGATATGCTGTCATATTACTCCCAAACATACTTAATGATTTTATTGCTGGATATTTGAAACATCTCCCAAGATTTAATGGCGAAACTGGTTTATCAGCTGAAGATCATCTAACAAGATTTCTAGATTTTGTTGATAACATGAACACAGAACATGAAAATGTTTATATGAGATTGTTTGTGAAATATTTAGAAGGCAATGTTAGGATCTCGTTTAGAAAATTACCAGTAAATTCTATTAGATCTTGGGAAGAATTAACAACTATCTTTAAGAATCAATGGGGTGTGAAAAATGATCCTGTTTATTTCTTGATAGAATTTGAAGAGCTTAAAAGAAATTATGGTGAACCAATAGGTGATTTCATCAAGAGATTTTTTATTATTATCACAATATGCCTCCTAATTGTAAACCACCAGTAGTAGCAGCAAAGGTCAGGTTCCCCAAAGCATTTGAATATGATTTTGATGTCATGTTAAGGGAGAGAACAACTCGTACCTTAGAAGACATGCAAACAAATGCTATTGAGGTTGAAGCCAATAGGTATGCTTCAGCTAAGCTAAACGCTGAAGCTCAAAAATCCTAAAGAAAATCAAAATCTAATAAAGAAGCCTATTCCTCCTCTAAATCCAAAAATGAAGATAAAAAATAGATGAAATCACTTCACTAATTTAGAAACCTTTCTAATAGGATTTCTAAAATTGAAACAAAACCTGGAAAAGTCCAACAAACTATTGCTAGACCCCAAAAACAAACCCAAGGTCAATTCAAGAAATCTCCTCAATTGCAAATTCTTTAGAGAAAAAATAATGAAGAGAAAGTGCCTACACCTTTGTTGATTGATGATCAACCACCTAATGATAATAGTCTCTCAATTACAGAAGATATTAATAACTTAGACAATACATCTGTTCAGACTTCTATTGTCCCTATCCCTGAGAGTCAAGACTTCTCTGAATTTTTAATTGCTGAGCTTAATAGAAGGTATGATTTAAGACCAAGAGTAGGTCGTGGTAGACCTCCTAAATATCCCGTCATAATTGAGCCTCAAGTGAAATCTGTTGAAACTCAAATTATAACTATTCAACCTCTGAATCAGCCAAATGATACTACACAAATTGATAGAACACTTTTGACTGCTTTTAATGTTTAAAGAGAGTTAAAAAGAGTTAAAATTCCTATTCCACTTTCATAACTTTCAAATAATCCTGGATATAAGAGTCAAGTCACAAAATGGATCCAAAAATATAGCGTAGATGTTGAAGGAGATGTTATTAGTATTCAAGATGAAAAACCATCAATAGTTTTTGGTCCAAGTTTTCATATGATAGATCAAACTGTACCACCATTTTATGTAACTTTGAAAGCCCATGATTCATTGCTATAAAATTGTATGTTAGATTATGGAGCCTCACATACACTTATGCCTAAGGTTATTATGGATCAATTAAACCTTGAAATCACTCGATATTATTATGACCTATACACATTTGATTCTAAAAGAGTACATTTTTAGGACATAAAATATTTAGTGGTAACTCTAGCTCAAATACCAGTGAAAATGTAATTCCAAAATAGGAAAAACAACAATATGGCACACAAAAATGGAAATATCAGTGAATAAAAATACACCAAGATATGAGACAAATATAGAGCCATCTTATTTAGAATATCATCATCAAATAAGCATAAAATCTTGAGGATTAAGTCACTCAAGCAAGATAACACAAGCCTCCAATAATTAAATATGCTAAAACATGAAGTGTTGCTGCTACTCAAGATGCCAGAGAATAAATACATCGTAGTCCCAATGAGTGCAGCTGCAACTGGAAAATATACATTGATGGATCTAATAATACAAAGCTCAAGAAGTGTCAGGAATAGAGTTTTAGGCTCCCAAGCACCTTTCCAAGACAACCCACTAAGGGTTTTTGGAAATACACAAAATACAAAATGGTGAACTACAGACCTAGGGGCTGAAGAATCACTACAACCAGATAGCTGATGGTAGGTGGCTGAAATGATGCAGAAATCAATGGAAACTCCTCCAATAGATCTTCCAAATGAAATGATGCTCCCTTCACTGGAGATCTAACTCACCAAATGAGGCACTGGACCCTTCGCTACTACTGCTAAATAGAATAATGCAGTCTATGGGGAAAACTGTGCTGTAGGGGATTGTAATAGCTTGGCCTGATGCCAAATAATCAAATAATTCTCAAGGACCTCCCTTGCTAGCCTCCTGGTGGAAAGGCTACTCCCTTCATTGAAAACAAGCTCAGAAAATAGCCCTATCAATCCTCCACTGCCTCTGCCCTGCAAAACAACACAACCTTGGAAGAGACTGTGCTGTGAATGATGGCTGAAGCTTGGCCTGATTCCAAATGGTGGAAATGTAGCTCAACAAACCTCTTCTGAGTGGGCACTCAAAGTCCCCCGAGGATGAAAATGCGATTCCCGCTCGGGAACACCCTTGTGCTAAATAGCACATCAGACTCCTCTAAACAACTGAAGCATGCAAGAATTCATAAAAGACAAAAACATAAGAAATTTTCATAATGCCTTCTATGGCTTCCATTCCTTATATGCATTGTGAGCCTCTTCACCTTGGGCCCTAGTCATTAAATCCACTACTCTCATGGATACTTCCTCCCATTAACGTTGCACTGTCCCTCATTAACTATCCACTCCCTCCATCCCAACACTGTTGATTTGGTCAAAATTGACACCATCCACATGCTTCAACCTATTTTCACACATGAGGGTGATTTATCCAGCTCCTAAGATGATCCTCATTCAAATTAGAAGTGATTTTATTCCTACTAAGGAGATTTATGGGTCTCCCTACCCTCTTATTCATCTATCTAAGTGGGAAAAGAAAAATTTAATATTCCAACTAGCTGAAAGCTAATTTGGAATATTACAGTCCTCCCCTCCCAAATGTTGCTTGTCCTCAAGAAAATGTAAGGGTTAATGCTACAAAATTTCTCCTCCTCCCCTTGTGGCACCTACATATGATGAGCTCCTCCACTGAACAAGGTTTCCTCCAATCAATATATCTCTGAGCTGCTCCTCCCAAGTGCTCCAGTTATCCAAGTGTCTCACATCATAAAGAAGTAAGATCTCTATGGTAGAAACTAAATATTGCCCAATGTTCTCACTACAACATGGGGCATAGGAAGTGTTGGATATCTCACTCCTAATGGATATACCCAAACCATGTTCTTTTCCTCCATCCATGCCAATAATAATGATCAAGACATCACCAACATATGGATTCAAAATCATAGATACCTTGACTACCATGTGAAATACCAGAGGATGATAATAGCCCCTCAAGTGGAACCAGCACAGTTCTTCTCCCAGCTGCCTCAAAACATGATATGATGAGTGGATTCCCAACCACTTGCCTACTGCCACTAACCTCTCACATGCCTGGAGAAAATAACTGATGCATGGTGTCAACTGAATGAACCCTGAGTAAGATATCATCTCCCTAAAGCCTCCTAGGGATTTGTTAGTCCCATCACTGCTTGAGGCCTCAAGTAGACCATGCAGTCCAAAGAAAGGCTTGCCCTTGTGTGGAGCAACGTACAGAAAATAGATGGAAAAAGAACACAAATACTTGGTTATTTGGTCAATATGCACAAAAACAAAATCCTTACCATGTACCTTGAGAAAGCTGGTGAAGTGGTTCATAGATGAGCCTTCCCATATCTCCATGAGAAAGGGAAGTGGTCGTGACAACCTTGCAAGGTGGTTGTCTCCTACCTCAATCTCCAAACAAACCATACACCTCCTGATGTGCTGGTGCACCTCCTCTTTGAGACCCTCCCAAGAGAATCCTTCTATGATGGTTTGATATGTCCCCATGAAATCTGTGTGACGGGAGAGGAAAGCTTCATATGATGCATGCTTCTCTTTGAGCTTAGAAGCTCTAGTAAAGAAGATCCTATTATGATAATAGATGACTCCATCTATCAAATTTTAAAAATTTTAAATATTTATTATTCAAATTAATTTAATTTTTTAAAAATATTTATAATTAAAATTAAAATTAATTTATAAAAAACTTAAAAAATTTCAAAACTAAAAAAAATAAAAAATAAAAAATTATTTTAAGTAAATCATAAAATCTATTGTCGGCTCTTCTCATCATCTCAGCCCTTCACTATCTATACCTTGACCTTTTGCGACCTTCTTTCTTTCTTCATTCATTTCTCGTCCTGAAGATGGATCCCCATTGGGATTTGAAACGTCGACCTTTGTTTTATGATACTGTGGATAATATGGATTTTGCAATTGACTCCATCTATCACTGCATACCTCTCATCTGTTAGCTGACCATAAAGTACTCTGCATGTGAAGATATCCTTGGAATACTCCACCAACAATTTGGATTTCCAATCAGGATCTATACCCAATAATGACAGCACTGCTGGTCTGTGTGATAAAGCACCTGTCACGTTGTTGCCCTCCTCTTTGACATGTTCCATGCCAAAGTCATATGCCAAGATACTGCTATCCTGCCTTTGCTGCCTCTCTTGTAGGTTTTCCTGCTCAAGTAGGGGTTAAAGTTTATGGAGGTTAGCATTCACTAGGAAGCTATCACCCATATAAAACTTTCTAAGTTTGGCCAATGTATGCATGAGTGCCCACAAACCCCTATCATATATGGAAGATTCCTCCCTATGTGGAAGTATCTTCTGGTTCTCCCAGGCCATGGAGTGGCCTCCTTGAACCATTATGGTGCCATCATCCATCCCTGAAACATCTCCTCTCAGTGCAAGATTCTTGGTGAGAGTTGGTAACACTGATATTGGAAGGATGCCTCCCTCCTCCTAGAGCCTACCAAGGACTATCTGCGCTATTTCAAGTCCTCCAAAGGTTCTCACCACATATGGATCTATGACTGGTGTAACTTGTTGTGAGAACTCTCTAATCAACTCTTGGTCTGGGGGCCTTCCTGGTGGAATGCCTCCTGATAGTACTGAATCATGGGTCAAGGTCAACGGAATAACTGAATGGACTGTTGGGTCCTTGCCCCCACTACACAAATCAGGCTCTATCTTATGTGAAAAATATACCTGAGAGGGATAAGTGTGCATGCCCCTGATCATCTGATGCTTACCACTATTTTTATCTATCCACTCCATCTGTAAGGTTTCCCAATCTGTGGTGACCTTCCCAAAAGTAATCAACCATTATACACCCAATATCACATTGGTGTCAGGGATACCAACCACAAAGAAGTGATAAGTCAAGGTGTATGTTCCCATGGTGACAGATAATGCCAGAACATAATTCATGCACTGCATCGTTCTAGCTCCTGGGACCAAAACTAAAAACCCCTCAAAATCATTAGTGGGTATTTCTCTCCTCTGTACTAACTTAGCATCAATAAATTTGTGGGTAGCCCCACTATCAATAAACACTGATACTCTCTGATCCCGAATGGTACCTCAGACTCTCAAAGTCAGGTACTTGGGTACTCCCCACAAAGATGCAAGGGCCCCTCCAACTGGATAAAATGCCCCATTCCCACCTCTTGGTGGTGGTGGATTTTCTCCTACTATCCCAACGCTGTTACCTCCTGGTTCCTCTTCTTCATCCTCATCACTATCAGATAACATCTCTATATAGTGTGCCTTTCCTACTGCACACTGATGCCCTGGTGCCCATGGTTCTTGGTATGTGAAGCAAAGCTTCCTTCTTCTCAAGTCCCTTCATACATCATCACTAAGAGGTCCTTTTTTTTGGCTCTCCTTTGAAGGGGGAACCTTCACATATTTCCCTTTTTGCTGGAAGGGTGGTCTTGGCTGAAATGGAGATTTTTCCCTTGGCATAAAATCTTGTAAATATCTTTCCCTTTCAATATCATCTTGAAGAGTAGTTTGTTTAGTAGATTTAACCAACCCATGCAAAGGCTCTGCTAGCCCATCAATGAACATATAAACCCTCCTAGCTGCAGATAAATTATGAACCATGAAATAAATTTTTAGAAATTTAGAAATATAGGTCTCTAGATTACCTGAATGCTTGAGCTTGGCTAGCTCAATAAAAGGTGCCTCCATATCTCTTCTATCAAACCTCTCTACTAACCTCCAGGTGAAATCTGAATATGCAGTCACATTTGCATGCCCCAATGTAGAAATACCACGAAACCACCAATCATGTGCCTCACCTTCAAGGTGCAGCGTTGCTATTTTTATGGCTTCCATATCTGGTACTTGATTCAACTGGAAGTAGATGTCTAGCTTCTCCACCCAAGACTTTGCTGTGCACTTGGATGATCCATCAAAAGCGGGAAAAAATAATCTACCCATCGTCCATTGTAGATCGTTGTTCTGTGTGAATCCTCCACTTCTATTGTTATGCCAGGGTCTCCTGTTGTCCTTGATCTGACAAAACTCCTGAAATATTAGATTATCTTTGAATCTATGATATTGAGACTAATACTCTATGAAATAATCTTCAAGAGTCTCTTGTTCTTGTGATCCTCCATTTCCCACTGCTAAAAATGTAGGCATAGTGGAGCATTTGGAAACTTGCTGCCTCACTGGTTGATCATACCTGTGATCTGAAATGCCAGATCCATCTCCATGTAGAAATCCTCTAGGGGATTCCTTGTGTCTCTCCATCCTCATTTCCTTGATTTCTCGAGCAATATCCTGCATGGTTTGAAGAAGAAGCTTGGGAAACTCCTTCTAGTCATCCTCTCCTGATATGGGAGTCTTTCCCTTGTATTATTTTTTGTCTGTATAATCATATATCTGGTTTCTATTGATATAAATCTTCTCCCTTTCAGTGAGAGGCTCTCCTTCTTCTGATGAAATAATGTCTGAAATACACAGGCTGGGCCAAGATTATGCTCTGATACCATTGTAATATTCCAAAATAGGAAAAGTAGCAATATGGCACACAAAAATGGAAATAACAGTGAATATTAATACACCAAGATATGAGACAAATATAGAGCCATATTATTTATAATATCAGCAGCAAATAAGCATAAAATATTGAGGATCAAGTCACTCGAGCAATATAACACAAGCCTCCAATAATCAAATATGCTAAAACATGAAGTTTTGCTACTACTCAAGATGCCAAAGAATCAATACAGCGTAGTCCCAGTGAGTGAAGCTGTAACTGGAAAATATAAATGGATGGATATAATAATATAGACCTCAAGAAGTGTCAAGAATAGAAGTCTATGCTTCCAAGCACCTTTCCAAGACAACCTAGGAAGGGTTTCCGGAAATATACAAAATACAAAATGGTGAACTACAGCCCTAGGGCTGAAGAATCACTACAACTAGATAAATGATGATAGTTGGCTGGAATGATGTATAAATCAGTGGAAACTCCTCCAATAGATCTTCTAAATGAAAGGTTTCTCCCTTCACTGGAGATCTAACTCACCAAATGAGGCACTAGACCCTCCGTTGCTACTTCTCAATAGAATAACACAATCTATGAGGAAAAATACACTGTAGGTGATGGTAACAGCTTTGCCTAATGCCAAATAATAAAATAATTCTCAAGGACCTCCCTTGCCAGCCTCCTAGTGGAAAGGTTTCTCCCTCCACTGAAAACAAGCTCAGAAAATGGCCCTGTCAATCCTCCACTACCTCTGCCCTACAAAACAACACAACCCTGGAAGAGAATGCACTGTGAATAATGGATGATTATTGGACTGATGTCGGATGGTGGAAATGCATCTCAAAAAACCTCTCCTGAGTGAGCACTCGAAGTCACCCGAGGATGAGGGTGGGATTCCCACTCGGGAACACCCTTGTGCTAAATAGCACAAAAAACTCCGCTAAACAACTGAAACATGCAAGAAGTCATAAAATACCAAAACATAAGCAAGAATAATAATGCCCTCTATGGATTCCTTCCCCTCCTTATATGCATTATGAGCCTCCTCACCTTGGGCCCCACTCATTAAAGCCACTAATCTCATGGAGACTTCCTCCCATTAACACTGTGCTGTCTCTCATTAACTATCCACTCCCTCCAGAACAACATTGTTGATTTGGTAAAAATTGACCCCATCCACATGCTTCAACCTCTATTCACACATCAGAGTGCTTTATCCAGCTCCTAAGATGATCCTCATTCACATTAGAAGTGATTTTATTCCTACTAAGGAGATTTATGGGTCTTCCTACCCTCCTATTCATCTATCTAAGTGACAAAAGAAAAATTTAATATTCCAACTAGCTGAAAGATAATTTGGAATATTACAGAAAAGTGTAGTTCTAGATATTGTTGTCACTGATATTCCTACCAATTTTGGAATTCTTCTTCCAAGATCTTGTTGTGCCAAACTAGGAGGGATTCTTCAGATGGATATGTCTTTTGCTACAATTCCTGTGTATGGAGGAGAAAATATTAGGTTGTATAGAGAGGTCATATTTATACATACTATTTTTAAAGTAGACCAAGCCAAAATTCATCCCATTTATGCAGTTGACCAAGATTTTGGTTGTTTCCAATTATCTTCAAATATTTCACAAAATTCCCAACTTAAGATTGAATATGTGGTTGAAACTCCTAAATCTATTCAAACTGATATTTGGAAACTTTATTTTGATGGACATTGTACTAAGGATGGAGCTGGATCTCGTGTTGTTTTAATTTCACCATAGAAAGAGAATATAACCCAATCATGCAAACTAGGTTTTGATGTCACAAATAATGTTGCAGAATATGAAGCTTTCCTTCTAGGTTTAGAATTAGATAGAAGCTTAAAGGTGAAAAATTTAAGTGTTTTTAGTGATTTTGAACTCATAGTGAGACAGGTTAGGAATCTTTGTCAAACAAAGCATCCCAGGCTTAGGTCTTATAGGAATGAAGTTTGGGATTCAATTGAAAATTCCTTTTATGCTTTCAATATAACTGCTATCCCTAGAAATGAAAATATCCATGCAAACTCTTTAGCTGTTTATGCAAGTTATTTCAAAATACTAGATCAAATGCATGTACAATACCAAATCCAATTCAAATATAAGCCATTCATTCCGGATAATCTAAAATATTGGCAAATATTTGAAGATGATGAACAACTTAAGTTTTTTATTCAAGTCATTATTGAATTCTCTATTTTACAAATTGAAGAAGACCAATCTGATATGAATGAAGCTGCTAAAGAAAATGAAAAACCTAATTTAAATTCAAAAGTATCTCATCATAATATTATCCAACTATCAAAAAATTTCATTCCTAAAGGCCTTGTTCCTTTAGAAAAATTATTTGTTCAGAATGATGTCCCTATAAATCCACTGTCAATTTCACCATAGGATGATATTGAAGAAACTAAAATTGGAACTGACAAAGAAATTAAAAACATCAAAATTTGTGCATCTTTAACTCCCGATGTTAAAACTGAATATCTGAAACTTCTTAAAAATTACAAAGATGTTTTTTCTTGGTCTTATGCTAATTTGAAAACTTGTGACACATCTCGTATAGAGCATAAAATTCCACTAAAACTTGAAGAAAAACCTTACAAACAAAATATAAGGAGAATTAATCGCATTCTGCTTCCTACCATAGAAAAAGAACTTAAGAAGCTTATTGATGCTCAAATAATTGTTCCCTTAAGATGCTCAGACTAGGTAGCCATTTTAGTTCCCGTTAGGAAAAAGAATGGGGAAATAAGACTCTGTGTAGACTTCAGAAACCTTAATAAATCATCTCTAAAGGACAACTATCCACTACCCAAGATGGATCAATTATACCAAAAGGTTTCAGGTGCTAATATACTTTCCATGCTTGATGGTTTTTCTGGTTATAACCAAATAATGGTGAATCCAGAAGACAGAGAGAATATTGCCTTTACCACTCCCTGGTTCACATTAATGTATGCCAGAATGCCCTTTGGGTTATCAAATGCATGATCAAAATTTCGAAGAGCTATGGAATTATCTTTTGTTGGTAAGACAAATAAGTTTGTTGTTATAGATCTTGATGATCTCACTGTTTTCTCTAACTCATACCGAAAACATTTAAAACACTTGATGAAGGTTTTTGACAGGTGTAGAAAATTTGGGATCTCTCTCAACCCTAAGAAGTCTCTATTTTCCATAAAAGAAGGAAAGTTTCTGGGTCCAATCATTTCAAAGGAAGGAGTGGTGATTTATCCTAAAAGAGTATCAACCATTCAATCACTATCATTTCCAAGAAATAAGAAAGAGATCCAAGCTTTTCTTGGAAAAATTAACTTCTTGAGAAGATTCATTCCTAACTATGTTGAAATAGTTAAAGACATGACTCATATGCTAAAAAAGAATCATGAAGTTAAATGAACTATTCCTGTTAGATATTTTTTTTATCAGATTAAGAAGGCCATCTTTGAAGCACCCACTTTAGCCAACCCCAATTATTCTGAACCTTTTAGCATATTTTCCTTTGCCTCTAAAACCGCTCTAGCTGCTATTATTTTGTAGAAAAATGAAGATGGTGATGATCAACCCATATAATTTTTCAGTAAATTCATGCGAGATGCAAAACTCAAGTATGATATTATTGAAAAACAAGCCTACTTTCTAGTTCAAGCCTTAAAATTTTTAGAATGTATGTCCTTCACTCAACCATTACTGCATATGTTCCTAACAACACTGTAAAAAATGTTCTTACCCAATCAGACACTGATGAAAGAAGAGGAAGGTGGACCACCTAAATCCTTGAGTTTGATATTAGTATAAAAACCACTAAGCTAGTAAAAGGTCAAGGTTTATCTAAATTTTTAGCTGAATCTAATTGCAAATTCCTAGGAATAAATTATCAGAGAAGAATACACAAGAACCTTCTTCCAACTCTCATGGGGAGAATACAAAAGAACCTTCCTTGAATGCAGAAGGGGAGAATCCACAAGAACCTTCCCAGGATTATGAAGGAAAGAACACACAAGAACCTTCACCTTCAAGTCAAACAATTCCTGTTCACATTGATGAAAATTTTTTACTATCAGATTGGTATGCAAATATTATACATTTTCTGATTAATTTTGAGTGTCCTAGTCAATTTTCAAAAAATTAGTGCAAGACACTTAAGTTGAAATCCGTTAAGTACTGTATCATAAATTCCAACATGTATTGGAAATATCCTCTCAACATTCTGCTACTTTGTTTAACAGAAGATGAAACAGAAGGAATCATTGAGCAATTTCATGCAGGGATATATATAGGACATTATGCTTGGAGAGCCACAACATACAAAATACTAAGTGCGGGATTCTATTGGCCTACTTTGTTTTCAAAAGCATGATAAAATGTGAGAAGCTTCATTCCATGTCAGATGTTTGTTGGAAAGCAAAAACTAGCAGCTCTTCCACTAGTTCCAGTGGTTGTTTCAAAACCATTCTTATAATTGGGACTAGATTTTATAGGAGAAATTCACCCAACCTCAAGTAATCAGTGTAGATAGATTTTAACTTCCACAAACTACTTCACCAAATGGGTGGAGGCCATTCCAGTCAGAAATGCTACAGATATAGTAGCGATAAAATTCATTGAAGAAAATATTTTGTCCAGATTTGGTTGTCCTCAATAGATAGTGACTGATAATTCCAAAACATTCAATAGTGTAAAAATGATTGAGTTATGTCAAAAATATCAAATTTTACTACATCATTCTACTCCTTACTATCCTCAAGGAAATGGTCTTGCATAATCATCAAATAAAATCCTAGTCAAGGTAATTAAAAAGACTCTAGAAGACCATAAGAAGAATTGGGACAGTCACCTTATCTATGCAGTCTGGGACAACAAAATATCTCCCGAGATCAACAGTTAAATCTCCATTCCAGCTGGTCTATGGTAAAGAGGACATTTTTCCTACCAATTTGGCTTTCCTTATTTTTAAATTTTTACAAGAGGCTAGTGAAGAAACTGATGATTTCTCTAGAAGGATAAATCACATTATTGAATTGAATGAAAACATAGATGAGATTCAATAATTAAGGCAATATCAGAATCAGATGAAAACTATTTTTGACAGAAAGACAAGGGAAAGAGACTTTAGGGAAGGAGATCTAATATTGAGATGGGGTGAAACGAGGGAGAATAGAGGTAAACATGGTAAATTGAATAATCTTTGGTTTGGACCTTTCAACATTGTTGAAGTGAAAGGTAACAACACCTTCATTCTACAAAATTTGGAAGGACATTTTTCTTCATTGCTTGTCAATGGAATATTTTTGAAACATTACATCCAATATTGAAGACTCTGAAGAAGATTCAAAATTATCATTTTACATTACCAGTTTTGTTTAAATTTTTTCAGGCCTGTTTTATTTTTCACAGCAAACACTCCATTAGCCCGAGGAGAAGGCACTTGGATCTGCTTGTTCTGTGCATCCCACAGGAGGAAGCAGTCCCCAGTTGGAGCCAATGTTGTAACATTATTTGGATTTTATAAGTAGAATATTAGAAAAAAATAAAAATAAAAATGCTAAGTCAGGTTATAAATGAAAAAGTAAAAGAAACAAAAAATGTTAGGACTATGGTTATTATATATATTCATATCAATAAAATGATAGAGGTAGACTGCCCTACAAAATGAAGGCATCAAAAAAATGTTAGGAAAGAAAATAAAAATGGATGCTCACTACAAGGAAAAGACCCTCTAGTGGAGGTTATAAAGGAGGTTTTTAGTGTTATAAAATTGGCCAAAATTGTCAAAAAAACATTTGCTACAATATCCGTTTATGGTTATGGAGGTTTTGGCGGAGCTTTTAACGGAAATTCAACACAACTAAAAAAAAATGGGCGGCCGGAGGTTATTACGGATGTTTTTTCATTGGTGCGCTACTCTGGCTTTAACACACTGGTGCGTACATGAAGACGACGCCCCGGGGCTGTCTCAGTCGAATGAATGCATCGGGATGTTTAGGTGTAAAACCGCACCGGGCGTAGTGTTGGTCATACAACGCACGGGCCGTTCCAATTGGTCTTGGGATTTATGCGGTGCCCATAGGTTGTATTAACACACCAGTGTGTATACCTTTATGATGCACCGATGCACTGTATCATAGAAAGGCACTGAGATTTATAATTGGTATCGGTATTTGTGTGGTGCCCATGGATCGTACAAATACATTGGTGCTTATAGATACATAAACACCCCGGTATGTAGTATCACAAAAACACATCGATATTTATAACTGGTATCGATATTTGTGCGGTGCCCATAGATTGTACAACAAAACCAGTGCGTATAGACACAAACGCACTGGTCGACAGTTACTGACATGCACCGGTTTTCATTTTTTTTTTAGAAACATCGACCTGTGACAGTCCAATTATTATGATTGTTTTAAATTCATTATTCACCAAAAGTCGACACATCTTATCACAATATTCATATTAATTACATTTTTATTAATGCATTTGAATGTGATGTTTGGATTAATTTGTAATATCATATCAGAATTATTGTGGTTTTTTAAAATTCATTATTCATCAAAAGTCGACACATATATATCTTATAACAATATTCATATGAATTAAATTTTTATTAGTGCATTTGAGAACGACAATGGAGAACACAATAGAATAAATTAAAACATATTTTATGATTATATATATATATATATATATATATATATATATATATATATATATATATATATATGAATAAGACAGTCTTTATCATACAAAATGGGACAATTATTCGTATCCCTTTGTCTTTCAATTGGGACACTATGTCCATTACATTAAACAAAATGTCTGATTTCACAGACATATTTCAAAAAATAAAACACCTTGCTTTGATATCCAAATTACATAGTGATCATCATTCTTCGCTTGAACTGTTGTCACTGCTAGAGCTACTTCCATGACTTGGGTTATTTTCAGGAATGTTGTGTTCACGGCGTTGATTGTTTTCTTCTTCTTCACTTTCCATCTACAAACATAAAAATAAACTGAAATGAGTGTATATACATTGGTGAGAATAATGAAAATTCCAATATTAAATAATATACATCAATGTAAATCAAAAAGAAAAATGACGTACCATAGCAACAATTGACTCATAAACTATACACATTCTTTCAAAACCATGTACCATGCCATCTTTCAAAATTTCATTTGTTGGCGTAGTTCCATACTTTGTTTCCTGCAAGTTTTATACCCCATAACAAATCATATATTTAATATAGAAGATGTTTTTGTTCTATTAATTATAGACGGAGCTAAGTAAACCAAGATCGATAATGCTTACAGATTCCACTATTAAATTCTGATATGCCAACATATACTCACAACCCATATTTAACCCAATTTCAATCAATTCGTCTGATGGTTCTTCTTTGTATGTTAGCACCTGTTTGAAGAAATTTTATAATGATTTTTGTAAAACAACTTAAAAAATACAAAAACGAAATCTAGTTAAGTTGTTATAAGGCAGTAACAATTACTCACAAACTTAGAGATCAACCCTTTTCTTCCTTGTCATCCTGTTTTATGTGCTGAATGGGTTCCATTTTCTTTTCTTTTCTGCAAGAAAATTCTTGAAAATTAATATTTAATGCTAAATTGTTTATTTATTGTACCTAATGATCGAAAAATTCAATGATTACATATTAAATTTGAAGCACGTTGTTGTTGAGATGGCTCCTCCTGCGATGCAATTTTGTCCATTTCTTTGACCATCTCCTTGTACACCTTTTTAGACATTCCTACTCACATATTTCTAATATCAACCCGTTCATATTTTGAGATTTTCATAATCTTCTTGAAAATGTCACATGACAATAAAATATTTAATTTTTATATTGATATATGAACAATAAATATAACAAAAGTGATATTTTTAAATAATTCTAGACAAACATTTAAAGGAATATTACTTTTTCATTCATTATTTTTTGTTGTTGTACGTTTTTGCTATTAAAAGTTTGACATGTCTTATTGACCAATTCTCTAGAAACTCTTCTTGTAGTTTAGATAAAATTTGGTTCTTGGAATCATTGGATTGAATTTTGTGTTGTAAGTGTAAAGAACGTCTATACATTCGTTCTAATAGATCCCTCAAACTTTTGTAAAAGTTTTCCCCCCTTTCATTAACTTCTAGTACCACTCCAGATGAGCTAAGGAGCAATTCATTTTCGTTTGCATGTTCTATTTTTTTTCTTTTCTTAGAACAACATTCCTTTTCTGAGTTGTTGGTCCCTGTAGAACATTAAACAAATGTGAATTAGTAAAATGTTTGACACATGTTATCTAATAATTTTAAGTATATTATTAATTATAATTAAAAAAAAAACTCATATTAGATCGATAGTATTTTTTCATTCACCTGATTCATCCTTTTGCAAATTTTCCATTAAAATTTTACGCTCTTCTGGTCCTAGATCAAAAATAATCATATCGAGCTTCATTATTTTGTGACTCTACATGATACACAGTAAAAAACACATATTAGTTAAACTTACATATAGTTCAAAAATAGTATTTTTTATTAAGAATTTGCAAAGAACTTGACTTTTTTGCTTTTCTTGATGTGTTATCAGTATTTTTGTTACTTTATCTCTTGTCAGTCATTTATTTATCAATCTAAAACCTGTACCATATCATTCATTAATGTATTTATAAATAAATTCTCAACTTTTAAGGTAGAAACTAAATCTCAAGACGCCGGTACGCCTTTCATGAGGTACGCACCGCAGCCGGTGCATGGAGATATTAAAAATGCTCCGCAAAATGGTATAATAGACCATATGGTGCGTTGGGTATTATAAACGCACCGCAAAAACAATGTAATATATCGTACGGTGCATGGGGTATTATAAACACACCACAAAAATAGTGTAATACACCATACAGTGCTATCCTCGTTAAATGGAGCACCGGTGCCCTATTTCAGATATGGCGCACGGATTTAGAAAAAATGTTTTCAATTTTTTTATTAAACAATACTTGCATGGTGTGCTGTATAATACAGCGCATCGGTGCGGTAGGGTACGCAGGGCGCACCGATAAAGAAAAATCCATTTTTTCCAAAACAATGGCTAAATGGATTGGGATCCGACTATGCAAGTCATCCCATGGGCTGGACATCAATCTAAAATGAAAAACCCTAATTCTGAAATCACAGAAATAGGGAGAAGAAAGGGAAAAAACAAAAAAATGAAGGGTTTAGGGTAAAAATGGATAAAACTGCAAAAAAAGTAAAAAACTACAGAAAAAAGTAAAAAAATAATCAAATTTAATCACGAGATGGTTTGAAATTCTATGATACACGGTTTGAATCATGAGAGGTTTGGTTTCTGATTGTCTGAATACTTCTGTTCGAATGTATTTCGCTGCTCCATAGTGCCCTCGTGCTCTCTTGCTCCAGGTCTGTCTCCTGCAAATATCTGGCTGAAAATTTTAGCAAAAATAGTAAAATAATGAAAAGTGTTTAGTATTTAAAGAATTATTTTATGAAATTAGATTTTCGAAAATATTTTGCCGCCTATTTTTCAAATTTCCGTTTTTTTTTTTTTTCACTTAAAGAAAATAGAGTTGCGTTTTTTTTTTTTTCGCGTTTATTCGTTACCGGTGTGGAAGAGTTGTGAAGCACCGGTGTGTCTTCGTAATCCAATGCACCGGTGCGTGTTATGATGATAAGCGCACCAGACTGTATAAAGTTCTTTTTTTTGTATGTAATATCATAATAAAATAATGATAATTCTAAAGTACATGAATTTATTTTCATTATTTTCTAAACTTTATTATGTTACAAAAATTTGTATTATTCTAGATTTGTTATTTTAAAATTATTTGCAAATTTACAAATTTAAATATTTTAATAAAATCATTTCACATTAATACAATTAAAATTTTCACATTACTAAAATTAAAATTTTACAAATATTTTACATACAATTACAATTAAAATTAGAATTAGAATTAGAATTACAATTTTACATTAATTTCACATACATGAATTACGATTAGAATTAGAATTAGAATTTTAATTTTACATACAATTACATTTACAATTTTACATAGAATGACATTTAAAATTACAATTACAATTACAATTTTACAAATATTTTACATACAATCCAATTAAAATTATAATTACAATTTTAGAAATTTACATACAATTAGAATTTTACAATTTTTCATATGTACAATTACAATCATTTCACAATAAATTAAACATTACAATTACAATTAAAATTTATATTAAATATTTTACATACAATTACAGTTAAAATTACAATTAGTACAATACAAATACAATTTTACAATTTTACATATAATTAAAATTACAATCACAACACAACATTTAATAAATATCATTGTCATTTAATATTAAATTAATTAATAAACATCATCACGATCATGATAACCATCTTACAAACATCATATTTGACTAAAAAACACATTCAAACATCAAATTAACATTATATATTAACATCATCACAACACAAACATTAAATATACATCTCATGTCAAATAACTCATGGTATCACATATACACATCTATCTGCAAGCTAAACATTAAATGAACATATCTAACGTGACCTAAAAATATGCGCCACATCATGATGATCACCAACATGTAAATTAAGTACAACTGCAACATGAACATAAAATACATGGACCATATATATATATAACTGAATAATGTTAAAAATATACAACTGTAATATAAATGTCATGGATCAACTGGTGGTAGTATAACAACATCAATAGCAATACAAGTGGAGGCCTGCTGAGTAAAGGGTACAGCCTTGACGGTCGATGGTCGAGCATGCTCATGATCATGATCACTAGTATCGATGGATGCATCAACTGGTGGTAGTACAACATCAATATAAGAAGTAGTAGTGGAGGCCTGCTCAGTCAATAGTGTAGCCTCGACGGTCGATGGTCCAACCTTCTCATGATCATTACTAGTACTGATGGATGCTACAGGCTGCTAATTAGACATGGCTGATGGTCCAGCCTCATCTCCATGATGAATGCCGGATGCTGCTAGTGCAACCTCATTCTCATCAGGCGCGACGCGAGGTGAACGATCATGAGATGCATGTGAGTCGCTGCTTGCGGACTGTCCATCACGTGCCGTGGCTCGACTACGCCTATAGCTACGGACAGTCCTCCTCATTTGTGTAACAAATCTTGTAGCTCCTACGAGATGCCGCATCAGGCTGTACATGTCACGCGACATGCCTCTCACTAGAAAATTTGGCGGAATTTTTCGACGGCCAATTCGTCGCTATTTCGACACATAATCGTCGCAAGAGAAACAATTCGAGGGTGGGAAAAACGTGGTTTTCCATACCGTCGCAGTTCCGACGCACTTAAAAAGTGTCGCACTATCGACACTTTTTCCGTCGCTTCCAAACAAGCATCTCTCTTCCGACGTTTCCCAAACCGTTGCGCTTCCGACGTTCGTAAACTGTCGCACTTCCGACGAATTGTGGTCCGACGTTTTGAACGTCGCTCTTCCGACGTTTGCAAACTGTCGCAATTTCGACAAAATGTGGTCCGACGTTTTGAACGTCGCTCTTCCAATGTTTGTAAACTGTCGCAATTCCAACGCAATGTGGTCCGACATTTTGGACGTCGCTCTTTCGACGTTTGTAAACTGTCGCAATTTCGACGAAATGTGTTCCGAAGTTTTGAACGTCGCTCTTCCGACGTTTGTAAACAGTCGCAATTCCGACGAAATGTGGTCCGACTTTTTGAACGTCGCTCGTCCGATGTTTTTATACTATCGCTCTTCCGACTTTTTTAAGCTGTTGCAATTCCAATGCTTACAAGGCGTCGATATACCGACGATGGCTTCAATTTAAAAAAAAAAAAATGAAAGTTTAAAAGAGGAAAAACACTATTTTGAATATATTATATGAAGTAAAACAGTCCATGAAGTCATTACATTTTTGCATCTGAAGATTGGAACCCAAATATCCATCCAGAAAAGTGGAAGTCCCACCCCAGACAATGATAGAAAAATACCCCATTTCACATACAGGGACATGATATAAAACCCAGTAACGGTCCACATGGAGATTATCGACAATCTGAGAAAGCATCCAAATATGCCTGAGGCATGTATAAGAAAGTGAAATAGCAGTATGTAGAATAGTAAAGCAATAGATAGAGTACCGACGTCCATTGTTCCAAATACAAATTAAAGTACCCAAAATCATTGAACATAGAAAAACACTAATCATGTGAGGAGTGTGATATGTCCAAAATATAAAAATACCATCAGACCATATCAATAAACCAGCATTGCTAGTTTTAAAGGCAGAGTGATAAACATTAATCATTTTTTTTCACAAGAGAAAAAACACTGTTTTGAATATATTATATGAAGTAAAAGAGTCCATGAAGTCATTACATTTTCACATCTGAAGATTGGAACCCAAATATCCATCCAGAAAAGTGGAAGTCCCACCCCAGACAGTGATAGAAAAATACCCCATGTCACATACAGGGACTTGATATAAAACCCAGTAACGGTCCACATGGAGATTATCGACAATCTGATAAAGCATCCAAATATGCCCAAGGCATCTATAAGAAAGTGAAATAGCAGTATGTAGAATAGTAAAGCAACAGATAGAGTACGTACCGACGTCCATTGTTCCAAATACAAATTAAAGTACCCAAAATCCCTGAACAGAGAAAAACGCTAATCATGTGAGGAGTGTGATATGTCCAAAATATAAAAAGACCATCAGACCATATCAATAAACCAGCAACATAGACCAGCATCGCTAGTTTTGAAGGCATAGTGATAAACATTAATCATTTTTTTTTTCACAAGAGAAAAAACGTTGTTTTGAATATATTATATGAAGTAAAACAGTCCATGAAGTCATTACATTTTCACATCCGAAGATTGGAACCCAAATATCCATCCAGAAAAGTGGAAGTCCCACCCCAGACAATGATAGAAAAATACCCCATGTCACATACAGGGACATGATATAAAACCCAGTAACGGTCCACATGGAGATTATCGACAATCCGAGAAAGCATCCAAATATGCCCGAGGCATCTATAAGAAAGTGAAATAGCAGTATGTAGAATAGTAAAGCAACAGATAGAGTACCGACGTCCATTGTTCCAAATACAAATTAAAGTACCCAAAATCCTGCAACAGAGAAAAACGCTATTCATGTGAGGAGTGTGATATGTCCAAAATATAAAAATACCATCAGACCATATCAATAAACCAGCAACATAGACCAGCATCGCTAGTTTTGAAGGCAAAGTGATAAACATTAATCATTTTTTTTTTTTCACAAGAGAAAAAACGATGTTTTGAATATATTGTATGAAGTAAAACAGTCCATGAAGTCATTACATTTTCACATCTTAAGATTGGAACCCAAATATCCATCCAGAAAAGTGGAAGTCCCACCCCATACAATGATAGAAAAATACCCCATGTCACATACAGCGACTTGATATAAAACCCAGTAACGGTCCACATGGAGATTATCGACAATCTGAGAAAGCATCCAAATATGCCCGAGGCATCTATAAGAAAGTGAAATAGCAGTATGTAGAATAGTAAAGCAAAAGATAGAGTACCGACGTCCATTGTTCCTGCAAATACAAATTAAAGTACCCAAAATCCTTGAACAAAGAAAAACGCTAATCATGTGGGGAGTGTGATATGTCCAAAATATAAAAATACCATCAGACCATATCAATAAACTAGCATCGCTAATTTTGAAGGCAGAGTGATAAACATTAATCATTTTTTTTTTCACAAGAGAAAAAACGCTGTTTTGAATATATTATATGAAGTAAAAACATTCATGAAAATAGTATCATAAAGCGGATACAGGAAATGTGCAGAGATATGTACTGTTGATATACGCCTTACACAAAAACATTGCCCAGACTCGTGGAAAATTTGTCATCAAAAAATCAAAAAATTAAGAAGACTGCCCTCATACGGGGAAACCAATCTTGAACATTTACAGAATTCAAAAATATTACAGAGGTCCAGCACAGTAATATAATCTAAAAGCAGCCCAATTAAGTGGGCCGCGAAGCAAGAAAAACAAATTAACCAAACTACTCCTCTGGTGGTTCCTCCACGATTCGGCACCATCCTTCGGAAGGTCCAGGATCGCTAGGTGCTACCTCCACATTCATGCCACGACTCCCCTCCTGAAGGCTCGAATGTTGGCCAGATTTTTCTGAGCTCAGACCTGCCGGACGGGTGCATTCTTCCTCCGTTTGGGCATCCTCACGGAAAACCACAGTGACTGAAGCTGTGATTCGTGGGCGGTTGAGAGAGTAATTAAAGGAAAATTGCGCAGCGCGCGTCATGGAAGAAGGTGAACTAGCGGTGTGGAAACGAGGAGCAGGGGAATCCATACGGTGGCCAGATCCTACAACCCGACCCCACCCACTCCTAGTATTTGGATAGCGACCTGCGTAATAATCACTGGACTAGCTGGAAGACGACTCGGTTGAGGGGCTGGAGGGAGTGCGCAGGGGTTGACCTCTAGTGCTCCCCCTTCGGCAACGCATCCTTTGATGCAGGCAAGGCATGGGTGTAGTCTCAACAGTGGGCACAAGAGGAGACGGAGAATCAGAATTCCAAGAAACAGAGGAAGACAGACACAGTTGAGACCGAGAGAAATGCAGATATGTAGCAAGGTCTAAGCAGCAGTTCAACTGGCCACTTCTCCTTCTCATCACAGTGAGCAGGCAGTGTAACCCAGCAACCAGCTCGTCTAAAAAACAATAGCGAAACGCCATTTTATCGACCCGACTGCAATGCAATAGAAGGACGCCCGTCATAATTAATCTTTGATCATTAATGAGAGCCGAAGGCCGGATCATATTGGAGCATGCAGAATCGCTAACAGGAGTGGAGGTCCGATCTTTAACAGTGTTAAAACTTAATTAATTAATGCAGATTTGATGTGAAAACCTTGGAAATTAATTGAACAATGTAAAACTTAATGCGATTGATATGAAATCACATCCATGTCCCATCGCCTTAAACGCCATCGAATGCACCCGCAGCCGGGAGTAGGGAAAGTTTTGATTGAGGACACAAGGAAGAAATTGATTGGAGCAGATCTTTGTTTGGGTCGCTCTTGCAGTGGAAATCTGGACCCGAAAAAGATTAGGGCGAATTTGATAAGAAATTCGCGTCACAACTCTCCCTCCGTACACCAGCCCAACTTCGGACCTGAAAAAGATTAGGGCGGAATTCATTTCGTTTTCACGTCACAAAATTGGCCGACGTCAGCAGGCTAATTTGGAACGCGAATTTGGTTTGAATTATGGTTTATCACCGTTTGAAGTCCGGAGGGCTCGACTTAAGAACAATTTTGTTTGATCCCATCTTATAAAATTTGTGTTGGTTTTCTTTGATAATACACATATTTATAATAAATCATGGGAATACCACACTAAACATGTGGAAAAGTTTTATAAATTATTGAGAACAATCATTTTTATGTAAAAATATCCAAATGTGCTTTTGGGAAATAAGAATTCGAGTATTTGGTTCATATTGTTTTTATAGGAAGGAGGAAGTTGGAGCCTCAAAAGATGCAAGTTATTACAAAATGACCTATTCCTAAGAAAATCAAGGTTCTTAGAATATTTTAGACTTACATGATATTATTGATCATTTTTTAAGAATTATGCATGCATTTCCAAGTCCACTCACATATCTCTTAAATAAAATATCATTTATATGAAATGATGAGGCTACTTGGCATTCTCTCTTCAATGGATGCTATGTCTTCACACTCAACATCGGTTGCACCTCCACTTTTTGGTAAAACATTCATGAGAGTGTGAGGCACTAGGACAAGGAATTTCCGTAACATTAACACAATAAGGGATATCATTGGCTTTTAAAAGTAAGTGAATTAAAGAAATATTTGGTGAAATTCAAGGAATTCACTTTTGTTAATAGGTTTATGCTCACACGATGAGGCAGGGCATTAGGTACTAGCCACAATGTAGGAGGTTTTGTCCACATGTTGTGGCTAGGAGGTTCAAAAACATTTGAGTTGTAACAACTAGGTGTGTAACAGCCTAGTGTCAATACCTCACTGATCAGACATTTAGACTAGTTAGAGTTGTAGGAGTTTCTAACTGTCAATTGGGTTGAATTATTTATAACACTAGAACTTTTGATTTCTAGAACGGTCCTCCCGTGAGGAACCTGGGAAAAGCCACATGTTATGTATATAAATTGTAATTCCTGATAATAAAAGTAGAGAGGGAAGAGGAGAGTAGAGAGGGGATTTCTCAACAACCTCTCTGTAGGTGAACAATTGTTTCGCTTAAATGATTTCCAAGCTTAGTTGCCATTGAATTATCTCGAACTCGGCTAATTGTGAAGAATTGTTTAATCATGGAGACGATTGGGTACCGATAATTCCATTCTTCTGCTCTTGAATTCCCTGTAAATTGTTGGATAACCCCCGTGAACTCACCCCACCCGAAGGCGAGGTCCGTGTAGAGAACCTGTCGGAAAACTCCGTTCAAATATAAAAATCTCGCTTAATAAAGAGACAAATTGTTGTGCTTTAACCGACCCGAGGATTGGACATGAGTTAACAAACAAAGGATAGCGGAACCAGACGCAGCACCCATGGTCAAGCTCCCCTCTACCAAAAACCACGCAGCGGAATCACAAAAGCGGGTTGCCCATTGCACCACTTTGGTGAGTAGGCGGTATTTCCTATTTCGCGAGCGATTCCAGATAGGAATGCGACACGTGGTGAAGTGACCCCTAAAACCACCGTTTAACCCGCGCTTCTATCGCACGTTAAAGCCCGACGCTGGAAGCCGAGCGAAATTGCCAAGAGTTGTTGATTCGGGAGAAGGGCCACCTGACCTGCGGGTCGAGACGTTGAACTTGCCCGAGGTTAACTAAGGTGTGCAAAGGATATCCAGGTACGATACGAGTGTTTGATTGGTTATTGATATATATAGGTGGGGGCTTGAGTATAATGAAATTGTTTAATTAAACGATTGGCGGATAATTACATAAGTCCGGAGCGTGATTGTTGTAAGGTCGGGGTGGTGAAATATAGAGCTGAAAGTTCATTACAAGTTATTTATTTAAAAAGAAATGTATATAAACACAAAGTGTTGAAAGTTAAACATTGGTTATAAGTGACTGAGATAATATGTGTCAGAATATAAATTAAAGTCCAACCATTGTGGATAGTATTTATTTTATCAAATCTCTACGAATTTGATAAATAAACCCGAAGAAAGAAGTTAAGAAGTCAATTAAGACTCAGTCGGAGGAAAAGAATGAGTAAACCAAGGAAATGCCGATGTATGTTGATTGTAGACACACCAAGCCCCTTAGTCCAATTTCATTATTAAGGGCCACACGATGATTCTCTTCTGGAATTTACTTGTATTGAAGATCACTATTCTAGAATAAGGAGTTATTTTCTCCAAAAAATAACCCTAGCCAAACATTGACAATGCATCAAGGATATTTTTCATGCCTATAAGCACATTTGTTCTACTTCTAAATGATGTCTTGGAAGTGGTTGTTGTGCCGAAATTATTCACGCTGGTTTCATACCAAAAGTCTTTTTTCACATTTTCAAAGAGATCCAATACATGAAAGATATTGGTTTAAACAACATAAATATTTGAAATTTTGCAAGAATTGTCTAGCACACTTTGAATATGAATTTTGAAGTCAAGTGCATGATGTCAGAGAGACTGCTATTTAGCTTAATACCAAATGTTTCACAAGAAACTTCTCAACATACTCCCGTTAGCATAAGGATTAAATGACAATATTGCATCAACTATTTCCATAATAAAAGTGCACCTCGCCATAAGACTAAACAACTACAAATGTTGTAGATCTAACAAGACCACACAATCAAATGTATTCCTTTAAGGCCAATACTATATGAAAAATGAAAAGGAGTTTGCAACCAAAAAATACCTTAGGCAACTAATTCAATTAGATACACCAAACTATCAAGCAAAAAGGAAAACCACCTACTCAAAAGGCAAGCGTTACCTCCCTTTGACAAAATTTTGTTGCCCAAACAAGGGCCTTTATTGTCTTGTCAATGCCCCTAGTAATTTGAATGGGTTTGCACTGCCGCAACAACCTAAACAAAAAGGTTTCATTTCAAATTATTTTCCACAAATTTAAGATACAAACTATCACGCTTTGTATTTAACAAGCTCATAAATTTCACAAAAGAACCAAAATTTTTTAATACCTCGATAGCAATTTTTTCACGCAAACCATCTTAGACTCAATAAGCCCAACCTAAAACTAAAAAACCAAAACACCATAAGACCCTACAAAAATGAATGGATGATCTTAATCCAAAGACTATCGACAAAAATTTACCTTTACACCCTCACTTATTAAACCTCGTATTTGAATTTAATCTCAACCGCAGCAGGTTTACCCAATGGCAAAGAAACAAATATCTTTTTTTTGGAGGTTGTTGCATGCCATCCAAATTTAATTCAACATTTAAAATTCCCGGCAATTTTTTTTGTAGATCTACGCAACCATATTTCGTACAAGATTGTATTTAAACACAACAACCAAAGATTAACACACCTACCAACCAATTAAACAAACATAAATTTACCCGACAATTGTAAATTCAAAAGGAGGACATCGGAGCATTATTGATCGCATGAAATTGAAGGGAATCAAAACCCGAAACCGGACCCGAATTTTTTATAAGGTACATCGGATTGAGAATTCGAGTTAAAATTAGGCGTACGTCATCCCATTTTGGAACGCGAATTTGGTTTGAATTCAATCTATTCGACTTTTGAAGTTCGGACGTAAAGGGTTCTTTAATGTTTCGATAGTTTAATATATACATATGTTTTAAACATATGTTATATATATATCATATAAAATGAAAGGTGAGCCATAGAATTTAGTTTTAATTTTATAAAAAGAGGGTTTATCATAATATGTTTTATATGTTACCAGACATAAAAATAAAAAAGGTTTAAAAGCTTGGTAGTTTTTTTTATAGACAAGACGTAAATTTTTTATTACACAAAGAAAGGTGTAAAAAGTAAAAGATCGAGTGTAACTTTATGTGTAAAAATAAAGAAGTTAAAGGAAAACAATACAAGAGAAAGTGTTTTATATGAGTATGCTTGTTTCAGTAACGTGAGTTGGTTTTATGCACTACGTTTTGTAGCAAATATAATTTTGTCATCCCTCTCATGAGGAAGTAGTGTAATAGTGAGTTATTGAAGGGAATAGAAGTTTGTTTTCAAAGTATTGAAACTATACACTCTCGTCAAAGAAATTTTTATTTTCTCTATGTTAGAGGAAGGAGATTTATTCTCCATTCATCGTTCTCGAATTTTTCAATATTCCAACATGTGAAAGAACAAAAAGATGTTGTGGTTCCATCCCCAGCCAAATCATTTGTCTTTGCCGCAGCCTGCCTTACCAACTTGGCCCCAATATTTTCAACTCGGGTCCTCTAATTCAACCAATAAAAAGGCCAAAACCATATACTGAGATATACATTGTTAATCGTCAATAATAATAAAATTTGACTCACCCATAACCCTTTCCTTTTATTGCTGTAAGCTTTATGCATTACCTAATGTGGTTGTGTCCACAGGCCAAGTAGACCGTTGGGTAACAAATATGTTTCCCTTTCAAATTATGCCTACCAAATCTAAGACATTTAAGAGGGGGGAACTAATACAACGTTAAAAAAGAAAAAACTTTATAATACATCTACAAATTACCTTAGCCATCACAACGATCATTAACTATTTTCGGAGAACCATGTTTGCTCTCCAAGCACTGAATATTTTTCCCTTCGCCCCCAAGGGGTGGACTCAACACATTCAAGTTTGTTCACACCGCCTCGCAAGACAAATCGACAATGATTTCGTTAGTGTGCAATTGAATGCCGTACCATATGCCAAAACAACCCTCCATGAAAAATTAAAATAACACATTAAAATTGAATATAAGGGACAAGGAAAGATCCACCGCAAGTAGTTTCTCACGTGTGTGACCTTCCTTAAACATAATTCTTCTCCCCACCCGGCACTTTGTCACCGAGCCATCCTTGTTGAAGTACAACTCATTCATAGCTCTTGTATTAACTACCTCTCTCCTGCTGCACTTCGCATTCCCTTCTCGCTGAGCGATTAAAGGAAATGGTGAAAACCGAAAGAGAAGACAATTGTCTCGCCATAATTATCAAACATTGCACCCAACTTCTTCCCCTTTCCATTGTTACCCAATGAGGTAGATGTGGAAATTGCTTGCCACTTCATCAAAGCTGCAGGCCATCTTCTCTTATGTCAATATAGAATTACAAGATCTTCATATTATATGAACCTTAAAAAACATGACTCCCATTGCTAAAAACCACTCTTAAGTTGTAACAGCAAACTAAACAACTATCGCAGAACTTTTTGGCAACTTCGAGCATTAAGAGAGAAACAACCAAAGAGAAATACAACCACAATCCTCATTTTAATGAGACTGCATCATATATTTACTAAGATAATAGAAAGAAATCACGACTATATTTAAGGCCAAAGACAAAACAATCTTTAACCAAAGGTTCCCTCGCGGCCTTCAAAGCTGCCATGCCAGAGGTCGTATATTTTTAATTTTAAATTTTCGACCTCTCGTGCCCATCTATGAATTTGTGCATCCAATGGGATATCTACATCAAATGCTCCTTTATATCCCCAAAAACAAATTTCCTACTACAAGAGCACCAAGATTGATGGATCACCCCACACCATCCCACCCACTAGAAACAAAAGTGAAAAAGGAAACCCGAGAAACCTTCTGAAATATCTCAAGATACTGATATGGGTGGTTCTTATGAATCAACCAACCATTCAACATGCTCATCAATCCAAACCATAAGTATTATGTGACAATATTCAAGGTAATCGAATCGATCAAGCTATGTTAGAGAAACCCTAAACTCACCTAAAATAGGTGAATGTGGCATCACTCGTAGATTGACATGCGTGCCAATTGGTACAAGTGGGATAGAAAATTAAGTATGCTCAAACAACGAGGTGATGCAGAATGACATGAGGGAGAAAATACTTTAAAAGCCCAAATCTCTGAGAACTAAAGCTCATCACCAACCTGAGATTGACAACTTTACATGATGTAACCTATGAAATCGTAAATGGAGAAACTATAACAACAAAGTAACCTATGTAACAATAAAGTCTAGATTCATCCCGGGAGTGGTAATGGGAGAAATCATAGTGAACAACAGAAACATGCATAGTTGCTTACAATCAAATAGATGAAAAAACACATACAAAAAACCCAGATAATAATCATGAACAAGCTTAATATTGAATTATGAACTGTAGCGAACTCTACAAAATGTGACATTACGAACCCGGTCAAGCGCATACAAAAAATATCCCGACATGACCCCGGTTGGACAAGTTGTATTTCTCGTGATGCAAGAGGATTTGTACTTGCACTCCAACAAGTCAATCAAAATCCATCATTATCTATACAATAAATACAAGTAATTGATGTAGTATTTTTTACTCTAAGATGAATTCTTATGATAATGTTAGAACATATGTTGAAAATGTCAAAACACACCTCGAATAAGCTCCTCGTTTTCAAGAACACCTTCTATTGAGTCGCATGAACTTGGAACAAGCCTCCCCACGACTCCGTAAAGAGTAGCGACTAAGTCAACAAAGGACTTTTTTGTATCGTTACGCCGGATCAAGGGAGGTTTGCTCCAAGATTAAATCGCCCAATAAATTATTGTCTACTAAATGTATTAACCACGTGAAGGTAGAAGCTCTATGGCTCCTCCCCCTCACACTACCTCAATTCCCTCAATACTCAATCTATATTTCTATTTTTACTATGAGCATAAAAAAAATATTCACAATTAATAAAAAAGCAATTCAACAAAAAGTACGCAAGGAAACATTGCAATTAATGCTCACATAAAAATAGTATGATAAAATGAAGTTTTTTATATAACGCAAAAAAATGTTCCAAGTATGGTAACGTTTGTCTTATAATAATACAATATTTTACATTGTCAAATTTTCTTTTCTTCTTCCTATTTTTAAAGCTCCTAATTACATCATCAATATCATCGTGCCTCGCTCCTCGTTTTGCCTTCAACCCGCATCACACCTGAAGGCGTATTCAATGGCGTCCTGGCTCATCCGACTATGGGCACGCTACAAAAAATGTATAATACAAATTTTAATTGTCGTAGCTTTTTAAATATCATTGAACTAGTTCGTAATATTAATAAAAAAATTATAATGAGATTATTTATCCGTGCACCATTGTCTCCGCCGACGGTTGCGTTGTCACGATGAAACCGGTCTCATCCGTTGATGGGTATCGCCTACAAAAACAGATATTAAATTTTAATCGGTCGGGGCTTAAATATCATTGAACTAGTTCTAAAAGAATATTAATAAAAAAAATTGCAATGATATTATTTACCTGGTGCACCGCTTGTCGCCGTCGACCTAGTTGCATTGTCACGATGTCTCGTCTCATCCAAGGACGCGGGCATCGCCACAAAAACGTATAATACACAATTTTAATTATTGGTTTTTAAATATCATTGAACCAGTTCCGGTAATATCAATAAAAAAATTGCAATGAGATTATTTACTCGGTGCACCCGCCTGTCACCGTCGAGACTGTTGCCCGTCTTCCTCTCTCGGTGGTGGTAAGATCCTCAAGGGAAACATCATTATTTAAACAAAAACGTTATAAGGACAACCATCAAGGTATAATTAGGAAAAAATTATAAGGTGGAATTAATTATCACACTACCACACGATAGCAAACATTTTACCGGTCCCTACTACAATGATCGTGTTGCACGAGAGGATCATCTACATATGGCTCTAAACTCAAGCTATTTGCCTCGTTTCAGTGCCGTCCCCGATTTAAACAAATTTGTTGTATATTAAATTTATGGACGAAACAAAAATATTGAAAGGTTAATGTTTTACCTTATCGCATTCTAGATCTTGGACCGCCCTGCAAGCTTCGCGCGACGTTCAACTACAATGATAGCCAAACGAAAAGCGATATTTTTTATCTTCCTCGTAGTTTCTCGTTCGGTCAATACCCACATTACATATGATTGTGTATTTAATCATATCTCGATAGGATTACAAAAACGTTGAAGGCGATACAATTAATTATAAGATGTTTAGCTACTTAATTACAATTCTTGCGCTAATTCTCTGGTGAAGCCACCTCGCCGAGTCAGGATGGCCCTTTTTCTCATCCTAGCTTTGGTTGCCTTTGAGGTGTTAGGCAACCTAGCATCAAAAGATTGAAGTCGATATGACGTAGCACACTTTTATTTTTAGACATAAAGAAAATTAAAGCTATTGAATTAAAGTTGTAATTTACCTCATGTCCAAACTTGGCATTTTTCACTCTTCTGCTTTCTTGTCCTTTTCTCTTTTCCGTCATGGATGAGTATGTCGCCCACTCACTAAATTAAGTAGAGGACTTTCATATCTAGGTTAAATTGAAATTGCGTCCTACAGGTGTCCTTGGTATATTTCAAATATTTTCCCGCCACCCGAGCCATCGCCGTTCACAAATGTGCCGAATTCCCAAAAAGGGCTTCTAGATAATCTAGAAGTTCTTTCAAAGCTGGAATTTGGGAATTCCACCTCGTACGTATGGTTGGGCCAAAAATTACTCAGATCGAGCATGGCTCTCCGTAATCCCGTAGAACTCATTGTTTCCCGCGCCGTAATAAAACCAAAAAAGAAGAAGATATTATCATTAATTTAAAAATAAAAATCATGATAAATATGTTTTAGA
Source organism: Pinus albicaulis (assembly GCA_034641835.2). Classification (NCBI taxonomy): domain Eukaryota; kingdom Viridiplantae; phylum Streptophyta; class Pinopsida; order Pinales; family Pinaceae; genus Pinus; species Pinus albicaulis. The sequence goes on along the minus strand of CM076569.1, from coordinate 450,890,942 downwards.
TAAAGTACATGAAATAGTTAAAATATTAAAATTTACTTGGGAGTTGTACATGCTTTATAGGGACACCTCATCGTTCACCAACAACGTGCCATTAATGGTCCCCGGAGCCGACACGTAGCTCCAGAAATGCAATAATGGTAGTTGGCCATATCGCCTCATCATCGTCAACACGTTCACGGATATCGGTGTTTGCTCGCGTAGTGTGTTTCTTGGCTAGAGCACTCAAATGAGTAGAAGGTAATGAGAGGGTTGTTGGCAATCTCTGCCCTTGTGTCCCACTACCACCAACACCAGGTTCAAGAACAAAGCGTAAAAACGCTACATACAAAAGAAATTTTTTGTTATTTTAGTCAATGTAAAAATTAAAAATCAAACTATCACAATTCATCTCATGCGTAACAAAAAAATATCCTTTTTACTTTTTATTATTACCTCCGATATCTTTCTAGTCGCCTCTATAAGATGTTGTGATCCTCTCTTCCGTTTTCACAAACATCTATCAAAGTATTACCCACTCGTATCTCGTGCCTTTTTTTGCAAATAAGAACACTGAGATAGGGATGAAGAAAGCTCTTCCTCAAAGAGGGAATCATCGTGCATACCATGGCTAGGTACAGATATTTGAACAAAATTAATATTATTTCAATTATGTAAATAACTAAAACACTCGAAGATAGAGCAATGCTTTCGGCACTTTACATGTTCTCCGCTGGCCTCTTTCCACGATCATCCCGTCTCTGGGTTGTTCCCCGTGATTGCTCCTTATCACCTACCCGCTACATTGCAATAAAATTATAAACAAAAACTTGAAAACAATATCTAACTTGAAAACACAAAATGAAAACTCAATAATTTCTAATAAGACACCCCAAGACAAGAGTTAGAGTTTCAAATATGCCTTGCATTGAATTCAGTCCCTGGAAACATGTCATCGCACATTAAGGCACCCAAACATTCAATCCACGAATGATATATTTAAGTAGGCTTCTCCCATTCTCGGGAAAACACCATACCTATAATGCATTCACTTGTATTGTGGGTATAAAGGGAAAGGAAAAAATGTTTTCATACAATCTGACAAAGGCTTCGGGGGGAAAGGTATCTTCACTTTTTATTTATGTTGTTCACCCACACCACTCTCGTGTTTTCACTATTCCTGTTTTGTCATTTTTGGATTCAAATTAAGTTAAGACCTTAAGTATTTTTTGACCTTTCTGTAGTTTTTATAAGTGGCATGTATGGATTTTCCACACTCGCACTTTTTCTCTGCGCATGTTTCCGGAAATCAAATGCATGATTTAGTCCCATACATTTAACAAGTTGTTGATCAACTCCATAGGAAATATCATGTTTCCTATTCAATCAAAAATTTATCTCAAGTTTAGGGTAGGTAGGAAGGTTTTCCCTTTGTATTAATAGGGCACTTCTAGCTTGCATTTTTATTATATCTTTCAAATTTAGTGTCGTTTCAATTAGGCATGACATTTTTGCAACTTTCAAGGTGAGAATGAACAAAGACAAATTTTTGTGATGGATGATCGTATATGACTCCATGGCTAGAGGAAAGGCACTAATCTACTTCTTCAAATATCTATAGTTCTCATTCACCTCATACAAACAGATGGTCCCCGATTTTGAGCCAAATGTTGCAAAGAAAAGTTCTCCTCCATAATTTGATATTCAATGGAAATTTCTTAAATTGATGATGGGGCATGATTATGGAACATCGCACATACATATGTAATGGAATTCCAAGATCATGATATATGTTTGCATATGTTTATGGAAATGTTCCACCAAGTCCTCGAGGTGGGAGCGAGGGGGCGAGGAGCGCGGAGCAAATTCCCTATGCAAAAGCTCCTACCAATTTTCAGAAACGACATCTAGGTCATAAAAATTATAAAATTTAATATTTAAAATAACTATATTTTTCGCAAGGAATATATGTCAGCCATCATACACTTGCATCATGAAAGATAAATCATAAATGATAAAATTACAAATCGATGAATGATGAATCATATAATTGAAACAAATTTAAAAGTTAAAAGTTAAAAACATACATCATACAATCATGCATGTAAGTTTGTAAGTTTGTAACTATATAAACATTAATGTAACTACTAACAATGTACAATGAAAATAAAGTTTAAGCTATCATATGACATATTATATCAAGATTCAAAATAGAGTTTAACCTAAGTTTACAACTCAAGTCTCGAAACATAAAACTTAAACGCAAAATAAGTTATGCGTGTCCTAAAACATAAAACATAAAACATAACATATGAATATCAAATGATATCACTATAATGATAAATGAGCATAAATGCTCAAGTTAATGCCCCACTCAGTCTCTCGTATCCAACTTCGCATGAATATATCAAGATCAACCATGTCAAATATCAATCAATCACTTGATTCTCAAATACATGCTAAGTGTGGCACATCAACTTTTAACACGAAACCATAAACTAAAAGGGCTTTGAGGGACGTGAGGGGGCGTGGAAGGGGGTGTGAGGGGGTGTGAAAGGGGTGTGCGTGGGGAGGGGGCGTGAGGGAAACATCCCCAGAAGTCCCCAAGACTCCTCGGAGCGCGAGGGGGCGAGAAATCTTAGACCCCTAGGTGGGGGGCGAGACCCCATGTAACATTGGTTTATGGAGGTGGTGGAGCAAAAAAAGAGCTCAAATAGAGCTGAAATTTTTCACATAAAAAGGACCGTGGGCTTGACTTAATGGTTCCATTTAAAAATGATATCTAGACAGAATAAGTGTATATGAACATGCATTGAAAATCCATCCGAGTTTGCATTGTATTACTTATGATGGATTCAAATTTAAGTTTCAAAATGCCACAGATGGCATGATTTTGTCGAGAAACCTTAGTTGGATTCTCATGTTGGTTTAATTTATATTTTAAGTTTGTTTTATGACCTCAAGATAGTAGAACTCATGAACTAGGTTACCAATGTGTAACAATCATATTTCAAGAGATTGTGTTGTGATTTTTTTATATTATTATTATCTATTAGCTACGAGTATTGATGACCTAATGCCTAGAATTTTGACATCTTGATAGCATGGATAATTTCGAAAATGTTTCTAGTAATGTTAACATAATAACTATCATTACGTGTCTCCACTTTTGTCACCATATAAGAGACCCGTGATATGGACTCATCACACAACTTCATATGTTATGTCCCAACAAGTTCAAACTGCTGAACCTACTCTCATAGTGTGGTTATTAAGGACAAGTTGCTTTGATATATAACTCGATAGCATAATATGTTGCAGCTCTAAAAGAATCCTCAAGTGTCAAAAAAAACTTCACAATATGTTCTACTACAAAGCCTTTTGGGATACCCGAATAATATATGTATCATTGATTACTTTTAAAGTATGACAAGATCCGTAGGGAAAAGGAAATCAACAGAAGAGTGATCCACCAATGAGAACCTAGAATTTAGCATCGTATGAGTTAGGAGTCTAGGTGAAATTGAACCCATATTCTTAATTAGTGATGAAGGAGCCATCACATATAATTATATTTTCATGTAGAATAATCTCGTTAATTCAAATTTAAACTACATAATATGAAAGGTATACCATAAATTTTTCCACGCAAGTCCAAACAACCTATAAAGGGAAAACCTTATTTTTCCATGGGAAATAATTTACCTTTCCTTTTTCAAGACAATCTAAATCACAAAAGATATGAACTATACCGTACACATTCTTGGATAATGTGAAAGTGGAAAGGAATACCCTACACAAGTGATGCACACATGTACATTTGAACACTAATAGATTTTTGTAGTTGAAATGCAATGTTTGCTCATTTAAATGTAGGGTTTTTAAAGCTGGTGGAGAAATAATGGTCACTAAATTAATAAGTCGTTTTCTTGGGAAAAATTTAAATCTTGTAATGGGGTGATGAAAATAATAGAGGGTATTGAATCTTGATTCTTGACATCTAGAGAGAACCCTACAGCCTAACACAATCGAATGGAATTGACCAAAAAAACCCAAATAGAGTCAACCCTACTATAGGAGGAAGGGCCTGCAGTAAGAACTTACCATTTTGCAAGAGATGAGGGCGAATGCTGTTCTGCAAGAGATGAGGGCCAATGCTCTTCTGCAAGAGCTGAGGGCGAATGCTGTTCTGCAAGAGATGAGGGCAAATGTAGGGCAAATGTTTTTCTGCAAGAGCTTAGGGCGAATGCTGAGGGCGAATGCTTTTCTGTAAGAGCTCAGGGTGAATGCTAAGGGCGAATGCTGTTCTGCAAGAGCTGAGGGCGAATGCTGTTCTGCAAGTGCGGAGGGTGAATGCGCACGTGATATCAGACGTTAATGTAGCACACATGTACATTTGAACACTAATATATTTTTTTAGTTGAAATGCAATGCTTGTTTTCATTTAAATGTAGGGATTTTAAAGCAGGGAGAAATAATGGCTGCCAAATTAATAAGCATTTCTTTGGGAAAAATTTAAATCTTGTATTGGGTGATGAAGATAATAGAGGGTATTGAATCTTGATTCTTGAAATCTAGAGAGAACACTACAGCCTAACACAATCCAATGGAATTGACCAAAAAAACCCAAATAGATTCAACCCTACTATAGGAGGAAGGGCCTGCAGTAAGAACTTACCATTTTGCAAGAGCTGAGGGCGAATGCTGTTCTGCAGGAGCTGAGGGCGAACGCTGAGGGCGAATGCTGAGGGAAAATGATGTTCTGCAAGAGCTGAGCACGAATGCTGAGGGTAAATGCTGTTCTGCAAGAGCTGAGGGCGAATGCTGTTCTACAAGAGCGGAGGGCGAATGCGCGCATCATATCAGACGTTAATGTAGCTATTGCGACGCATAGGAAACAATAAAATAATTTTTATGTAGCGCACATATAAGTTTCAAATTTTTATGTAGTGTGCATATAAGTTTCGTATTTTTATGTGGCGTGCATATAAGTGTCGTTATACCGACGGCGGAAAAAGCGTCGCTATTGTGACGGGTACCTAAACGTCGCAATGGCGACACCTAGACATTGTGTCGCACTTGCGACGATTGGAGTCATCTCAATAGCGATGCTTTGGGCCATAGTGTCGCAATTGCGACGTATTCCTCCAAACGTCGCAATTGTGACACTTTTCTAAGTGTCGGTATTGCGACACTTTTCTATAAACGTCGGTACAGCGACAGTTTCGGGCGGGATGGAAAAAATTTGGGGAAATTTCCGACATTTGGTCAAAAGCGTCGGAACCAAGTGTCGGAATTTCCACCAAATGTAATAGTGACATCAATAGAAGTACAAATGGAGGCCTGCTCAGTAAATGGTGCAGCCTCAACGGTCGACGGTTGAGCCTGCTCATGGTCATGACTAGTACTGATGGATGCATCAGTTGGTGGTAGTACAAAATCAATATAAGCAGTAGTAGTGGAGGCCTGCTCAGTCAATAGTGCAGCCTCGACGGTTGATGGTCCAACCTGCTCATGATCATGACTAGTACTGATGGATGATGCAGGCTGCTAACTGGATGTGGCCAATGGTCCAACCTCATCTCCATGATGACTGCTAGATGTTGCTAGTGGAACTTCATGCTCATCAGGCACGGCACGAGGTGAACGATCATGAGATAATGAGCCACTACTCACAGACTGTCCATCACGTGTCGCGGCTCAACTACGCCTATAACATGCAACAGTCCTCCTCAGTCGCGTAACAGTTGTCGTAGCTTCTACGACATGCCGCATCAGGCTGTACATGTCATTCAGCATGCTTCTCCACATCTATAATATCCTATCATCGGCCTGTATGTCTCTGTAATGAGCGGGCCTGATGCCCGCCTCAAAAATCAATGCACTGAGTTGGTTTCCCAACTCCATCCTATATATAGTCTCAGGTCAACCATTCCTAGAAAAAGGCGGTACTGATGCACCAACGGGAGGATGTCTCTCTGCACCGGCCTCATCCTGATCATGATCCTCGGCATCGGCCATGTCCTGATCGTCATCAGGAACCACACCTGGATCATGTGGTGGTTCCGACATCTCCTCACCATCAAAAGAGCTAATTTCTGCAAAATATATACAAGTACACAACAATAATTAGACAATTTCATTACACAATTTAATAAAAACAAGTTAAATAACATGTTAGAATAAATATAAATAAAACAGTAATATTACCTCTATCATCTGGCAGCTCATCATATGTGAAGAGGATGTTGGCACACCCTCGCCAATATAATCCAGCATAAGGACATGGAACCATAATGAAGCGATGCAGTTGATCGTCAACACTAGCTAGTAAGTCCAGTACGTCATGTGATATCTTGGCTGGAAACATAGTATCTCACCTCTTGGGCATCATCTGCCCCCACATGTGCATCCAGGCCTCCAAAATTGGCCTACGAGGCTATCGAACAAAACTAGGCCTCATCTATGGAAACCTCCAAAAAAATAAACAAAACAACTCTGAAGCAAAAGGGAAGTTGACCCTCCCTTGTGCACGAGCATGACATCTATCTAAAGCCGTAAAAAACTATCACAAAAAAATGGCAGACCACCTGACAAGTCGTGGCTCTTGTACTAAAGAATCAACATAATATAAAAGCGAGCAACTAATGCGTTGCCCGTCACTGGTGTTGTGTGAAATGGTCGAAATGATAAGTGAGAGGCATTGCACATCCTTTCTACCAAATGCACCTATATGTAACTGACCTCCAGGTACCTGAAACTCTGAAGGAGATAGTACATGTGCTCCAATGTATCTCTAGGAGTAAACTAACTAACTCCCTGCTACACAACCTACTCAAAACTCTAGGAATGAGGGAAAATCCACCCCTCTCCTCGATAGTCCTGTAATAATATAAATATCCTCCTCAATGGGTGTGTACCACTGGTTAGGACCAACCTGGAAAGCATGTCGGTGGGCATTCCACCTGTGGATAAGATATCTCAAAAACACATTGTGGGCCTTTAGGGAAGTAGCTTCCTCATAAAACTTGAGGAGGCCTAACTGCCTTAGGATCCCCTGGGTATCTATTGTAATAGGGCGAGGGTATGCATCTCTCTCCCTCTCTCATGCCTCCCACTGGTGAATCATGTCATATTGTTCCACCTGTTGTTGCTATTGTTCATCCTCTTCTCTCTGAATCATTGACGTATTAAATAATTTTTTATTATTATTAAAACATACATGTATTTAGGAATATATATATTTAAAAAAACAAAAAAAAACAGACTAGTCGTGTGCCACAAAAATAGTCACGCACCGGTTCCAGTGCGGCTTGTGTTTGTAGCACACCGATGGCAGTGCCCCAAATGAAATACAATGCACTGGACTTGGTGCAGATGAATTTTTTTCAAGCACCATTGACTATATCTAATGTTAGAATAGTGGTGCGCTAACTGAAATATATGCCCCAGAGCGTATAGTCGTGTCAGCGCACCGACTTCCTGACAATTATATAATCGATAGTGTGGTCTTTTACCCAGCCGCACCGTTGACCATTTCAGAATGCTAAATGCGGTGCGCTGACAGAATCCAGGGCAGATAATTCTGTCAATGCACTGCACTGCTAGTCCCATGGTCAATGGTGCGCCTGGCTAAATGAGCGCATAACATTTTTTTTTTAATTCAAAATAATGCAGGGCGCCTTTCGGTACCGCCCCAGAAACAGTGCAGATACCGTTAGCATCGGTGGCGGTGCGGCCTGTAAATTTTACAGGTAGCACCGTTATCTAGTGCGAGCCAAATGGCTCTGGCACACCACGCAATTTTTTTTTTCTTTTTTAATGGTTATTTTTAAGGTTATTTCAAATTCTAATTTGCTAAAAAGCTTAATTATGGAAAAACTAGAAAAATACCTTTACATTTCACTGTCGAGGAGGCATATTGGCTATAGAATTTGCAAAAGAAAAATTTCCCATTGTTTTTCAAAATGCAAGTTGGAGATTGGTGTCCAATGCATAGCAATAGTGTGTGCAATGGGTGTAATGGGAGCACCGATGTCAGGGCGGCTCAGAGAAGGGGAAATGGCACCGGTGCTTGAGAGCTCTAGAGCACTGAGGAAAGTGAAAATGCGGTTTTTTGGTCGTAATTATTTTTTATTTAACCTTGTTCTGGTGTGCAAGGTTTTATAGGCGCACCGGTAAACTTACTTACAACTACACCGGGCGGTGTCATATTTGGCGCGTTGTTTATGATGCACCGGGGCAGTTCCCTAACGCCGCACTGGGATGTTTCAGTTTTGGTGCGATGTTTTGATGATGCACCGGTGCTAAATAGTCGTAAAGCACCAATTTTTTTGCCGTAATTTTATTTATTTATTTAACGCTATTCCGATGCGTGCGTTTTATAGGTGCACTGGTACTCTTGGATAAGAACGCACCGACACATTTATGTTTTGGCACAGTGTTTTATGATGCACCGGCACGGAAGAGTTGTGAAGCACCGGTGCGTTACCGTAACAGGATGCCCCGGGAAGGTGTGTACGTCGCGCATGGTGTCTGATGTGCCAATGTTTTGTGCGCACTAGGGCTTTCTATGGTAGAGTGCACTGGTAATTGAGAGCTCAGGAGCATTGAAAAAATGAAAAATCTGAGTTTTTTGCCATAATTTTTTTCTTTATTTTACCCTTTTCCGGTGTGCGTGGTTTATAGGTGAATTGGTTCTATTCCTTATGAACTCACCAATAAATTTTTGTTTTGGCGCGTTGTTTTATGATGCACCGGTGCGATTTCTTAATACCGCACTGGGCGGTTTCAGTTTTGGCGCGGTGTTTTATAATGCACCGACATGGAAGAGTTGTGAAGCACTGGTGCTCTACAATAATACAATGCACCGGGTGGGTGTGTATGAAGTGCACGGTGTCCGGTGTGCCAATGTTTTGTGCGCACCGATGCTTTCGAGTTTCAAGAGCACTGGTGCGATGTTTAATGATAAGTGCACCGAGCGAAAAACATCCGCAAAACCCTCCGCCCGCCAACCTCCTTCAGTAGCCTCCGCTAGAAACGGATGTATGGAGTATTTTTCTGTGGAGTTCCTCAAAGACATCCGCTAGAGGGTCTTTTCCTTGTAGTGCTGACTGTTGGTTGAAGCACTGAAATAATCAACTTCTTATTTGAATAATCAAAAGCTGATAAAATTATGTTCTGGATACCTGGTGTTTGCTTTAAATACTAAGAATAAATCTCATTTTTTATTTCTTTATTCTTTGTCTTAATGTGATTATATTTCTCTCTGATATCAAGATCTTTATCTTCTGTTGTCTGTGAGGAGGATGCCTCCATACTCTTCTTCTCTTCAATTACCTGTGTATTGGAATTTTCAGGATGTTCTTCATTTAAAATCTCTGTTGCTGGCTCATTTGTAATGAATGTAGCTGCATCTGTATTTGTCTCTGGCACATGTGTATCTTCTACTTCTATGGTCACTTTTACTTTATCAACTGAATTAACTTTAGGCTTTTTATTGTATCTTATTTTAAACCTAGTCTTAGTGGTTGTCTCAGCAATGTAATTACCTTCTTCTCTGCCTCTCGTAGTAGCTTTCTCTCCTTGATTTACAACTTCCAAGGTGTGACTAGTATCACCCTGTCTTACTGCTTCAATCAAGGTGTTTTCTAACCATTCTATTTGATTAGCATAATTTTCAATCTCTGGTATTTTTTCATGAATATAAGGTGTCAGTTTACTTTTAACCCTCATTTTGCTAAGAATTCCCTGAGGGTCATTATTCTATAAGAAGCTAAACTCAAATTTGTACTCTAGAAACTGTTTTGTTGCTTCTAATGCTGCATCTCTATGATTACAAATGAAGGGCCCTATCTGATTTTTCAACTTAAATTGGGTTTTCTTCTTGGCTGCTAGGTAGTTGATTGAATCTAAATTTAGGATTTGCTTCATATACTCCAAGGAAAAAATTCTCATTGGCACATACTTAGGAAGTTTATAGGGTAACAGATTGGACACAAAAACTCTAATTTCTATATGTTTTTTTATATATGTACCAATCACCAGTTCTAGTTGGTTAACAGATTGGATAGCTGTAGAACTTTCTTTATTTCATCACTGATTTTTGGTTGTACTGTGTTGGTTAACATGTTTATCAATGGATGAATAAATTAATCTGTAAACTCTGTATAACTGAACTCTGTGGACTCTCTTCTGATCAAAGAAGTCCAAAATATGACTGAAAGTGGGTTCTCTTCTATATCAAGCTTCTGAAGTGTTATTGAAAACTTGTCTGCTTAGAAATATAAGAACATATGGAACATAAAGGATGTATATCTCAATATTCCTTTAGTCGAAAATTTGACAAGCTGATCATGGAAATTATCAGCTATGTATTCAGCATAATTGAAAATGACAGAAGGAGGTTGTCCTTGAGAAAAGGTAGATAAAAAACCTAGGATGGAATAATCTGTATGTTCATCTGTAAAATACCCTAGGATAAAGGACAACATGGATATGACATGCCTAGAACCTTCAGGAAATTTTTAAGTAGAGTAAGGAGGGTTGATTTGTGGAATTTCAACATGTAAAGTCATGAACACTTGAAAAATTTGGAACCTTTTGGGAAATTCAAGACCAATGTAAATATTTGTGAGTGCTTCAATTGATAAGGGGATAGCTTTGGGATCAAGTTTGAGCTGTAGCATCTGATTTATTGACTCAAAGTAATTCTAAACAATACTTCTTTATTTTCATTTACCATTTCTCTTTGTTCAGGTGAATACTAGGTATGAAATAACCTAATAACCTCCGGGCATTGATGAGTGAGCGGGAAAACATATTTGGGTAGGTTTGACTCCCAAATTTGGACTTCTTCAACTTTATCCAATGAATTTTCATAACTCTAACAGTGGAGGTTTAATAGATTGAATTCTACTATTGGATCTGCTATTTTATAATCCACATCTGCTAAAGGTGTATGTTCAATGTCTATAATAGGAGGTTGTGAGGATTTACAATAATTGCAGTCTTGGAGGACATGGCTGGATTTGATTTTGACATTTTAGGCTTTCTGGATAACTGAAACTCTGTATTTGGGCTTTTTTGGACTCTTCTGTAAGATTAAATTGTTTACAGAAGTGTTTTTTACTTTGACAAAGGTTCTTTGGATAAAAATAAGCAAAACTTGGTTTTCTTGGAGTTTCAACCTTCAATTTGGCTTTCAACTGTTCTTCAGACTCTTTTACAAGTTTAGAGATAAGAAACAAGGGTTTATTATGCTTTTTTCGGACAAACAGGACTAAAACTGGTTAAAATTAGGCACTGAAAGGTTGAGGTTACCTACAAAGGATTTCTAGGCAAATTTGAAGTTTTTTAAGGTCTGCAAAGACTGAAAATTAAATTAAATTTTAATTTAAAACCATTTTACAATATTGAAAACAGGGTTTTATCAAAATTTTGACAGGGAATTTGTTCTTTTCGGGACACTACAAGGTCTTTCTTTGGGTAAATAGGCTTTACTGGGCTTAATTCTTTCAGAAATTCCTTTTCAAATTATAATAGGTTTATTTTCTTCAGAAAATACCTGTTTGTATAGGTATTAGGTCTTTCAAACAAGTATGAGGCGTAAAACAAGGTACAAGTCTTCTTCTTTAGTCTGGATGAACGCACGACGCAAAAAAGGCTTTGATAGCGCAATATGGAGGTTTATATGGTCTTTAGGTCAAAAGAGTTATGCGTTTAATGGCGGTCATGTCAAAACAGAGGGCAGTTTTGGTCTTCAAAGGTGGAAAACCAGAGGTGGTTATTGCATGGGTTTGGGCAGTAAGTGGTTTTGGTTGGATCGAATGCAATCTAGCAAGCTATTGCTACATGGAGGAGAAAGAAGGATGGAAAACCATCCATTTCGCAAAGTTTGAAATGGGTTTTGATAGCGTAGTTTAAAATGCGATATTCATTTTGGATCGTTGGATTGGAGGGCGTTAATGCGAACGGTGAAGATTGAGTTTTGGAGTTGCTCAGCATTGGGGTATGGAGCCCGGGCTTTTTATTATGCGATGAGATAGATTTTAGTATTAAAAACATATGTTTTTAATATAAAATCAATACTTTATTATGATTGGAGGGTGATATTTATATGGTAAATAAAACATTTGTGTGTTTTAAAACCATTGGGGGCGGGATTATAATATAAGATATGTTCAACCTATGGGGATATAACGGGGCTTATATTTCGTCACATGGGATAATATAAACCATAGGTTAACGTTAAATAAATGGATTTTTTGGGATATTTAAATAATGGATTTAATTAAATATATACGGGAATGGGTTTTATAATGGATTTAATACTTTAGGTTAGAAAATAATATGAAATGAAAATGTAATGAGACGAAAAATACATACATATAAACTAAGTAAAGTGTGTAAAATATACATTTAGCATAGAAATTATCCCTTTTTGATATTTACACATAAACTTAGGATAAGATTTATTTTGTGGGTTTTGAGTGCTTTTGGATGAAAATGAAATTAATTAAGGGGGTTTTTACTTTTCCTAAGTAAAAAAGGGTTTTACTTAGGAAAAGAGATTATATTTTTGGAAAATGGTGAATATGCTGAGGAAAATGGATTTTATAAAGGGAATCCAGTATTTTTTACCAATTAGTTATTAAGCCTTGGGTCCAGTCCCAATTAAAGTCAGAGAAATGCTCTGAGCCTCTTTAACTGAAGGTTTAGAATACTAGATCATTGTGGGGGAGGGGAAATTAGTAACTTTCCCGATGATGCTTTATTACATGTCTTGCACAACTTCTTTCTACCTACCCATATTTATTATTCTAACATTTTTACTTAATTTTCATGGGTGCATTTAAGCTTGCAACCCTCAATGCATTTTTCTTTTAAAGAAATATATCTATCTAATTCTAACCTTATTTCATCCGAGGGCTCAGATTAAATTGTTGAGCTCCTCATTTATTCTCTAATTGTCTACTGATTTTTCAAGGTTAAACAATTTAACATATCTTTATTCTCTATCTAAAACATGAAATTTAGAGCATGAAAAGTTAAGACTTTGCTATTTAACTGATCATGGATTATATCATGTTGAAAAATCTGCACATAATCATTATTCTTACAGTAAAAGTAAATAGTAGTGGAATTTTGACTTGCTCACTTTCAGGTATTATTTTTATCTCTTTTTTCTTTTTGGGTCTATTCTTTTCTAAGTCCTTTGATATATATATATTTTAGGACTTTTACCCTCTTTTAATTTTTTATTATTTTCAAATATGGGAAAACAACTTGCAGAAAGCAAGGTATGTACATATTTACAAGACTATCAAAGTCAATTAAAAAATTATGAACCCTATTATTATAGGACCCTAATAATATCAAAGGCCCGTTATATTTATTTCAGAGAAAAATAATACAAACAGGCTGGGCGGAGGTCGGGGCTCGACCCCACGAGCTCCCCCATACAACGTGCCCTCATTACCAACATACCACGACTTATGAATTAAAAATTTATGCGCACCATATATATTTATATTCAATGCTATGGACCAGTAGGGTAAGGAGGGGGCCAGCCCCCTCACCACAAGACCTAAGGCGAAGACCTGAGTAGAGCGCTAAAGAATAATGTCACGCGATTAAGGTTAACATATGGTTTAATTAACCCATAATTATTGTTTATGCGTTATTCCTTATCACTAATCCGAATTTGAATTAAAACACACTTAGTGCATTTAACTACATATTATCCCAACGTTAATACCAGTTTATCGCTTAATTAATCCAGCTTAATTTTAGTGGTGGAGTTGGCAGAGTCAGCCATTTGCGGCGAGACTCCAGATTTAGCTACACTAACTGGAGTTCTCTCCAGTTTTGGAGGAGATTTCTAGGGAAAAATTGAATGAAGCATAACTGGAGAAAATTTTGACCATTTTTGGCTCAGAAAGAGTCTATCCTAGTATATTGAGACGTTTTGAACACATTGAAGAATGTTTCAGGAGCAGTAGAGGATTGTAAACAATGTTTTTTTTCCATTTTGAGCTAATATAGAGGCCCAATCCATGGAAGCTAGACCAAGGAGATGTAGCCCATGAAGGGTGAAATCCTTCATCAAAAAAAATTATTAATGGATCATTTTGATGGTTTGTTGTACATTTTATTGCTGTTGTTCAAAATTATGTCTTAATGTTTTTATGCTCATGAATTTAACACGAAACTCAATACATTTATCTATTTAACACCCATAAACACCTCAAGAAACCTATGCACATGAAGCAGAAGATCAACAACTTATTTATAATTCTGAATATGAAATTAGCACAACAAAACTAACATTCAAATTCAGATCAAGGTGGTATCAGAGAAAAAGGTTGAAAAGGTTATTTGTTTGATTTTATTGAATTTTGTGCAAGTAGGGTTTTAATGGCCGCAAATTTATGATGCTTACAAGGTTGAAGTTGCAGAGAGGAGAAGGGAAACTATTGGTTGCTAGTCCTAAGTTAAGGACCAGAAGAAGGAGGGCCACAATGGAACCATCTCCACCAAATTTTCACTCACAACTGCACTTGAAGCACCTAAAATTTTATCTCTAGCTAAGATTGAAGAGGTATAAGTTGCACCAAAATCTGAGCTTGAATCCATAGCCATCATGTCAGGTGTGGGAGAGGCTGAAGGTATTTTAGAAGAGGAAGCATACAGGAAGGCTTTCTATGAACTGACTAGAAGGGTTAGGATATTATTTGAAGATAGGGACAAAAAGGATGAAGATAGGGATTCAAAGGGTGGTGGAGGAAAGCCTCATCCATCTCCACCATCTTCATCATAATCCTCATCATCACCATCATCATCGTCTTCCACTTCCACATCCAAAACCACCCATACTCACTCAAAAACCACAAAAAGAAAAACTCCCTTACTCAAACTTGATGTCAAATTTGAGCTTCCAATGTATAATGGCGAGGTAAATGCATAGAGGCTGGACAATTGGATTCGTCAATTGGAGGTTTATTGAAAAATTCAGGACCTTCAAGAAGATTGCATAAAGATTCAATTAGCTTCATTAAGGATGGAAGGACCAACACTTGTACGGTGGGAAGTAAGGACTCAAGAAGAGATTAAAAAGTATGGTAAGATCTCAATTTATTAGTCAAGTTTTATCACTGCCATTAAAAGGAAATTTTATCCTTTATCTTACATGCAAAAATGCATTATGGAGTGACAACATTTTAGACAGTTGAAAGGGAAAAGTGTGCAATATTGTACTCATGAATTTAGGAGAAGAGCTCTTATTTTTTGTATTAATTTGTATTCTCAAGAAAATTTGTTAAATTATATGGGGGGTTTGCACAGTTACGTTAGGCACACTATTCTCATGTTAAATCCCACAAAATTAGATGAGTTTTTCATTCAAGCCACACATTTAGAATAAAGAGGGAAATAGAGTGTAGATGAGAAAAGTGATAGTTTCTTTGAGTTTGAGGGTAAAGGAAAGGGAAAGTTTAATGGAAGAGGAAAGAGAGTTAGATCTATCAAAAGAGAGAAAGAGAAACTCAACTGTAAACATTGTTCGAAGAATGGCCATTGTAGAAAGAGAAACTTCATCCAGAGTTGAAGCCAAACAAACTGAAAGCCAAAGATAAGGGAAAAAATGTTGCTATCATTGAACATGACTTAGTTTTAGATTCAGGAGATGAAATAAAGATTAGGACCATGGGTTTGAAAGGTAAGAACATAGCAAGCACTAGTTATTCAAATGGTTCCAATGAAACTCAAGATGAAGATACAAGAATTGAAATTTTCCATATTAGAGTTGTTTCTAAACATACCAAGATAGACACACCATTTGATAGTGGTTCTCAAGATAACTTGATTTCCGAAGACTTAGTTAAGAAGCTAAACCTTGAAACTGTTATACATCCAATACCTTATCCTTTAGGGTGGATATGCAAGAATTAAAACTTGCAGGTAACAAGGAAGTGCATACTAAGGTTTTCCATCAATTCAAACTTTCTTGATGAATTTGAACTTGATGTGGCACCGCTTGAGATATCAGGTATTGTTTTGGGAAATCCTTATCTTTATTATATGAAAGTATTATTTCATCACCATGAGAATAAGTATCACTTGTTTAAAGATGGAATTGAGTACATAGTTAGAGCGCATAAGAATAAGACAAGTTTGTCTCTTCTACATGCAGGAGAAATGAAGAGAATAATGAATGAAAGGTAAAATTTGACTTTGTTAATGGTCAAACATAGAGATGTTTTGAATGAGGCCTTTAAAAAATATGCATTGAATGAATAAGATGATTCCATTGAAGTTGCTTATGCTTATAATGATATGTTTCAGGACTCTAACAGGTTTCCTTTTAAAGGAGGTAAACAAGATGTGAAATATTTAGAGCAGTCAACATCATTGTTGAGCAGTGTTGGAAACAAGATGTCGGTGCAAGAGAGTGCAAAGGTCAAAGAGAAAGTGACATAGTAATTTGGAAAAGAAGGCATAGGTTCCACAAGTGCTTGTTTTTGGTTTCCAAAGGGTACATGGCAATGGTGAAAATACTTGGTCAAGAGTCGACGCAAGTATAAAGCAAGATTAGTTAAGAATCACCATAATAACAATGTGCAAGGTGAGACAATTTTTAAGTTTCCTTTGATTGATGTCTGAGGTGGGAACATGTTTTTTTATGCAAGAAAATCTTTCTGCTATGCAAATTCAGGGACATTGCAACATGACAGTGTCGACAGCAGCAAGAAAGAGTCGCAAGAGTCAAGGAAAAAGCTTAGTTTTTGTGAAAAGCTCCAATTGATGAAAATCAGAAAATTTAAGTGGATTGAGACTGGAAGGGTGAGAGAAATATACCCTCATCCACATGTTTAGTAATCAAAGAGATTTTGGGGTCCAAAAGGATTCTAATGGGGAGGAATGATCAGGTGCTTAGTGTTAAGCTCAAAAATGGAAGTGTTCAAAATTCATTGGAAACTGGACGACAATGAAGAGCTCGTCGTCGAGAATCTGACCCAATTTGTTTCATCGAAAACCGACTACAGATGAGGAAAATAGAGCCTGCTATTCGTTTTCCTAAATAGTTGAAAAAATTGCAGAACAAGACATAATGGTGACATGGCAGCCTAGTCAACAAAAAATATTATTCTTGGAATATTCCTTCAATTTCACCCAATGAGACTATGCCAAGTTTCAATATATGGTTGGTTGTCTAAGTGATTGAATTGTTGCATTCTGATTGGTTTGGGAGAGAACCAATGACGTGAGGACACATGGCTAGCCCGGAGGCCACCATGTGCCCCCTTCCAAGGTTCAAATTTCATAGATGGTGAAAATATGAATGTTATATAGTCCAAGGTCAAATTTTTTATCAATGGTCGAAATATTTTATTAAGTTCAAAGTCCAAATTTTATTATTATATGGTGGGCATACATATATTATGGTTCTAAATTGCAACGTATCAAAGGTTTTTTATATTTATTTCAGAGAAAAATAATACATACAGGCTGGGCGGAGGTCGAGGCTCGGCCCCATGACCTCCCCTATACAATGCACCCTCATTACCAACACTCCACAACATATGAATTAACAGTCTATGTGCAACATATATATTTATATTCAATGGTATGGACCAGTGGGGGTAAGGAGAGGGCTAGCCCCCTCACCACAGGACCTAAGGCGAAGACCGGAGCAGAGCGTTAAAGACTAATGGCACGAGAATAAGGTTAATGTAGGGTTTAATTAACCCATAATTATTGTTTATGCGCTAATCCTTATCAGTAATCTGGATTTGAATTAAAACGCGCTTAGCACATTTAACTGCAGCTTATCCCAATGTCAATACCAGTTTATCGCTTAATTAATCCAGCTTATGTTTAGCAGAAGAGTTGACATAGTCCTCCAGTTGCGGCGGGACTCCAGATTTAGCTGCGCTAACTGGAGTTCTCTCCAGTTTTGAAGGAGATTTCTAGGGAAAATTTGAATGAAGCATAACTGGAGCAAGTTTCGACCATTTTTGGCTCAGAAAGAGTCTATCCTAGTAGATTGGGATGTTCTGAACACATTGAAGTAGGTTTTAGGAGTAGTAAAGGATTATAAATAATATTTTTTTTCATTTTGAGCTAATATAGAGGCCCAAGCCATGGAAGCTGGACCAAGGAGATGTATCCCAGGAGGGGTGAACTCCATCAAAAATTTGTGTTAATGGATCATTTTGATGGTTTGTTGTACATTTTACTGTTGTTGTTCAACATTATGTTATAATGCTTTTATGTTCATGAATTTAACATGAAAATCAATACATTACCTGTTTAATGCTCACAGACACTTTGAGAAACCTATGCACATGAAGAAAAACATCAACAACTTATTTATAATTCTGAAGATGAAATTAGCATAACAAAATTAACACTCAAATTCAGATCACTAGGTAATGTTGTTTGAATTCTATATAGACTGGAAGGAACATTTATGATTGATCATGTTAATCCAATTTGTGATCTTTTGTTCCAAGTTTTCTTATTTTTGCAAAGGCCATTCTTGGTGCCACTAATCTCTCTTCCAAATATGTCAAATGTGCAATGGAGATAAATTTTTTGTTTCATCAAATATGAAGAGGTGATGCAAATGTAGGCACTTTTTCATTGAGTATTGCATTATTATAAGATTTTCACATTTGGTCATTGAGTTTAATGGCTTTGAAGTTTGATGCAGGCATCAGATAGAAAATAGTATATAATGTGTGTTTATTAATAGATTGCATGTCCTTTCCAAAGGAAAATCTATCACAAATGCAACATCTATATGTAGGTGTGTCTTGTATTGATTGAAAATATGCCTAGATTGCTTTATTTGAATTTGTATTGATTGCAAATATGCCTAGATTGTTTTATTTGAATTTGTATTGATTGCAAATATGCTTCTTGTAATAGAGCACCTTGTGTTCATAGATGTAAGTAAGTGTACCACTTAATATATCCATTGGAAAAATGCGTAGAGACTTCTTTGTTATTTTGTGTCTCCATTGAAAAAGGATTATTGTCCTTACTTGAAGATTTGAAATCCTTTGACACTTCACCTATTTTTTTTCTTATTTATTTATTTATTTATATAGTATTGTCAATTGACAAATTCTTTAATTGATTACAATATCTATTAAACCTATATTCTTTGCTAACAATATATCTAGAAGGTGCACTTGAGATTGACTTGCGATTTTCTCTAGAAGGTGCACTTGATATTGACTTGCGATTTTCAATTTGGTTAATATTTTCAACATTCTGAATTTTGAGAAGTGCATGGAAATGTGCATTTGATGTAGATATTGGTACATGCATAAGGTATAATACTTTGGAGAAAGTTTTTGAAGAATAGAATCAGAAGGAAACATCTTTTGTTTCTATATTCCAGATATATATGTTAACATAAAGTAGTTCACATATCCATTGTATTTCAAAACATTTTCCCTCTATATGTCCATATGGATATGGCATTGATAATTTTATAATATAAGCTTGTCAATCATTGATACATTGCTCTTGTTCAATGTTACTAGCATTCAAGTGTTGTTTTAAGCAATTGGTAGCTCTATTGGCATTGCAAACAAAACAATTGTAAGAAGTATGTGTAATTATTTTTCTCATATTAGACATATCAAAACATGGTGAAAGTTTGCAAATAGACTCAAACAAAGAGTCATGGTATTCATTGAAATTTTATCGATAGATCAATAAGCCCTGTTCAAATAATATTTTCTCAATTGGCAATATTTCAAACTTTCCAAGCGGGAATTTATATGGGAAAATGCTCTTAACAATGCTCTTAACTAATTTTACTAGATATTTAAATTTTAAAAAATATATTTTCAATTTATATTGAATAAAAAAGTACATTACAAGACAAATATGTACGAGAAGAGAAATAAAACATGGATGAGGGAATAAGTTACAATTTGCAGCTAATGAATGGCATCATTACTCTCAAATCTCAACACAAATGATAAAAAACCATGAAGCAACATAATTTGACCATTCTTGTTCATTTCCTCTTAAAACAACAGAGTACTTTAATCTCACCTAATATCAACATTAATGTGTATGTGAATAATTTTGATTAAAACAATATTTAATGAAACAGATATGGCAACCTCTTTTGATTTTTTTTGGGTTCGCACCAACTCACGTGAAGTATTGTAGCTCGAGTCGAATTGGTCGAGGAGTCTCAGTAGTCCGAAGTGTCCAGAGAGACCATTCAAACGACAATGTCAATCTCTGACTTGCTTTCGATAGGTGCCACAAAAGTAATATGTGTGTATAGTAATGTGTGTTTACAAGGAGCTGAATTGGTCGGCAAATGTCATAGTATCGTTCAAAAGACAAGTTCGACCTCCAACCTCATAGTCAACCCGACCTCTGAATTTTTTCTAGGAGGGCCCAAAAAAGAAATATGTGTATAGTTCACATGTTTATAACTTATTAAAAAAAAAAATCATATAACATATTATTTAATAAATTTAATTTAAAATAATTTATTTTTTTATCAATAAATAAATTGACTTGGCAAAAATTTCAAGATTATTGTCCATATTGTAAGGTTATTTTTTTAATTGGATTGATCGTACAGTCAGGAGGTCGATCAATCAGACGTTTTTGTTTGTTTGTTTGTTTTATGATTCATTTATTCTATCGCAACACTGACTATACCATAGTCGGGTGGTTTCATAAGGTCATGAAGTTTGACAGTCAGGAAATGTTGAGGTCAGGAGGTCGGACATACTATTTATGAAAAAAAATCGTAGTCACCCCAACTTGTTAGTCGGGTGGTCGAAAGGTTGGGTAGTTAGGAGGTTATAATTTTTTTTACCTAATCTTTCTGAATCCAACCTGCGACTTAATTCTTCAAAAAATAAAAATAAAAATTATTATTGCTCGAAGGTCATCCTTTTCCAAGATGGGTTTGAGGTCAGCCTTTTCCTTAGAATTCTTCTCAACAGACATTTTGACTTCCCAATCAGGAATTTTTGCCAGACCTTGACTATGGCTTTCGTCCAACTCAAAATAAACCAAAAAAACTGACATGGAGAGGGATGTGCTTATTCTTAATTTTGTTTTTTTTAAACATACTCTTACAATCATGGCTCAAGCATGTTTGTTTATGTATAAAATTGAGGAAGAAAGTACATTATAAAATCCCACAGTTGGAAACTCAGAATATTGGTAACGTTGGTCTCGAAAGTTGTCCAATATTGTTGAATGTTGAATTTTTTAGTCAATTCTTTTATGTTTTTGTTTTTCTAGTTGGGAATTATGTGAGATTGTAATTTCCAGACAGTTAAACTATAACTTTTATTCCAATAAATTTAGTGTTTTGAAAACAAATTAGTAGCAGCAGTGTGTCCTATGACAGTGGAGTGAATGTAAAACCCATGAGAAAACTCGTATACGCGGGATGAAACTATGAAATGAAAATTGGACGATCAAATAGGGCTTATTTATTTATTTATTCATATATTTATTTGTCAATGGTAGTCAACTCCTCACACGAAAATTTTAGAAACTTAAAACATTGCGTTTATGCGTCGACCCCTACTGATATCAACATTATTTTCTTCACCAGCTAGATATTTATGCCAATATAAATCTGACTCCAAGGCTATTTAAAATACCACGATATGGATTTGGGGTCGAGACATTTCTCACGCGTCTTGTGAAAACAGAAACATGCATCAACTTCCGACATCGCAAGTTTTATAAAGCTAATAATTAACACATACATGTGTCTATGCGTCATGCCCGACTAAGCTTAAATTTATTTTCTTCTGCACCTAGATGTTTATTTCAATAGAAATTTGATCCCCTGACTATCTAAAACATGATGATATGGAGTCAGATCTGACACCTTTCTCACGATCCTTATAAAAATGAAAATATGCCTATACTTTCGACTTAGCAAATTTCAGAATGTTAAATTCTTGGAAAACTAACTCGTAACTGCTACAAAAAAACATGGAATCAAGGTCAGAAAACTATTTAAAAGAAAATGATATGGAATCAGGTTCGGCACCTTTCTCACAAGACTTGCGAAAATGCAAATATGGGTCAAATTCTGACTTATTTTTGGGCAGTTACTACTAGTTTATTCCTATAGCATTTCGTTCAAAGTATCAAAACTTGACCCCGCAATATATTGACACTGAAATTTCTGTTAATAAATAAAAAAACACATTAAACCTGAGTTTTATCACAACAAGATCTAAAAAATTCACCAGGTTTTTGTTGGTAGAATCCATCAATTTAATTACCTGAAAAATTGTTGTTGTCTAAATTCTACAGTGTAAACTGCAAATTATTCGAAATAGTGAACAATTAGAAGTACAAACTATGCACCACAATGATTAAACTAAATATTAATGTTCATACATTACATGTCATATGGTCATCGAGGGGGTCGGTAATATTGCAACCTGGCACATAACCAAGCACCTTTAGGGTTCCACAAAAAAAGTTTACTGCTCACATCCGGTGAAGTAAAAAAAAAATATTCAATGGATAGCTCACTTGGTAACAAAGGAAGCCTGAGAATTAGGATTTATGCAACAAAGAAAATGCAGGCATGGAAATGGAAATTCTAGCCTCAGTGAGCATCACAACACCAAGAAAATAAAGCAGAACTTTGAACACAGAACATAGCTAAATGCCCTTATCGATAATTCGTTAATAAATTATCCACCGACACTCTTAAAATCAAATTGATGTCACCAAATATCAAAGAAATATAACTTAATTCCCAGCTATATGCAGAATCCTTCTTTCTAGTACCTTCTTATACTATCTAATCAACCTGGTCTATCATGCATGGCAGGATGACGTCCACCCTCAAAATCCAGAGTCTGGGATGTGGCGGCAAGTTGAAGTCACCCAAAAATTTCGAGGAAAAAACTAATATTCACAATAGAAAAAATGAAAAATTATGCATTAAAGACAAACTAATAGCCACAACCTGATCATAGATGGCACTCTGTAAGTAGTGACATGACAATTAGTAACTATATTAAAAGAAAATGAAACAAATCGACCGATTACTGACTAAAATAAACAATACTACAATTTATTCCTATCATTAAGGACTACAAATATACAACTATTCCTAAAAAATAACAGTTTATATATATGTTCTGGTCATTTTTTGTGGTAAAAAATTATCCAATTTATACTTGTGAATCTACATTCAAGGAAAACATAGAATCATTTTCACAAAGGAAAAATTCGTAATCTTTCATTAAGTAGAAAAATTACATGTTACATTTTACTAAGTATGCAATCAAGTAAGCTGCAAGTATACAACTGACTTCATGTATAGTCAGTGATAGTACAAAAATAAACAGAGTGTTCCAGCATCCATAGTAAGTGGAAAACATAGAATCATGTTAGAGCATTAGTAAGGTAATTTTTTTGAAAGTAAAATTCAAAAGAAGAAAGTAAATACAAATTCAAATTAAAACTAGCAGACTATGTTAGGAAAACAAAACAAGTAATTTTCACTAACATCATAGCAGAATTGAAAGCAATAAAGCAAAGCTAAAAAAGAAAAATTGAAGGGACGAGATAGCTCTCTAAAGGATGAAGGGTGAACTAACTAAAGTGCTAATTTTTTTTCCTATTGGTGAAGGAGGTCTTTGTTTCTTTCCATATATTGCATACTTGTGCCAAGACCAATAATTTTTTCCACTAAGTACTAGCCACATGACACATGCATTAGGGGGATTTTGAGGTAAAAAATAGGTCTCAAACAAGAAATATAAACAAAATCAACTTTAAAAGAACTAATAAGATTCAACGTCGTGATTTCATCCCCAAGAGTAAATATTTTTGGAGGGAAAAGAAGAAAATTAACATTTTAACCAGCCTAGATCCATCTTAACTTCAAATATACCAAACACCAAGAGAGATCAAATCTCTTGACATGCAAACTTCTTTTAGAGTGAAAATAAATTTTATCCCTCTTCCCTCTTGCTTGATCCGGAGTTAAGATGGATCTAAGGTTGTATTATATATAAACCATCCTAGATCCATCCAACTCTGGATCTATTAAGCGCAGAGAGGGATCAAATCCCTCAAGGTGCAAACCTTTCCTCAAAATATACACTTAAAAATGAAAGTTTGCACCTTGAGGAATTTGATCCCACTATGCGCATGATAGATCCGGAGTTAGATGAATTTAGGATAGTATTGAATAAAGCAGAGTTAATAATCATTAAAATAAACTCTAATAAAGTAATATAATTTTAAGTAACATTTTATTTTAATCTTATATATAAAACTAAGTATTCGTAATTATAATAAAAATTAATTTTATATTTTAATTATAATTATAATCACATAAATATCATATAAATTGGTAATTTTTTAAATCCATCTAATAAGATAAAATCCTATCGTTTAAAATTAGTCGAATTTAAAACCACCATAATAAGCGTACATAGATTTAAACATATTGATAAATAGATTTAAGCATGAAATAATTGGGAAGAATAAGTTAATCGTGTAAAGGCAATAAATTATAGCCTGTAAGTTGGATTTGGGCATCTGACTAGTCATTGGAAAACTAATTCTTTTAATGGAGAGAACAAGAAAGGGGAAGAATCATAAACTCGGTTGTTAGAGATGAGAAAATATCTTCAGTTGTTTAATTATTCCTCAAATTTAGGGGCCAGAATTTTTGTATACCATTTGAAGGGAAAATTCAATCTTTGGTGGGAGAAATTCAAAGCAATGAAGCATTTGGATAAAAGATGAATTATCTAGGAGAAGTTTGAAGATTATTTCTAGAGAAAGTATTTATCTGAATGCTACTATGAGAAAAAAATGCGAGAATTTTTCAAGCTTCTGTTGGGGCCCTTCTTTTGAAAATAAAATGGTTTTGAGTCGCGGATAACAGGTGGCAGAGCGCAACCAAAGTAGACAGAGAGCTATCAGGGTTGCGAAGATCAGGTGGTGCGGTAGTTGCAGAAACTAGAACAGATGGCCGAAGGGAGTGAAAAGAACACACAGCGAAACTCCCAATGATCAGCGAGATGCAGCAAAAAACAGAGCGGAAAAGAAGGGAAAACTAGCAATCACGTTGGCAAAGGAAAAAATAGGTAGTCGACCAGCGTAGACGAGAGGTTGGTGTAGTGGAGAGTAGAGGAAGAGAGTCGTAGGAGAGCTCTATTCACTCTAGTCGTTCTGTTCGTTCTGTTCATTATGGTATTTATGTTATGTTCTATTTGGTAATGTTGTAATCAGTCCTTTTGTGATCACTCTGAGGATTAATGTAACTGTCTCCTACTATTAATGAAATATACTCCTATTTGGGATTGATTTCCTAAATCCTGTGATGAGCATCTGGTTGTGATGAATGGATTGGTCCCTTTAAAAAAAAAAATCCATCCAGAATGTGTTCATGAGTAGTGTCTTGTGCAAGGTAGTTAAACTTGTTCGGAGTACTTAGTTCTGTCTATTTTATTCTATAGTTGTGATTGGCCGATATCTGATTTGTTCCTAACCTTACTAAGGTCATGACATGCCTCAGGTGAGACTCTCTGCTCCTCGGAGTAGAGTGAAAATGCCGACATTGTGCTAGACTACTGCAGACACATTCTTGGCCTCCATCCTGAACCTGGGTCTTGCTCAGAGACCTTCTTTCTCGCCAAAAAATGGTTCCGTTGTTGTGACCCCCAAATTTCATTTAGGAGCTATATCATGGTAACTTGGATCTTTGAAAGGGAAATACGAAGCTGGTAAGATAACCACTTAGATCAGTTCATAGCGCAACAAGTTGAGTTGAGACAGTAGAGGGAGAAAACTGTTAAGAATAAGGTTATATTCTCTGAATCTGCGAGTGATATCTATGAAATATTATGAGGAAAGTTTCCAGAGGAACTCTATAATTGGTTGCAGAGACTATAAGTCAAGACAGTCCAAGAAAGATCGAGGAAATCTGTTGTAAGTGGGTGCACGAGGATCTGGTAGCCCTCCATCGGTTAGATACCAATTTGACTCAAGTTGTATATTTCTGGGTGCAATCTACCTTGGAAGGATACATAGTGAAATTTTCAACTGAGTGGTATCAATCCTTTTCAAAAGCAGAAGATGTGTTCAGATCTGGATTACGAGGAGAGCTGTTGAAGGAAATTCCCTTGTGGATCAAAGCTTTAATGGTAGACGAGGGATTGATGGAGTTTCAAAAATCCGAGATGGAGATTTAAACCTCCAGTATTGGGGGAAGGAGCCAAGGCAAAGATGCTACAAGTAAGTTGGAAGGGGGAGTATGCATATGGATGCGGAGACCTCTAGTAGGTTGAGAGAGCGGTGAGCACATCAGAGGGCGCAAATAGTTGAGAAGTGGCGAGAGAGAGTGATGAAGGAGTTGGAGAAATAGGAAAGCAGTCGACGGCACAAGGAGAAGGCGCCGCAGATGACAAAGGAGATGGAAGGTTAGAAGGAATTCCAAGGAATAGGAGGGACTATGAAGGAAGTCAGGCAAGTTTATAGGAGCCCAGTCCAAACAGAAAAGGGAGGAAATTCCAATGTGCAGGATGCGCGCCCCGAGGAGATGTTCGATGTGGAGTTGCATGTTGCGATGGAGTAACTATTCTGAGAGGGGCCAGCACCCATAACTCAAGGTAAATCTATTCCCCAAAGTTCAGGTAGCTCTAGTCCCGACCTTCCCCTGGTACTCTATCAACCACTAGGTGAAATTTTTGTTAATTACGAGAATTGAGTGAGTTGAATAGCATTCAATACACAACAGTAATACACACTAACAGTAGTGTTAGTAATACCATTTCACAGCCGGGAAATAGAGGTTTTATTCTAGTATCACCCACACAAAGAAGAATGGAGGGATCATTTACTTGATACCCAGAGTTTTCTAGGAGGGGTATGATGATGTGGAGCAACACTAGTATCTCTGCGAAGCCGTATGGAGGGCTCAGAAGACACTAGCTGTAGTTAAGTTGATCAAGTTTCAAACTACTCTCAGAGAGAGAGCTCTACACCAGTCTATTAAATGGTCTGAGGCTCATCCGAACCTATTAATAGATGATGTCAAGCAAGAATTCGTTAAAGAATTCAAGCTACCTCAGAAAGATCAGCAAGTTTGTCAGAGATGTGGGAGATTAAACAGCTAGAGGGAGAGACTGCATGGGATTTGATGAGAAGATTCAAGGATGCAGTTGGGAAATTGAGTTACCCAATCGATCCAAATCATTGGAGAGATTGTTTCATCAAGGCCCTTCTTCCGTTGACAAGAACTCCATTAACGCAATAGAAGATTGATACATTACAAGGCGCATTGGAGCAATCTATGAAGACAGAAGCCATGGCAGGATATCCGCAGGAGTTCAAAGGAGGGGCCGCAGCTCAAGACCCTTCCATATTGGGGTTACAACACCAGATAGCTAGCCTGATGGAAAAGTTGAAGGATATTCAACCAATGAGGCCTGCAAGACCCAACGTATGGTGTACACATTGTCTAATGGAGGGATATGTGGTCACTGAATGTCCACTGTTATGGGGGCAGAGTGCGGAGACATTAGCAGCAGGGACATAGGGAGCTCCACCGGTAGGAGGGGTTGCACATATAAACACACAAGGACTATATCCACCACAACCCCATTACCCAGGGTTCCCTGCGCAACAGAATCAGGCCGCAATTGAATATTGCGAGATATGCAAAAGCATGGGTCATCTGCCCCGCCTATGCCCAATCTTGCAAAAATACTCTAATGTTCCAAACAACATATACTATGAGTTTTGTGCTTCCACAACACACAACATAGTGCAGTGTAGAGCTCTGGATGCTTTAGCGGAACGATTGGACAAACCTCTATATAGAGTGAATGAGGCCCCCAGGGGACGAGGAGGGGGCTTGGGAGGAGGCTGAGCTGGAGGAAGATGACTTGTACGATGTTACAACTGCGACCAAGAGGGCCACATAGCTAGGTAATGTCCACTTCCTAGAAGACCATGGTGCTCTTAGTGCAGATTTAATACACACACAATAGAAGACTACCCAGAGCTGAGTAAAAAAGGTAAGAAAGAGCCAAACAAAGAGGAGAAAATCTGGTAAATGCAGAGCCAAGAATAGTAGAGGCTCAGGCTATGCAGAACATAGCCATAGTGACATGGGGAGGAAAAATAACTGGAGAAGATGCATAGACTACGGACCCAATAAATTTGATAAGTCCAACATCTCCAACGCTAGTGTTCAAGCCAGAAACACAGAAGTAATACTTTAAAAAAGCAGTGGAAACATTTTCCCAACTTGGAGGAAACAAAGGCACTGGGTTACCACATCCCAGGGTAGTTAATGAGAACCAAACCAACACAAGCACTACGATTGAAAAATGGTTCCAACTATTTCTAAAAATTGTTACCAATGCACCAATGTTGGAACAATTGAAGCAGAATCTGGAGATGGTGGTGCAGGAAGCCACAGAACCAAGAGAATCGACTGGCACGACACATAAATACATAAGAAGAGTCAAAAGAAATAAGAGAAGAACAGGGAAAGAGTTCCGTGTAAACACTCAAGTCACAGGATTCCAAATTAAGGACATAATGCTTGACCTAGGGTCAGATGTCAACATTCTGCCAAGGAATACATGGGAAGCATTGGGAAGTCTAAAGCTGACATATTCACCAATCCAAATACGCATGGAAAACTAGTACTGCATTGTTCCCATAGGTAGGCTGGAGGAGGTCGAAGTCGATGTTGCAGGGGTTAAGACATACACATACTTCAAGGTGATAGACATTATGGGGGATAAGGATCCCTATCCAGCATTATTGGGGTTCGACTTGGCATTCGAAAACTATGCAGTAATAGATTTGAAGAAGGAACTAATGATCTTTGAAAACAAGGAAGTCAGGGTCACACAACCACTTGACCCTTATCAAGGACCACGATATACAGAGTCTGTCGACAACAGAGAAGATGCTCATCTCCTTGATCATATTTATTGAATGATAGTGGGGAAAACAGAAGATTATATCAACCCAATGGCGGGGGGGACTGTGAGCTAGAGAATTGTTCAAAGCTCAGACTTAGGTTCAGAAATAGTCTGGAATGATTGGCAGCAGGGGGGATATGAGAAAAATACAAGAATATGTGCTAATATCAGAAGGATCAATTGGATTGGAACTGAGGTAAGAGAATACCCTACTCTGTCAAATATGAATGCTGTGAATACCTTTATTGCCAGAATAAGAGATAACGTACCAGTGGACCATAACATCCCACTCATGGATGTGGCTTTACAATCCACATCATCAAGGTGGTGGAGCAACCATCACAACTCCATGTCACGGTGGGAAAAAGTTGCAGTAGCATTGAGGACCAGATTCAAGGAAGAGGAAGGACCACAATTCTCCGAAAAATACCAAGGGGACTCCGACCCCAGAAAAAATTTACAATATTGTGAGGACCAATGGAAGAATGTAGGGTACTCGGAAGAACTGTGGGTACATAAATTTGTACATTCACTAGATTCGATTCCACGGGCTTGGTACCTAACTAAAGAGAAGAAAAGATGAACCAGTACTTGGGAAACAGTTGCGGATCAATTTATGCAATGCTTTTCCTTTGAAGGAAAAATAGAACCAGTCACACAAGCATTAAAGGCTATTAAAAGGGTATTGTTCTTTCCAGAGATTCAGGAAGAGGAAGAACAACTGCTCCCACAACAAAGCATCAAACAATTGGTAACATGTAAAAAGATAAATAGTGAAATGGATGATGATGATCTAAAAGTTCTTAGATATCTATATTTTGAATAAAAAGAAGGGGAGTAGGATATTTAAGAATAACTGACAACAAAAGGAATTCATCTACTACCATTGAGAACCCAGAAGCTGAACATCGAGACACCGGAAAATCCGAAACTAGCGTTAATTGGAAACTACTGGGATTTCGAAATGACTAAGGAGATATTCAATTTGCTAAATGAATATGAAGACTTGTTCCCATCCTTAGTAGCAGAGTTGACGGGAATAAAAGTAGACAAGGGGGAAATGCCTATCATTCTAAAGTCTGGCACAAGACCAGTATAGCACAGACCATACCGTCTAAATCCAAGAGTAAAAGAAAAGGTCAAGGCAGAGATTGATAAGATGCGAAAGGCAAGATTGATATTCCCGGTGGAAGAATCAGAGTGGGTAAGTCCTATAGTCATACAAAATAAAAAGGAAAAGTATGAAATTCGAGTCTGTGTTGACTACAGGAGCCTGAACAATGCATGTATACATGACCCATTCCCCACTCTGTTCAGTGATGAGGTTCTTGAAAATGTTGCGGGGAATGGGGCTTATTCATTTACAGATGGATTTTCAAGATACTATCAAGTAAGGATAGTTGAAGAAGATAAGAGGAAGACAACTTTCATAACCGAATGGAGCTCATTTTCATATCATGTAATGCCGTTCGGGGTGAAAAATGCACCAGCAGTATTTTCAAGGATTGTTATAGCATGGTTTCTGAAATATATCCATAAATTCCTAGAGGTCTATATAGATGACTGGACAATCTAAAGCCTATTAAAGAACCATGCAACGTTGTTAAGGATAATGTTTGACAGATGTAGGCAACTCCAGATTTCATTAAACCTCAAGAAGTGCATCTTTGCAGTACCCTTAGGGACGTTGCTAGGACATGTGGTATGCAAACAAGGGGTTTGCGTCGATCCAGCAAAAGTGGTGGTCATAATCAACATAGAGGCACTAGAAACCGTGAAGCAATTAAGGTCATTACTAGGCCATACTGACTACTATAGGCGATTCATCCGTAACTATGCAAATATAACAACCCCATTGGAGAAACTGTTGCAGAAATCGGAGCAATTTATTTGGACAGATGCCTGTAATACTGCCCTGAACACCTTCAAAAAAAAAGTTGGAAAGCGTGCCCATATTAGTTCACCCTAATTGGGACAAGCAATTTCATGTCCACATTGATGCTTCCAGCATCGCACTTGGAGCAATTATGGCTCAACCAGGAGATACTTCAGTGGATCACCTAGTTTATTTTTCAAGTTTCAAGTTATCAACAACTGAAAGGAACTACACCACAACAGAACGAGAAGCATTGGCAATGGTGTATTCCCTTCAAAATATTCGCCACTACCTACTAGGAGGTATGTTTAAGTTTTTCACAGACCATTCAGCTTTAAAGTACCTAGTTAACAAACTGGTCTTGGAGGGAATAATATGCATATGGCTTCTAATATTTCAAGAGTTCACCTTCGAGGTGATAGTGAAGCCCGAGAGACTGAACGTGGGTCCTGACCACTTGTCAAGGCTAGAAAACGGAGAAAATGGAGGGTCTCTGGATGATCAACTGCTAGATGTTGATATTTTTAGAGTAGAAGCCATCCCATACTACTTAGAGAAGATAGAAACCTATCTGACAATAGGACAGTGCCCGAATGAATATACAGCAGCCTAGAAAAGACATCTTGTAGTCCAAGCAAAAGATTATCAGCTAATAGTGAGACACCTGTATATAATGGGGTTAGAACAAATCTTGCGGAGATGCGTCCTAGATCATGAGAGGGAAGGCATATTGTGGGAATGCCACTGTGGAGTTGCAGGAGGGCATGTCGGAGAAAAACCAATGACGAGGAAAATATTGCAGGAAGGCATATGGTGGCTGATAGTACACATAGACAATAAGGCATTTGTAAAAAAATGTGATGTGTGCCAGAGGATGGGACATCCATCACACAGAGACAAGCCACCACTTCACCCCGTAAAATCATTGCAGCCATTTGAGAAGTGGGCCATTGATTTTATAGGACCGATTGCACCGGTCGCAAGACACTCACAGGCCAGGTACATCATAACCGCAACATACTATTTGACCAGGTGGCCAAAAGCGATACCAATGAAGGATTGCAAAACCGAAACAACATCTCAATTCATATTTAAAAATATCATCAGCAGATTTGGTTGCCCAAGAAGTTTGACCAGCGATCAAGGTATGCATTTTATCAATGCAATGATCAGATCTCTACTAGAAAATTTCATGGTACAACATCATAAAAGTAGTCTGTACCATCCACAAGAAAATGGTATAGTAGAAGCATTCAATAATATTCTGGAAAAGTGCCTAAAAAATATTTGCAACGCTGATCGTGATGACTAGGATGAAGGTATACCAACAACATTGTGGGCATAAAGAACAATTGTCAAAACACTGAACAACGGACCATCTCGTTCAATTTGGTGTATACGAGGAAGCGGATGGAGTACCCGGACGAGTTTATCCTCTTAGAACTTTGTAGAAATTTATTTGAATAATGATTAATTATCCAGAACTATCAGTCACATATTCAAATTCATCTCGACCATAATCTCTTACCAGTTATGCATATGAAATATGGCAATACTATCAAATCATCATACATTAACAAGTATATATGAAACTCTCTTTAAAAACCGTATTCTGTCTTATATTTCACTCGACTTCTGCTCAACTAATTACAATATATACATTTTCATTCTCTCTTGTTCACAAACTAGCTTGGTTTTGAACAGGTTACTGGCTCAAAACTCACCACCAATTTCCTTGCCTCTATTGCGCAATCATGACCTATCTAAATAGACATCCAAGGTTTGAATCTCCTTGTCTTGACAGCGCAATCATCATGGGAAATTCCTCCAAGTGTGGTGCAAATCTCATGCACAACTGATGTCGCCACTGATAGCTAACTCCACCCTTTCATCTACCTCTTTCACTGGTCTCCACTGAACTGTCCATGCACTGTAGTGAATTGATGTGTTCTTGAGTTGAATAATGAGTTAATAATTAGTGAATTAAATAATATTTAATTCACTCCACTCATTACTAGTTGATTAGCTAGTTAAACTAATCTCAACTAGTTCAACTAAGTTAAACCGAACACAACTCCACCAACTGTCTCATCAACTCCACCAAACTTCTGCCACTGAAGTCCTAACTGAATTCAACCATGCATGAGCTCACAAAACCCTTAGGAATAGCGTAATTCCTCTGTTAGATGCATGAGCCACTTCTGTAGCTCGAACTGAAGTGCTCCAAGAGAGTAAACTGAAGTTTAGAGTCCAAATATTATTAAGGGTAAATAATATTTGACTTCCCTATTTTTAGGATAGGCAGTCTAAAAATAGACTTAGACCTATAGGTCAAAAAATAGAGTTCCATCTATTTTTACCAACATGACCAATACTCCAAGAATAACATACTGCAACCCCTGGACCATGCTCCATATGTCTAAAAATAGACATAGTCTAAAAATAGACTTTGCGCCAGAATTTGCCTGCGGGCCCACTTAGTGAAGGCGACTTCATTTCACTAAGCTCCATCATCTTACTGAATTTTCAACACTCCCTCTCAGCAAGATATGGATTATCTGCAACCCCTATCCTGCCTCTGTGGAATTCGAACTTGCTCCTGGTGAGCGCCTTCGTCAGGATGTCGGCATCCTGATCCTCCGTGGGAACATATGAAAGCATCATGATTCTCCATTGAACACAATCTCTGATATGATGGTACCTGATGTCGATGTGTTTGGATCTATCATGAAATACTGGATTAGCCGAGAGTTTAATGCAACTCTGGTTATCACATTAAATCATTGTAGGCTCCAAATGCAACCCGAACAATCCAACGAGGATCTTCCTCATCCAAATAGCCTCGCATGCAGCCAAGCTAGCTGCCATGTACTCAGCCTCTGCTGAACTGAGTGCCACGGATCTCTGCTTCCTACTGTACCAGGAAACTGTTGTCGACCCAATGCTAAAATCTCCTCCAGATGTGCTCTTCCGGTCCGTTGGGCTCCCTGCCCAATCTGCATCAGCGAAGCCAGAAAGCTTCGCTCCATCCTCCTGTCTGTACCATAGACCATATCTCGATGTGCCTCTAATATAACGCAATACATGCTTGCCTGCCTTCCAAAAGAGCTTGGTAGGTTTAACCATAGCTTATGAAAGCTGGTTAACAGCATAGCATATATCGGGTCGTGTATTGACCAGATACATAAGCGACCCCACCAACTGTCGATAGACAGTGGCATCCACTACCTCCGCTGAAGTAGCATCCTCCTTCCTCCAACCACCAGGAAGAGGAGTGTCAACGGGCTTGCAGCCTTGCATGTTGAACCTCTCCAGAATCTCCCGGGCATACTTGCCCTGAGAAACAAACAGTCCTCCGCTGCGCTGCCAAATCTCCAATCCCAAGAGAGCAAGGATCGTCCGTATGGAAGAGTACCTTGCGACAGGTGCAAAAGTCTCCTCATAGTCAATCCCCTCGATCTGTGAGAAGCCACGGGCGACAAATCTCGCCTTGTGCTTCTCCACACTCCCGTCAGCCGCCTGCTTCACCTTGTAGATCCATCGCGAACCTACAACTGATTTCCCAACCGGTCTTGGGACAATCTCCCATGCATTGTTCCTGATGATCGAATCATATTCTTCGATCATGGCATCAACCCATGCGGGTTCCTCCACAACTTCCTCAAAAGAGGATGGCTCCGTCACAACACATTGACTCACAAGAGCCAGGTATCCAGTGTACCGATCCGGTGACTGTCTCTGTCTGCGCTGTGCTGTAGGTGGTCCTACAACCTTCTCTGCATCCCGAGCCAGTCGCTCAGCTTCTGTAGTGCGCATGCGCCCTCTGATGGTTGGCGCTGCATGGGTGGTTTCTTCCACCTCTTGAACTTCCTCTTGTGGCTGATCCACATCCGGAAGCTCCTCCTTAGGAACTAACAACTCCTCATCTGCATGCAAGTGTAGCTCCCTCTCAAGCGAACACTGCATGGCTTTCTCCTCCTGAAATTTATATCCCGTCGCACAACAGTCTTTCGACTGTCTGACAAATATACCCGGTAGTTGTGAGGTGTATCAGTGTACCCCACAAATATTCCAACCTCAGCAGTTGGATCCAGCTTCCTTCTCGCATCCTTCATCA
Source organism: Pinus albicaulis (assembly GCA_034641835.2). Taxonomy (NCBI): domain Eukaryota; kingdom Viridiplantae; phylum Streptophyta; class Pinopsida; order Pinales; family Pinaceae; genus Pinus; species Pinus albicaulis. Next base: position 450,855,979 of record CM076569.1, on the reverse strand, counting down.
CATGCATGTAGACAGGAGAGCCAAAGATCCGCAAATGGGAAATATCAGGCCTCTTGCCAGAATAAGCCTCCTCTGGTGTACTCATGCCAAGAACCTTGTGAGGACAACGGTTCTGCACATACACTGCTGTATTGCATGCCTCAGCCCACAAGTGAAGGGGTAGGCCCCGATCATGCAACATCGCCCGTGCAGCACCCACGATCGTTATGTTCTTCCGCTCAGCCACCCCGTTCTGCTGTGGGTTATGGGGTGCGATGAGCTCTCTCCGAATCCCTTCTACGCTGCAGAACTCCTTGAATTCAGCCGAGATGAATTCACCACCGTTATCACTCCTTAGAGCAATCACCTTCTTCCCCAACTCCTTCTCGACCAGTGCTTTAAACTCACAGAACTTCGCGAATGTATCGCTCTTCTTCTGCATGAAGAAGATCCAGCACTTTCGAGAGAAATCATTAACAAAGATCACATAATACTTGTGCTTTGCTGTCGAAGCAACTGAGAAAGGACCACACACGTCTGTGTGAACTCTCTCAAGGATCGTCGTGGCGCGACTATCCTTCTCGTGGAAGGTGGCTTTCACATACTTCCCTAAAGTACACCCCTTGCACTGATCTGACTGCGCAAGGGTGCCCTTAGGAAGTCCAGTAGAAATCTGCTGCAGAATCTTCAAAGCTCCATGGTGAAGATGGCCCAATCTCCTGTGCCATAGGTCGCCCTCATCATCCCGGCTCACCACATCTCCAGCCTTGCATGCCATAGCTGCGCAGTCATCTACCTGCAACTGATAAAGGTTCTGAGTTCGAACCCCTATCTTCCGGGTCTCTCCAGTAGTCTTACTGCGCAGGAAGGCTTTTCCTTCGCTAAAGACCACATCATACCCCTTATCCTCCAACATCGCTACTGAAATCAGGTTCTTCTTCAATCCAGGTACATGCATGACATCCTTCAGTACAAAGGGTTTACCAAACTCCCTCTGAAAGGATATGGTACCGATACCAGTCGCACTGTATCTACCATCATCGCCCATCTCGATGTGCACACCCAAATCTTTGTCCTCCAGATCTGAGAACAAATCCCAATCTCCCGTCATATGAAATGACGCATCGCTGTCCAAGAACCACACCGATCCCATCACACTTGAAACCAAGCATGCGATCAGTGAAAAGTCAAGCTCGAACTGTGAAGCCAAAGCTTCTCCATCTGCAGATCTTCCTGCTTGCTTGTTCTTCTTCTTCTTTGGACAATTTGTAGCATAATGTCCGTGATCATGGCAGTGAAAACACTTCAATTTCGCCATATCCCGCTTCTTTCCCTTTGCACCAGAATGAGAGGTTTTCTTACCCTTCCCCTTCTTTGCTTTGGCAACCAAAGCACAGTTTTCTTCATCAGCTCCCTTTGATGAAGATCCATCTCGAGTAGTCCTCCTTATCTCCTCCTGCATGAGATCCGCCCAAAGGCGCTCCCATCCCGGCAGCTTCTCCTGACCATTCACTATCTTGATATGAGTGCCAAGCCTTCGGAAGACCAAGGAGAGCCAGGTCGACCATGTCCTCGTCTTCAACAGTCACCCCCACACTTCCCAACTCATCTCTGCATTGAGTGAACTTCGTGAGGTATTTGGCGATACTGTCGCCTTTCTCCATCTTGATGTTCCTGAGCTTATCTTTGAGTGCCAGCTTCCTTTGGTCACTCTTACTCTGGAATAGATCCGTCAAAGCTTTCCACATTAAATATGGAGAAGCCTTTCCATGCAGGCTGGATACAATATGATCCTTGACGCTCTCCAACAGGATCCTTCGACATTTCGCCATCTTCTTTTGCCATGCATCGACTTCAGCAGGATCAGTGGGCTTTTGGACATCCGTATCTATGAACTCCTTCAGACCATTATCTTCTAATACTACCTCCATGCGATCCTTCCATGCAACATAATTCGAACTACCTTCAAGAGCATATTCGAGTCGCAAACCGTTGAAAGACATTTTCAACTCCGGCACCAAGAAAACAAAACTGCTGCAAAATTCGAATTCCAACTCAAAGCTCAATCGCTCTGGATCTGTGAGAAAAAATTATTTCTAGCACATATATCGACTGCAGGGGCATTTACTGGATATATCACCTTTCAAAGAAAGGATGGATCCAGAGGCTACCTGGCCCGCATGCAGACTCTGTCTACCGAAATAAGTTTGTAATCACTGTGATGATCAATCTCTGCTTTAATAGCTCCGATACCATATAGAAATTTTCTGAATAATGATTAATTATCCACCGAGACTATCCCGATCACATATCAATTCGAATTCATATGCAACACATAATCTCTTCCACTCAGATCATCACACATGCGGAAATAAAACAAGCGATAGCACATCAAATCATCATACACATTAACACAGTATGTATGGGGAAACCTTATAGCTGAAAACCCCGCAACTATTGTGTATATTATAATGGAGAAAACATGTAACAAACTCAGTACAATACTCCTCACAAGTACTTAGTACTATCTCATGAAGTTACACACAAACTAGCTTGGTTTTGAACAAGTCACTGGTTCAAAACTCACCACCAATTGCCTTGCCTCTATTGCGCAATCATGGCCTGTCTAAATAGAGATCCAAGGTTCGAATCTCCTTGGCTTGACAGCGCAATCATCATGGGCAATTCCTCCAAGTGTGGTGCAAATCTCATGCACAACTGATGTCGCCATTGATAGCTAACTCCACCCTTTCATCTACCTCTTTCACTGGTCTCCACTGAACTGTCCATGCACTGTAGTGAACTGATGTGTTCTTGAGTTGAATAATGAGTTACTAATTAATGAATTAAATAATATTTAATTCACTCCACTCATTACTATTTGATTAGCTAGTTAAACTAATCTCAACTAGTTCAACTAAGTTAAACCGAACACAACTCCACCAACTGTCTCATCAACTCCACCAAACTTCTGCCACTGAAGTCCTAACCGAAGTCAACCATGCATGAGCTCACCAAACCCTTAGGAATAGCATAATTCCTCTGTCGTATGCATGAGCCACTTCTGTAGCTCGAACTGAAGTGCTCCAAGAGAGTAACCTGAAGTTTAGAGTCCAAATATTATTAAGGGTAAATAATATTTGACTTCCCTATTTTTAGGATAGGCAGTCTAAAAATAGACTTCGACCTATAGGTACAAAAATAGAGGTCCATCTATTTTTACCAACATGACCAATACTCCAAGAATAACATACTGCAACCCCTGGACCATGCTCCATATGTCTAAAAATATACATAGTCTAAAAATAGACTTTGCGCCAGAATTTGCCTGCGGGCCCACTTAGTGAAGGCGACTTCATTTCACTAAGCTCCATCATCTTGCTGCATTTTCAACAGAGCCTGCTAATCGCATTGTCACTACACTTATCAGAGGAAGACTCGTTGAAAGAGTGATTACAAGACCTACAAGAGCTAGAAGAGGATAGGTTTCTAGCAGAGTTCCACCAGACCATCCAG